>OX392504.1:28943227-29543227 GCA_947623375.1 Apotomis capreana
AAGTACTATGTTTTATTACAGATTGCGGTTTGCTATCCCAAGAAATTTCATTATGACAGTCCCCTCAGTCAGTACTACTATCGCCAAGCGTTTTCTATCGCCTATACTAGGTATGGTGAGTGCTCTGAAAAGCTATGTTCTCTTGTCCCACCCTCTTATTTTCGTCATAGAACCACACGTGCTGGTTTGCGAGGCCATTGCTTCACCGTGGAAAATATAATGCGTACCAACAAGTTTGGCTAGTCCTTCATCTGCCAAACTATTAATTGCGGTACTCTTTACCGGCACATGTGTTCATTAGAAATATCGAATGATGCTCAAACAAGTAATTTTATCTCCCGAGTGTGTAAAAGTAATGCAAGCTCCGTACCATCGTCGGAAATCTCATTACAGGGCTCATCCTGCCCGCGCTCTACTGGGCTGTTCGTAGTATTCGTCCCCACCATCTTATCTCTAAACTAAAATCCACTTTTTCTTCGAAAGTCAACCTTATATGACGCACAGAAAGTTTTTCGTAAAATGACAATCTAAAGTGATATACGCGATTGCATTCGTTACCGGTTAGTTTTGTTCGAGGCTAGCAAGTGAAAACTCGAATTTGCCTGAGCTGGCATCCTCGTTGTGCGATGGTTTTTCATTTAGAAACGGTTTTGGTAAAGTTATTTGATGTTTGGTAGCGCGGGAAGTTATTGTCAAAGTTTTTGTGAGATTTGATAGAAAAGTTATTTAGTATTTGATTGTTTTACGAAAATCGTGTTACCGCGATATTCACAATCTTTAAAGTGATTAGTCACTATATCTTTTATATTACAAATACAAAGATAGAAACAGTGAAAAATTTTTGGACCCTGACCTGGTTTGAACTGGTATCTTAAGCCACTTTCTCCGGGAAACAGAACAGCATCAAGCAGTGACACAATTCGAAGACACCCTCACCAGACTCTGTAGCTTGATCGGTCAGAGCGTATCGCCCCGGTGTGGCATAAGGTACCAGTTACAACCTGGTCAGGGTCTAAAAAAAATCACTGTTTCTATCTTTGTATTCGTAACATACAAATTTATTTAGGTTATTTCGTGAGGCTGATTTTATTTCAGTGTATATGTGATTCTTACTTTGAAATCTGAATCTATTTATTTATTTAAACTTTATTGCACAAAATACATAAGTACAAGTACAAATGGCGGACTTAATGCCTTTAGGCATTCTCTACCAGTCAACCACTGGGTTAAACAGAAATATGTTGTCGGTGCAGGATCAAAGATTACAGACAAACAGTAATACAACACAAATCAATTACCTAAAGATATATATAAGAATGTATAATTAATTAATTACCATAAGAAATATGAAAAATGTATATATAATTAATTAATGTGAAGAATGTATATATAATTAATTAATTACCATTAGATAATAAGTTCGCCTTTGTACCTATATGTTAATTGTAATAGATGTATTTTTTAACTGTTTTTGTGTACAATAAAGCGTTTACTTACTTACCATAAACTTAAACGAATACTTTATATGATATACTTACATACATAAATTATGTACCAAAAGTAAAATATTTCGAAGAGAGTTAGGAAGAGAGACTGCCCAAAAGATGCTTGCGCAACATGCGCTTGAAGGAGACCTTACTCTGAGCTTGCCTGATGTTGAGTGGGAGAGCGTTCCAGAGATGTATTGCCTGAACTGTGAAAGAATTGGACATGAAACCGGAGCGGTGAAGGGGGACTACTAGCTTAAGTCTACGAGAAGTACGGAGAGTGCATCCAGGGCGAGCAGTTACAAATTGAAACTTGGATTTGAGATAATCGGGAGTGGTTGGATCAAATAAGATCGAAAAGAGAGTGCAGAGAATTCTTTGAGATCTACGTTCACGTACAGGAAGCCAGTTTAATTGACGGCGAAACTCCGAGATGTGGTCAAACTTACGAAGGCCAAAAACAAACCTGATACAATTGTTTAGCATGCGTTCCAGCTTATTCAGGGAGGCCTGGGTGAGATTAGAGCAACACACATCAGCATAGTCGATGACGGGGAGGACAAGAGCTTGGACGAGAAGAGTCTTAGTGCTCACCGGGAGAAAATTCTTGAACCTGTAAAGCGATCTTAACGTGTATGTCACCCTGCGACAAACGTCAGACACCTGAGGGTCCCACATAAGGTGACTGTCAATAATCAGACCCAGATTCTTCACTTGTGACTCGATCGGTATGACCACGTCCTCGTACAGTATCGGCTTCAAGTGTTCCACATCAATTGTTGCACGCAGACGACTGCTCCCGAGCAAGATGGCCTGACACTTAGATGGATTGACAGCAATCCCAAAGCGACGCGACCAAACGGAAATACGAAACAGATCATAATTGATAGTCTCGATTGCAGCATCAATGTCATTAGGACTACTATGAGTGTAGAGTTGTAGGTCGTCAGCGTAAAGATGGTAAGAGCATTTGATGTTGGAGGTTAGAAAATTAATAAATACGGAAAAAAGGAGAGGAGAAAGAATGCCACCCTGTGGAACCCCAGAAGTAAGATCGCACCAATCAGAGAAGGACCCATCCGCTCGAACAGATTGACGTCGACCTTGAAGATAGGTAGAGAACCACGCAACTGCTGATGATGATATGGTCAAGTGACTGAGGGATGATAGAAGAAGTTCGTGATTGACAGCGTTGAAGGCGTTTGAAAAGTCAATCAAAACCAGAACAGTAAGTTGACGAGATTCCATGCCATGTCTCACATCTTCAACAACCTTAAGTAAGGCAGTAGACGTACTGTCTATTATCCGTATTCGTGGGCGTACTTTGTTCTTTTACAATAATTACCTGTAGATTCTAGGTGTAAACTCATGAAATTGGTGTGATGATTAAGTCGTATAAATGTATCAGTCGAATAAATACAGTGATTTAGCAGTGGATCATAAAGCGGTAACCTACTTACTAATTAATTTTACATTCCAACGTTTCAGACTACTAAAATATTCAAACGCCGAAAAACGTTGAAATAGTTTTAATAGCGTTCACTGTTGGAAATGTACCTCCTCAAAATATAGATGTTCATGATAATAAAAAATAAATTTTAATAATGGATGAATGGAAAATTATGAATATTATAAAATAAAATTTGAGGTAAGTTACCGAAATAAATCACTAATCTATTTTTTAACTGGAGGCTCGAAACTCTGTTTGAAACAATAACAGTTTCTATTTTGAAATGGCATGCACACGCATTGTTTCATAAATTCATGATAAAGTACATCACGTTGCCACAATGACATGTTTTGCGTATAAATGAGTTTTAAGCACAATCAGCTCCAAAATCAACCTCTGTGTGATATATCGATATGTGTCCCTATACATATAAATAAAGGTTCATATGACTGTAATATTTAAGTATCCCTTCTGAAAAAATTACTGACTGTTGTGTTTCTTTCGGCGCTTCTTCTCAACAGTGGTCTCATCTTGTAAAATGCCGGTAGACTCAGACATGTAAAAGTGTCATTGTGATGGTCTATTATTTACAGACTAATATTCATAATTTCATTGTTTCGTTATTTCATTATTTTATATTATCACGCCATGCATTGATCCCGATATTCTGCGTTCTCTACCCTTTGTATACCATCGCTCAATGTAGTATGAAACGTAGTGTCAATTTCAATTTATTTTTCAAGCATTGCGTGAAGGTCGTTCGCCAAACATAGCAGTACTAATAATAAATTGTGTAATGGGCGATTTCGTTAAAAGCGTTTAAAAGCCATAAAAACCCGCCGAGGTTCCGTGCGAGCGATCAAAGCGGCCGCTAGCTCCATATAGTCCGAGAGCTGATTGTCAGTCAACCTAGTTGATCAGTTACTGCCATGCAACGTGACGCGAAAGAGGATATGATGTCGTTTCATTAGTATGTTCCTACTTATCACAAATGTCCCATTTTAGTACTTATTAAGTACTATTAAAATTATGAAAAAGAGTGTCTGAAGGATTTGATAAAAATGGGACACTTGTGATAAGTAGGTACATAGTAATGGGATGTCTTTGGTACCTTGGAGTATGGGGCGGGTGCTGGTGTGGGATGCAACCTGTGTAGACACGCTAGCCCCATCGCATCTCCAGGGTACTGCTGTAAGGGCGGCAGCGGCAGCGGAGGCGGCTGAAAAGGCTAAGGTGGTGAAGTACAGTGGTCTCGGCGCCGAATACACTTTTGTTCCGTTTGGTGTCGAGACCTTAGGTGGGGCCCTGGTGCTCTGAGTCTTTTTGGGGATTTATCAAAAAGACTCACAGAGAAGTTACGGGGGACCGGAAAGCTGGCAGTTACCTCGCTCAACGTATTAGTCTCGCAGTTCAGCGGGGTAACGCAGCCAGCATCTTAGGTACCATGCCACGAGGGCCTTTTTTAGATTTAGGTTAGTTAACTTGTATGTATTTAGGTTAATGATAGTTTTAAGATGATTTGTATGTTTTGTTTTATTTTAAAATTGACGTATTTTGTAATTTGATGTTCACATTTTGTACGGTTTTTTAATAAATATTTATCTTTTTGTAATGAAACGACATCAAGCAAATCTGCATCAACTATAGCCGTCGACGTCAACGTATCTTTACACATTATTTATTTAATTGTACATGGAGAACCAACAGCGTAACTTACGCTATTAGTGACATAACTAGTAATACAGAGCCAATTATAGGATCACACATATAGCAACATAATAATGTTAAATAACACGCACATAATAATATGATAAATAACATGCATAATGAAATGAGATAATGTTTTTATATTATGATATCAAATGTACGGAAATTTTATGTCCATTTTTTTTTATCTAAAAGCAAATTTGAAAGTTATTTCAGAACTCTCATAAAATTTATAAAAATAATCATTGTATGACAAGTATATCTTTAAACACACGGTTAAAATGGCAAATTAGTTATTCTTCCATGCAGATCTTTATGTAACGATGACGTATAAATGGTTATATGGAGCGTTTTCAGCGCTCCTACTGAAAGTCGAACTTTAACCGTCATTTCTGACTTTTAGAGAAGTCTAAGTATAGTTTCATCATCAAAAAATTTCATCCTACCTGTGCCTACTAAAATTCGCCGACGGCCGCCTCTCGAACTACTTTCATAACCCGCATGCAGTATTCCAAACCTATGATTTTGAATGAAAAATAGCTTTCATTATTTATGCATTTTAATTAAGTAGACATTTCATAAACGGCAGTGACGCGTGTGTTGTAATTAGGTATTCTAGCGTACTAGCTTTGAGTGCCCGTAATGTGAATGATCTTTTTAATATTTAAGCACTTAAAATGGGAATTTAGAGGGGAAAATAAAATGAAAGGTTTGTAATTAAAGTAGACAATTAATGATAAACACACAACACACTATTTTTATTAGGTACTTTACGCTTTTCAACAAACGACCTTTGTATGAAAAACCAATGAGGTACATATTGGCAGGTTGGTAGCATGGCCTTTACTCTAACTTAAGTATAAGTAATTTATTTATTTATTTATTCAAATTAGTTACACAGCATTACAGTAATTAAACCAAGGCACTGTTGTACCGACCCCCCCTAGCTAACCTAAGCTAATCTAGATAAATAGAAAACTATCTAATAAAACAACCTAACCCTAACTATACCTAAACTATAACGGTAACCTAAATATCGTAATCTAATTAATGACTAAAAACCGTTTATCTAACTACAAGATTAGACTAACCTAAGACCTAAGTAAACCTAACAAAACCTAAATGAAAACCTAAACACCTAAGTATCTTATTTTATATCGCTTTGTTTGGATCGTTGATTTGGCCAAGTAATCGTCTAGTGATGTCGTAGGAACCTATGTTATGTACGTTGGTAACCCGAAGTCCTTTTCACATACGTAATAGGAGTGGAGTTATTTGTCGTACCTAAAATCTCTAAGTATAAAACTAACCTACTTAACTTATCCTATCCTATGCCTATCCTATCCTATTTCTATGAATAGTTGCCTAATTACCCATAATAGCTATCTATTTAAAAACGTATGGATCCTGATTTAGATTTATAATAAAATACATTTCTAATTAATTAGAATCTAGTTAAGCTCTAATGTTTACAAAATACTAAATTACCTATAAAGAAAGATTTTTTCTTTTGGGGTTAAAACGCGAGCCCCTCCCCGCTCAACGCCATATGCCTCGTCTCCTGACTGGTCAGCATTCTGCCCCAAGTTCTTAAGGAACTTATTTTTCTTTCTTTTTTTTTTATATACCAGCAGTACCTATCTTTTTTTTATAATATGTGTCGTTTCCAACATAAGAGTACCAACTAATGTAGTCGCATATTATCAATAGCTTATACATTCGTATATCAAGCGTCAATGTGGACCCTTTGGTTGAATACGTCTCATAATTTGATAATTTTGTTTGCATATCTGCTAGTATATAGGAGAGGACTTTATTTTTTAGCAATAAGGGAAATTTGTCTAATAGTTATAACTGTATTAAACCCATTCCAGTTCCAAGACTCCTTCAAACAACACAAATAAGACAAAATACTTGTCTTAGTATAGGATTGCAATGAATAATAATATCTCGACTTAGTATGGTACTCCGGATTCGCCTCGCTATACCAGATGTAACCAAGATCTTGCATTCGCCTCGATCAAATCTCGACAAATCATTCACTACAAGTATAATCAGATTCACAATAGGATATTTCCTCATAATTGTGATAAGTGGTGTCGTTCTACAGAACCAAGACAACCAGAACAAAATAAAATACAGCTCACAAAAGATGAAGCTAATGCAAATATAATTTCTTATAAATTGTGAATTGCCATTTTAGCATATCTCACAATGTCTGACTCTACCAGTGTTTCGGAAGTTCGGACTTTATGATGGAAAGAAACACCAAGTATCCATCAGTCGGGAATAGTCATAGTAAATAACATCATGTCAGTATGTAAGTTAAGTCATGTCCTACTTAAAAATAATCCCTATCAACTGTACTAAACTATTTATTATTCCAATAAAATAAGGCAACTACTATTAAATCTATGTATCTACGTACTACCTAAGAACGAACAATATCAAAATAAATAATTTTACCTGAACCTAAATAAATTCAAACTATTCATAATTTAACTACTATCCCACAATTGAACCCAAAAATATGAATCCTATTTCTTGCTGCTGATCTACCAGGCTCAGTAGAACAATTAAGGGCTTGAAGATGTCTTCGCCACAACAAGAGTCCTAATCTAACCTATTACCCTACCTTACTACCTAAGCTCCTATCAGCTAACTAACCAACAACACTAAAACGATCAAGCAAACTAGAGACACTCGCCTCACATTTAAATTACTCGCGTAGTTTTCCGCATGGTGCAATGGAAAACTCGAAGCTAAATATCCTACGTCGGCTAGGGACCACCATTAGACTAACTCCTATTCCCTGGGTTTGTTATTTTCCGCAAAGGGGATTGGGACAGCGGAAAAATAACGATAAATATATAAATAAATAAATGGGACAAGGCATTGGTAGATTTAGAAAACTGAATACAGCTTTCCAAACCGTCCAAAGCCCTGGGAGTAAAAAGACTGTCTCGAACGTAAAATCAGTCTCTGTTAGACACTCCAATCTAACAGCCTAGCAAAACTCTAAAACGCTTTCTAGAGACAAAAGGCTAATCGTTAACAACCCGCAAGGTGACCCGCCTTCAGTTCTAGAAATTCAACCCGACTCTGGCTGAAACTTAGGTTAGGAACTCTATAAAACCCCACTATAATATTTGTTTAACAAAACTTAATCCCGTAGTAACATTTAAAATATACAGCACAAAAATACAACCCCTTAAATTAACAACACTAAACACTTATTTAAACTACACTGCAAGTTTACACTCAATGCCACAATATATATTTTCCAACATTAAATAAACCAACACTATTTAAAATGTGGAATATTAAAAACAGGAAAACACATATTCACTAATAAAAGAACCCTCCCAATAAAATTAATGAAATCTGAACTAATAAAAAACACTAACACAATTATATTAATGTATTAATCGCCTACAAAGATCTTACTAGTATTTAGGTATACTAGCATGACCTAAGTTAGAGATTAGCACATTAGCAAAATGAACTAATTACAGAGTTCCTTCGTCTAAGCCCGTCACACACCGAATGCCCACTGCTATCTGCCCTCTGCTCTCCTGAAACTTCCTACACAGCCCTTTTATTAACTTATCATTGATAACTGCGTTTTCTAGTATGCGACATAGGACTAATTAATTTTAAAAGAAGGCTAATCTCATCATAGAAATAAAGCTCAACCATATGGTCTAATCTTTGTTACTTATAACCTTTATTTTCTAATATCTAGGTTGGCGTCACCACTTGACAGGTTCGCCCAAACCATAATGTACTTGTGACCTATTTATAACTTATTTAATACTCTAAAAATAAAGTTCAAAATTGATTGTTATTCATTTGTCTGTTTGCTAATTCTATCTAATGTTGGTATTTTAATAATTTATTGACCTCTTCATCGAATGAAACCAAAACCATGCGAAAGACTATATTATGGGATACAAAATAAATCGGAATGCTTTTATATGCGAATATCATGATAAGAAATCTAACCAAAACAGATATACCTATAGCTGGTTGGTTACAATCTACCCCCAAATTCTACGGAAATGACCATGTACATACATAATTGGAGTAGAATTTCCCAAAAAGAAAATAAAAAAAACTTTACTATTAAAAGAAAATATTTAAAAATAAACCTCAACTCTGCAACTTAAACATTTTTCCCTTCTGTGTATTGCCTTTTTTTTTACGGCATGTGTGTGTGTGTGTGGTGTGTGTTTAAACCAAACAGAAGAATGAAACTAATTGAAGGACCAAGTTTCCAAATTTCATGTTTATAAAGATAAACATAAATGTTAGACGTGTATAATTAAAGATCTCACAAGGACACTCCTGCCTCAATAAGAAAAGAAAGGTTGTGCTAGGCCTTTCTCGACCCTAGTGGTACATACAAAGGTACTTCCGAAATAATCATGCATTCGCCTTATTGATTATTAAAGGAAACCAGTGTATCCCTACTTAAGACAAGACTTCTTTAATAGCTACGACCATTAAAAAATCAGTACCAACATTTTAATTTGGATCTTTTTTTCCTAATAAGTCATTCTTAGTCTGGAGCATGTCCAACAATAATAAGACGTTCAAGTAAGGTAAACCTGGAAACATCCTAAGCTGACCTACTTTTGTTTGCAAAACAAAAGATTTAAAAATGTTCATGATTTAAAATAATAAAAGTAAAATTTAGATTTAGTATAGTACTAACTTAAAGAAAAGTATAACCCATAACAAAGTCATATTAAATGATATCAATTGAATTATAAATTGAATTTACATTTTGAGAATTCTGTGAGTTTTCATTTACACCCCTCACAGTTATGCTTTTCCTTGTGTAAGCAAGCACTATGACGCCTCATTACCGTCGGGTGTTGTCGAAAATAGTCAAGGGGACGATGTAATGTGTAGTGTCGGAATTCCAAGGCGGCAGTTTAAAATCTGCAAAATGCCTTATTTGTTTTTTTTTTTTTTGTAGGCCTAACCTAACTCCTACACCGTGAAATTCCGTTTGTTGTGTGCTGTTCCAGTCAAAATGTAAATAAGTCTAAGGTTAAGGTTAAGTGCAGTTTCCTCATAAGAGCCCTTTAACACACTATCAATTTATTTATTTTTGAACCGGCAATGTATAACATGCAAAAAGAAACTCTAATACATGCATTTATAACCTCATACAAATTTCTTCCCTTAGTTCTTCCTCATTCTCTCTTACACGCTGCTCTTATAAATAGCCTATACTTATAATCATGAAATGTAGTTTTATAAAGTACGTTATTGAAATTATAAAATTAACTCATTGTGAAACTCCACTACAGCACATGCATGTCCAAATGTCTGTTTTGAAATTTAATTTAAAATGTGTAAATAGGTTTACCTATTTTGGCTAAATTCCATTCCGAAATAAAAGTTATTGAATATCAATTTGAAGTCCTATTATATTCGTTGAAAATTATAATTTAGATGCATTATGTAAGCATACCTTTTGAATTACTTTTAATATTATTATTCAATACATAATCGAAACCCACACTGAAATAGGTACTCTACGTCAACCATATGTAGTAACTAACCTGCCTCATAAATCTCTACTACTAAGTTATTGTATAACTATATACTAACCAAGCAAAACCAACAATGGTAAGTAAATGTTTATAAACCTTATTATTTTAATATTTATAGTCCCTACGTAGTTTTCTTGATGTATGTTCTTTTATGATCAAATGAATGACTTACTGTATTTGTGACTATTAGAATTAAAATCCTAGATGTTAATTTGAATAAAACTACAATCTTCTACCCCTAAGTACGAATAAACAAACATGAACCGAATTGAAAACCGCTTTCCTTAAGTTGGTTATGAGCTTCGTTTCGTAAATCATTTAAAAATATGACAATAGTAATTGAACTTATGTTCGCAAAGTTATTGCAATTTTAAGCCTATTCCTTACAACTACCAAAACAATGAAGGTGAACCCATTTGATAGCTAACTAAAAATATTAATTTATATTTTGACCGGAATCGAACCGGTTTAACGTTGTTGAAACTCTACTCAAGTACCTACTCAACTCTCGTAAAATAGTCACAAGTTCGTCCTAACTAGAATTATTAAAAGCTAATTTTAGCACAAGAGCCATAACCATTCCATATATTAAATAAATAAATAAATCATTGAGGGACAAGCTTACACAAAATTTACCGTATGTAAAAATTTCTGAAAATGATGATGATTATGACCTAGGTACTCATATTTTTTTAAACAACCCATTGAAAGATGATGGTTACTACATCTTACGATAACTATATACTATATTTGAAACCTAATTGTATTCTATAAATACTAGTACATGATAATAGTATTCGTTTTTAAAAAGTTTATACTCTTGTCTACATGCTTCTAGGATTCGAACCCAGATAATTATAATAATACTAAAATTGTTCATAATTTTATTTTGTTGCATAAACCTAAGAATTCCAATCTATGTCAGTAAAACACCCTCTTATCGTCTCTATCACTTAATAAACCCAGTGTTCGAAACCGTGTGATCGCTCACATAGCTTTTTTGTTAAACTACTTGACAGTTCCTTTTACTAGACGTAACACTAAACAACATTTAAACGAATTCCTAAAGTAATGTTTTTGTGGCAGACCTGGCGTATACACTAATTTATAATCATCTAAATTTTGACAAATATTAACTAGTATTATTCAACAATTACTTTGACTTACACAGGAATCGAACCTGCTTTTATTCATTTTCTACATTGAAACTCTCATAAGATTCTATAAACAATCCTACTCTAATAACAAAAATTAATTAATTAATTTTAAGAGTGAAAATAAAACTAAAGAGCCAACCGTTTACCCTAAGAGAAAAGCAATCGACTGACGTTATTTGCCTGATATTTATAAATACAAAGGCACTTATTATTAAATATCCATTTTCCTACCTAAAGTATTTTTCTTTTTTGGTAACAAATGTTCACATACATCGTTTTAGTGTTTCTTGAATATCACACCTATCTTTATAAAACCTAACTTCTAGTTATCGTGAAAACAATCAACTTAATTCAACTGGTATGATAATGATGTAACAATTGCATATTCTAGCAATTAACAATTCCTGTATTATAATTTCAATTTTTATATTCAAACAAGAAGCCTAACTAAAATAATATTAACCATGATTGTACTAATTTAATACAGCAATTAAACGACTAAATACTTTAGTTCATATGGGTATGTCTACTCCTCCATGAAACTATTTTTTTTTCTTATCGGCCTAAAAAAACCTAGAATAATTAAAAATCATCTGTTTAGACTACCCCCCGTCTATAATATCTTAATTGTCCTTAAGTAATTCAGTATATTTAAAGCTCTACCCCCCATTAATAAAACTTTCATTAGCCAAAAGTTCTATAGGATATCTAATCCTTAAATAGTTGGCATAAAACCAAATTACTATCCTTATTGCAATGCCGGAAATAACTATTATTTATAAATACTATCACGTTAGCCAACCTATGCCTAAACCACCTATTTTTGCGGCTCATACTGTTTTTGTTTTTGTTAACATTGAGCGCGCTAAGTATAACAAGTATCACATTTCATTCTAAACAAAAACTAAACTAGGCGGCATGAAATTCTATTCCAAACATCTTGACGAATAGACCATTATGTCAAGTGCCTGAGTACGCACTAAGAACGCCACTTCGACGAAATTATCGCTAAGTACCTGGGAACGCAACTCACAAATTATCGATGGCTAAAACTTACGACTTAACCCACGTCTCATGATTAAAAAATGTAATGGTTGCCTTTTAAACTTAACTACAAATATGCAGAATGGACCGACACATTCCGTAACTTCTTTTTGGTCTTCCTTATTATTTCTAAACTGGACATAAAACAGTAAGACTCGAATTCTACTTCTACATCTTAAATTATCTAACTAAAAGGTCGGCTTATTTGCCGTCATAATCTACCTGTTTCATAAAGACAGCTCCCTATCCACAATCAACATACATACATTACATAACAGACTATAAAATAATGATTTTACATCAGATACAAATCAAGAGTTTAAAACTATGGCGCAGCCCTCTTTCCCAGAAAATGCCTATTCGCTTTACTTCTTTAAATTCCATTGATTGTAGATATTTTGAGTTATAAATATTACCTACCAATAAGTTCTGTAACAATGGTTGCCTATATTAAAACAACAATACCCAGGAGATGCTTATTCGTACTCGTGTATTAGAACATATAACCTTTTAAATCTAGGAGTGACAGTTTTGTCTACCTAGTTATTATTCTGTAATTATGTTAACTATCCTACATTTATTAACGTCTTGTACGCACATACACGCTACCCCCAATAAATACAGACTTTATTACGTTGGCAGATATAATTATAAATAGTTTTTTATAAAGCCTAAATAAAATACTGAGTATGAGCTTAACCAATAATATATACCTTAAATTTGTCCTAAACTCCAACATCCTGTATGCTAATCGCTCCACGGCAGCAAAATGTGTGGTTATAATGAATTACAACCACTCGTTTGACCCAAAACAAAGCTAATTAGAAATGTTTTCTAATTGGACTACATTTAAAAAAACGACCTACAAAGTTTATATCTACGCTAGAAACAAAATTTATATAGTGAATAAATGATAAAATAAGATAATATACTATAATCCTGGTCACTACGGCTCCAAAATTGTACCGACCCCCCCTAGCTAACCTAAGCTAATCTAGATAAATAGAAAACTATCTAATAAAACAACCTAACCCTAACTATACCTAAACTATAACGGTAACCTAAATATCGTAATCTAATTAATGACTAAAAACCGTTTATCTAACTACAAGATTAGACTAACCTAAGACCTAAGTAAACCTAACAAAACCTAAATGAAAACCTAAACACCTAAGTATCTTATTTTATATCGCTTTGTTTGGATCGTTGATTTGGCCAAGTAATCGTCTAGTGATGTCGTAGGAACCTATGTTATGTACGTTGGTAACCCGAAGTCCTTTTCACATACGTAATAGGAGTGGAGTTATTTGTCGTACCTAAAATCTCTAAGTATAAAACTAACCTACTTAACTTATCCTATCCTATGCCTATCCTATCCTATTTCTATGAATAGTTGCCTAATTACCCATAATAGCTATCTATTTAAAAACGTATGGATCCTGATTTAGATTTATAATAAAATACATTTCTAATTAATTAGAATCTAGTTAAGCTCTAATGTTTACAAAATACTAAATTACCTATAAAGAAAGATTTTTTCTTTTGGGGTTAAAACGCGAGCCCCTCCCCGCTCAACGCCATATGCCTCGTCTCCTGACTGGTCAGCATTCTGCCCCAAGTTCTTAAGGAACTTATTTTTCTTTCTTTTTTTTTTATATACCAGCAGTACCTATCTTTTTTTTATAATATGTGTCGTTTCCAACATAAGAGTACCAACTAATGTAGTCGCATATTATCAATAGCTTATACATTCGTATATCAAGCGTCAATGTGGACCCTTTGGTTGAATACGTCTCATAATTTGATAATTTTGTTTGCATATCTGCTAGTATATAGGAGAGGACTTTATTTTTTAGCAATAAGGGAAATTTGTCTAATAGTTATAACTGTATTAAACCCATTCCAGTTCCAAGACTCCTTCAAACAACACAAATAAGACAAAATACTTGTCTTAGTATAGGATTGCAATGAATAATAATATCTCGACTTAGTATGGTACTCCGGATTCGCCTCGCTATACCAGATGTAACCAAGATCTTGCATTCGCCTCGATCAAATCTCGACAAATCATTCACTACAAGTATAATCAGATTCACAATAGGATATTTCCTCATAATTGTGATAAGTGGTGTCGTTCTACAGAACCAAGACAACCAGAACAAAATAAAATACAGCTCACAAAAGATGAAGCTAATGCAAATATAATTTCTTATAAATTGTGAATTGCCATTTTAGCATATCTCACAATGTCTGACTCTACCAGTGTTTCGGAAGTTCGGACTTTATGATGGAAAGAAACACCAAGTATCCATCAGTCGGGAATAGTCATAGTAAATAACATCATGTCAGTATGTAAGTTAAGTCATGTCCTACTTAAAAATAATCCCTATCAACTGTACTAAACTATTTATTATTCCAATAAAATAAGGCAACTACTATTAAATCTATGTATCTACGTACTACCTAAGAACGAACAATATCAAAATAAATAATTTTACCTGAACCTAAATAAATTAAAACTATTCATAATTTAACTACTATCCCACAATTGAACCCAAAAATATGAATCCTATTTCTTGCTGCTGATCTACCAGGCTCAGTAGAACAATTAAGGGCTTGAAGATGTCTTCGCCACAACAAGAGTCCTAATCTAACCTATTACCCTACCTTACTACCTAAGCTCCTATCAGCTAACTAACCAACAACACTAAAACGATCAAGCAAACTAGAGACACTCGCCTCACATTTAAATTACTCGCGTAGTTTTCCGCATGGTGCAATGGAAAACTCGAAGCTAAATATCCTACGTCGGCTAGGGACCACCATTAGACTAACTCCTATTCCCTGGGTTTGTTATTTTCCGCAAAGGGGATTGGGACAGCGGAAAAATAACGATAAATATATAAATAAATAAATGGGACAAGGCATTGGTAGATTTAGAAAACTGAATACAGCTTTCCAAACCGTCCAAAGCCCTGGGAGTAAAAAGACTGTCTCGAACGTAAAATCAGTCTCTGTTAGACACTCCAATCTAACAGCCTAGCAAAACTCTAAAACGCTTTCTAGAGACAAAAGGCTAATCGTTAACAACCCGCAAGGTGACCCGCCTTCAGTTCTAGAAATTCAACCCGACTCTGGCTGAAACTTAGGTTAGGAACTCTATAAAACCCCACTATAATATTTGTTTAACAAAACTTAATCCCGTAGTAACATTTAAAATATACAGCACAAAAATACAACCCCTTAAATTAACAACACTAAACACTTATTTAAACTACACTGCAAGTTTACACTCAATGCCACAATATATATTTTCCAACATTAAATAAACCAACACTATTTAAAATGTGGAATATTAAAAACAGGAAAACACATATTCACTAATAAAAGAACCCTCCCAATAAAATTAATGAAATCTGAACTAATAAAAAACACTAACACAATTATATTAATGTATTAATCGCCTACAAAGATCTTACTAGTATTTAGGTATACTAGCATGACCTAAGTTAGAGATTAGCACATTAGCAAAATGAACTAATTACAGAGTTCCTTCGTCTAAGCCCGTCACACACCGAATGCCCACTGCTATCTGCCCTCTGCTCTCCTGAAACTTCCTACACAGCCCTTTTATTAACTTATCATTGATAACTGCGTTTTCTAGTATGCGACATAGGACTAATTAATTTTAAAAGAAGGCTAATCTCATCATAGAAATAAAGCTCAACCATATGGTCTAATCTTTGTTACTTATAACCTTTATTTTCTAATATCTAGGTTGGCGTCACCACTTGACAGGTTCGCCCAAACCATAATGTACTTGTGACCTATTTATAACTTATTTAATACTCTAAAAATAAAGTTCAAAATTGATTGTTATTCATTTGTCTGTTTGCTAATTCTATCTAATGTTGGTATTTTAATAATTTATTGACCTCTTCATCGAATGAAACCAAAACCATGCGAAAGACTATATTATGGGATACAAAATAAATCGGAATGCTTTTATATGCGAATATCATGATAAGAAATCTAACCAAAACAGATATACCTATAGCTGGTTGGTTACACTGTGGACTACAAAATTATACAGAAAATAAAAATAAAAACTTAAATCTAGTTTGATTTAGGCGACGTAACAGCGTGGCTCCGTTGCGTCGTCTGATCTGGCGCAGGATTCATAGCAGTAATATATTTTTAACAAAAAAACGCACGTCAATAATAGGAAATTATGTTATATGGCAAAGGGACTAACTGGTAAGGAGCAAAAAATATTTTTTCAAACCCGTTAAACATTTTTAGAGTGATCGGAGAACGTACATACCTACAACAAAACACCCCGACAATCTGAGAACGTGCTGCGTGTTTTCATATTGGATAGAAATGAAGAGTTTGCTCATTTATTCATTATTATAAAATCTCTCTATCATGAAGTCGTCGGGTTGGGATGTATCACACGTCTTGCCATAAATTATCCACAGTGAATGTATGTATTATGCACGGCTGCCCGGGGAACTGGACTATTCAATTGCATTAGGCCGATAACTATCGCTTAGCGGACTTTATTGGTGCCCGTGGGTTTATTTATGTTAATTGCCTGTCGTGCTGTTTGTGGCGCCTTTATTTATATTGTATCGGAGGAAACGTATTGTGACTTTAATTTGCGACTGCTTTTAACTCACAACAAAAACAAAGTGTGTATTAGTGTGTCTGTATGTGGTGTCACTGCTCCTAAACGGATCTATTTTTGTTTAAACGGTTATTTTATCAACATAAAGACTTGATACATCAGCTACGAAGACAATATGTAGATATCATCTTTTATTTATTACATACTTAGACATACTTCTACATACTCCTAAGTATTAGTAACGCTAGAACTATAACAGGGTATCGCGGTTATTATAAAAATAAATAGGTAAGTAAGCACGCATACAATACACAAATCCAGTCAAAGATACAGAATACGGCAGTTTAGGCAGAAAATATATTTATAGTTTTTACCGAACTGCTAAATTATTAAAGAAAAAACAATATTACTGAATCTGCGCGCTATTCGTTTCATTTAACAATTTCCTTTGCCCAGCGCCATCCAATATTCCTGCAAAACAAACGAATGAAAAATAAATTGAACTAACTTCTAAATTGCTTCATTCCTTACTTAAGCAACTTCAAGGTGCATTGAAACAGTAAGTACCTATTCGCAACTAGTGCCATCCGGCTGTTTTGCTAAACAGAATCAATGCCCAAGTCGCCGGCCCTGGGAGTTCTGGAACTTTCTCGCGAGATAACTCCCTTGTGCAGAAAAATAAAAAACGAATAGAAACTCCGCCGTATCACACCTAGTTGCGAACTCAGAATTCTGCAATGTGTGGCACAGTGGAAGTTTTCCGTGATTTTTTTTCACACAGTGTTTATCAGGCAAATGCTGCTACAGTTTTCAAGCAAATTTGAAGGAAACGAACTTTTGCGGGGAGTTTTAAAACGCGCTAAGTTTCCGATGGAACCCTAGCACTTATATAAGTGCGAAAGAGGGTCTTTTGACTTAATAAGTAGGTATATTTTGTTGCTTTGTGCATAAACATAAACCAATGCTGCCAGAATGGACTAGCAAATTAATTAAATCGTGATTTTGACTCGACTGGGTCCAAATGGGGATTGTATTTTAGACGTACTACGGGCTGCACAATTGCATCATTTTTTTATGAATGAACTCATTTGCCGATCCGATGCCGATTATAAATAGAATGAATTCATTCATAAATAGGCCATGCAAAGTGCAACGCATAGTACAAATTAATGTTTATAATAAATAAATAAATACCTACCCGACAACCTCACACAAATCGAAACACACAATCGATAGCACAAATAATAAAATAAATAAAAAGCCTTTTATTTCCTAATACTTAAATTACAAGATATTATTATTTAACTTAATTTGTTTTAACGTAAGGAACCCCTTTCAGGTGAAGGCCTCTTCCAAAGCCTGCCATTTTTCGCGGTTCTGCGCTATATGGTGCCAATTTGTTCCTGTTATTTTCTTTATATCATCCTCCCAGCGCGTATAAGGTCTTCCTCTACAGCGTTTGCCCTGTGGTCCTTTCCAAGCTGTGACAGTTTTGGTCCATCTGTGGTCTGCCAGGCGCGCTACATGCCCGGCCCACTTCCATTTCAATTTTTGAGCATGGCTTAGAGCATCAATTGCTTTTGTTTCCGATCTTATTTTTGTATGTCGTACTTTTTGAATTTTCTTTATATTTAGCATGCTCCGCTCCATTCCCCTCTGACAAGTCGATATCATATTTCTTGTTTTGTTTGTGAATCTCCATGTTTGGCACGCATATGTCAAACATGGAATGAGACATGAGTCCATAACTTTCTTTTTTAAGTTTACGGGCATGCTGCTTTTAAAAACTTCTTTAAGGCTCCAGTATTTACTCCAGGTTTTCTGAACTCTCCTTTCTACCTCTTGATCGTTGCTATTTTTGCAGAATCCAACTTGTTTTCCTAAGTATATGTATTGATCTACATATTCTAACGGTTCGTTATCTACTGTGATATTTTTCTTTGTATGGTTAGTCATCGTTTTCGTCTTAGATATGTTCATTTCGAGACCTACTTGTCTGCTAGCTTTGTGAAGGGTTTCGATCATGTATTGTAGTTGTGACGTCGTTTCTGAGAACAGTACTAAATCGTCGGCGAACCTAAGGTGAGTTAGGTATTTCCCTTGAATTAATAAGCCTTTTTAATGCCAGTCTAGTTTCTTGATGATGGATTCCAGTATCGCAATGAAAATTTTTGGAGATAACGGATCGCCTTGGCGTACTCCTCTTTTTATTGGAAAACTGTGACCAATGTCTTCTAGTTTGACTCTACTAGTACTTTTATTATATATATTTTTTTAAATTTCTATGTATTTTAGTTCTACATTTTGTGCTTTTAAGGTTACCCATATACTTTCATGCGAGATCGTATCAAAAGCTTTCTGGTAATCAACAAATGCGATGTATAATGGTCTTTGGTACTCCTGGTATTTTTCGATTATCTGTTCTAAGCTATGTATATGGTCGATGGTAGAAAATCCCTTTCTAAAACCAGCTTGTTCGATTGGTTGGTGTCGTTCTATTGTGGAGCTTATTCTGCGATTTATAATCATAGAGAAAAGCTTATATGTTGTTGGTAACAAGCTTATAGGCCGATAGTTTCCAATATCCTTTGGATCGCCTTTTTTATAAAGTAGGATGATATCGGATTCTGACCATTGGTTAGGCGTCTCGCAGGTTTTGATAATCAGGTTGAACAGCTTTTCTAGAGGGGATGCCAATATGACTCTCGCTGCTTTAATGGCATCGTTGGTGATATTGTCTGAACCTGGACTTTTGTCAGGTTTTAATTGTTTTATTGTCTCTATTATTTCTTCGCAATTTATCGGTTCTATGCTCTGCTCTCCGTATTGAGCGGAGTTGATTATGATATTATTGTTTTCGCTTTGTTTAGCATTTGTAGCGCTGTATAAATTTCTATAAAAATCAGTTGCCACGTTGATAATGCTGTTTCGGTTGTATTTTGTTTTTCCTGATTCATTTAGACCTTCAATCCATGCTTTGTTATTTCGCAGTTCTCTGTATCCTTTTTTCAAGCTAATTGTCCCCATTCTATGTGCCTTGTAGTCTCTTTTTATATATTTACTTATTAGTTTATATAAAGCTTTAAGTTTATTTTTCATAGCTCGAGATTTGTTTCTGTTTTTCTGTAGTTCCTGTCTTCTTTTTATTAGATTTTGGGTAGATTCTGCCACAAATATAGCATAGCATAGCACAAATATTCAACTGTAAATAAAAAAAAATACGGCGAGCCCCATCAAATCTCAATTTTAACTTGTATCTTCAAAATACCCGGCCACACGGGCAAAGCCGCAAAAAAACCAAGCAGAAGATCTATTTGTGACAATGAAAGTGACTCCGAAGCAATTTCGGGCCCATTTGTAGCGTTTAGGAAGCACCCAGCGGGGACGCATTAATCTTTATCTCATAGAAGTCGCGGCGGGCGGCGCGCGGCGAACACGGCCTACTTTGCCATACTATACCAAATAGGCTAGTCTCCTAATCTCATACAGTGAGGTGTATATTTCGTGATAATTTTGGCGAAATGGCTCAAATATGGGTTTTGTGTTTTCAACCTCTATATCTCCGTCATATTTAAGTTTTGAAAAATTGAAGAGACAAACACGGTCTATAATTATCGAACCACTCTCACATAATTTCACAAGATCGGTGAAATTTTGTGAGCAGGTGAAGTATCGGTTGGGATTAAGCAAGTAGGCGAGAAGAGCCGGAAACCCTGAAATACGAAAGTTCCTGTTTGTTTTATGAATACCATACCATCCATACCTACAACATGTAATGTTATAAACTGTCTCCACCACCTGCCTACTGTCGCCTTTACTATGATGTACCTAATAACTATAGAACAGATTGTTCAAAAAACTTTTGCTTTAAGGCTTCACAAATTGCAAAAAACAGTTCGATAAATTGCAATTTTGTCCAAAAAAGGTCATAATATTTTATTTATTTATTTTATTTATATAAGTTTACAATCAACACTTACAGTATATAACCAAGCATGCATGCATATTATCACAATGCCTAATACCTAGGTACATAAATATTTGTGCCAGCGGTGAGTTATTGGTTACCGAAGAGGTATTCTTCCGTTTTCTTCAGTGAGAACGAATCCGTTGCTCCCCTCAGCGATCGGTCAACGCCAGTACACTCCACGCTTTCACTCATTGTTTTTACAATAAGCAACGTACAATGAGTAATCGATTTTAAACTATAGTAAACGAGCTCATCGAGTAAATGCCTGTCTTATCGTTTAGTTCATGATTGTACCACGTGGTAAATGAATGATAAAACATCACGAAGTTGACCAGTTGACCAAGTGGGAAGAGAGTCTCAAATGAGACGATCTGTTCGTAGCCGAGGACGGAGCAGCAGCTGTCAAAAAGGGGTCAGCCCTGAGGATGCCAATGCCATCCCCACGATGAGATAATTGAACGATGATGGTAAATCATCCATCATTCTCGCGCTCACGATTTTGTTAAAAAGTAACAGTACTTTATTCACACGTCCATCATAGGTCTACTAATTTTGCATAACTGAAATATGATAATATAAGGTGAATGTCCTAATCTGGGACACACTATTTAAAATAGTTTATACCTTATTTGTCATCTATAAGTATTACTTTGCTTTAAGGTTGAGGGTGTCATCTATCCATCCATTATACAACTTACATTAGCTGTACAAGAGCTGTATACAGCCTGTATGCTACTTGGGAAGCTACCAACAATCACTAAGCATAGTTAATGGGCACAAATAAAATATCTTTAGAAGTTTAACATCTGTACTTTTTGATATGGTAAGTGTGCATGCCCTGGCAAACTTGTACCTGCTGACCTTACCGTAACATAATATTTTCCAACTGGAACTGACATAATGCTGTAGAAATAATAATTAAACTATGTACAGAGCAGCTAAGGCTTGTACATTAAATACTCCCACTTCCCCGGAGACGCGATACCAGTCATCTCATTTGTTTGCCTCCACACTGTAGTTGATGTCCCGGCATCACGGCAGCCCACCATTACAGAACTGCGAGATATACAGGGTGCTAATGGGCCCCGGTAGCGTGGGGGTAATGAGCATTCCCCTTGTTTATTTAGTGCCGTAAATTGCGCTTTTTAAAAAGGTAACAGTGCTTGCTGTCGGCAAACGTGAGCATATTTTGTTGGGTTAATTTGAATAAGCAAGATCTATATTTTTTACTGGTACAGTCGTAAGTTACGTTTTTTGAGCTTAATGTGGATTTTGTAACATTAAATATGTTTAGGAATAATTCATTAGGTGTGCATTTAAAGGAGAAATAGCCTCGTCGCAATACGTCTTTACACGCAGCTTAGATTGTTAAATATTACAAATTGCAATACAATACATAGGCACAAGAGATTCTTATTGCACTATCCCAAAAGATACGTAATATATTATTTGCTATATTCATTATTCAATGTAAGAAATAACAAATAGAGGTTATCAACTGGCGGTCTTATTCTAATTTACAATCCTTTGTGAGCTATTATCATCTATACTTGAAATTTTACATTTGTATTAGAAATTAGTTTTCTATGAAGGGGAGTCATGATTTTTTTCATTAGCGCAATGCAGGATCGTATCTTCTTTTTACTGGGCGCGCGGCGCCATCTTTTGGTCATAATTAATTTCCTTGTCCTCTCATCAATTTTATCACTGGTTTCATGTCCAATTCATTCTCAATTCAAGTGGCTCGCCTCTGGAACGGTCTTCCCCTCTCAATTAAACAGGCACCGAGTAAGCTAGCGTTTAAAAAGTCCGTGTGCAGCTTCTTTGCTGGCAGAAATGAAGTCTCGTAGTCTATCTGCTTAGTATGTTGCATCGCTGTATGTATTTATGTATATATTTATTTATATTATATATGTTTATTGGAGCGGAGCGAGCGAAGCGAGCGAAGCTCCCATGGATCGACTCAAATGGACTTTGTAACAATGCGCAGATCTCAGCGAGTTAATAATAGTTAATACGTTTAATCGAATTTCAGTTCAAAGTCAACGGTACGCATTTTTTCATTTGATCGAATATTCATTACATCGAACAATTAAATGGTGTATTTTTATAACACCGATTTTTAATCTATAGAAATATTATTTATTATATACTTTATTTCGCAGTTCTTTATTTCATATTTTATTATTCCATATTTTATTATTTTGTTTTAAATTTTACATTGTAGAAAATCATTTCAGTATTTATCATTCTACAACTTCAATGAATTATGTGAGGAACTAAACGCAATGCGCTCGCGGACGGATGTGGGTAGATTAGATTAGATTAGATTAGATTTATTTATTTCATAATATAAAATGTCAATATAAATTACACGAAGTCAATTTACATGCACTTATACTATGATCGTCATATATTAATATTAACAGATAAAATGTGATGAAATTGATAGTAAAAACAGCGGAATTAATAATAAAACAGATTAAATAATTACATGTCACAATTTTAAACAAACAGATAGAAATGTCAAAGTAGCTCATAAATGGATTGTCAAAATACAAGAATTAACACGATAAAAATAACACTGAAAATAACAAAGTCAAATAAGGCAATAATTAGGAATAAGGTCAACAGGAACTTAGGTATTGTCAGTATATAATGTCATAATTAACAAAACTGGAGTACTTATAAATAAAAACAATGTCAATTATACAAATATAAATTACGTTTCCATATACTCATTTACTGAGTATAATGGATTATCCAATAAAAAGTTTCTCAATTGTCGTTTAAAACTGTCGTCAGATGGCTCGGTTCGTAATTCCGCGGGTAGACGTTCATAGAACGTGGGACCGATGACGCGCGGGTTTTTACAGGCAAGCGCCAGGCGACGCGGAACTGTCCTGAGTCTTCCTGTGGATCTAATTTGTTTGCCCGATACCTCAACACGCGCAAACATTGGCATATTATTTCTCACGTACATTAGAACCTCAAACATGTAAAGTGAGTAGTGCGTCATGATGCGATACTTTATAAAGAGATCTCTGCAAGAATGTCTGGGTTCCACTCCAGCCAGTATCCGAAGTGCTCGTTTTTGGATTATAAGAACGCGTTTGGCATCGGTGGAATTACCCCAGATAATTGAACCATAGGACATTATTGAGTGGAAATGCGCAAAATATACAGTTTTTAATGCATTATTCGATATAAATGGTTTCAATTTTCTTAACGCAAAGACGGCACTACCCAACCTATCACACAGTTGGTCGACATGACACTTCCAGTTTAAGTTTGAGTCTATCATGAAGCCGAGAAACCTACATTCAGTGCATAATGGCATCGGGACGCTGGTAATACATAGATATTATGTTTTATGTGTGTACCCTTTTTTTACCTATGTATGCGGGCCGTTTCGTTTTTGGGGTCATAAAAAAAAACCCTAACCTAACCTAACCTACCTATGTCTGCGAGCCGTTTCGTTTTTGGGGTCATAAAAAAAAAATATTCCTAACCTAACCTAACCAACCTATGTCTGCGAGCCGTTTCGTTTTTGGGGTCATCAAAAAAAAATAACCCTAACCTAACCTAACCAACCTATGTCTGCGAGCCGTTTCGTTTTTGAGGTCATAAAAAAAAATAACCCTAACCTAACCTAACCTACCTATGTCTGCGAGCTGTTTCGTTTTTGGGGTCATAAAAAAAATAACCCTAACCTAACCTAACCAACCTATGTCTGCGAGCCGTTTCGTTTTTGGGGTCATCAAAAAAAAATAACCCTAACCTAACCTAACCAACCTATGTCTGCGAGCCGTTTCGTTTTTGGGGTCATCAAAAAAAATAACCCTAACCTAACCTAGCCAACCTATGGCTGCGAGCCGTTTCGTTTTTGGGGTCATAAAAAAAAATAACCCTAACCTAACCAACCTATGTCTGCGAGCAGTTTCGTTTTTGGGGTCATCAAAAAAAAAACCCTAACCTAACCTGAAATGAATGAGTTGTTGTATAATAATACCTCGATGAAATAATATAAATTATTTGATGTTCTGTCTTTAAAATAATCTATTAAATGTAATTTTAAGCATTTAAAATTCCTTATAACATAGCTCCAATAATTGTTATAATATGTAATGAATAGTCGATGAAGCCATAATACTCCAAGAGATAATATTTATACTGAATATTCTGTGAATCGTTTTCGATGAAATTAAATTCGATGAAAAGTTTGTCGAGATTTCAAGGGGCACCCCTAAAATAGAGAGATGGATAATAATAAGCGAAATACCGAAATCGAATACCGGTATTTTGTATGGAGTCGAATACCGGGATCCGATCCCTGTTATAGGATACTTGTTACCCGTCTACGGTAAAGATTAAAAAAAAAGTTAGTTCGAGTTCTAGTTCGAGCGAGCGACGGCGACGAGAATTTTTTTCCTAGCATGATAAAAATGTACAAAGTTAACACGTAAAATGAAAATCAAATCAAAATATTAAATTCATGCTGATAAAACGTTTACAAAATTCAAAGTCATCCATCATTAGTTACAAGCCGCACATAAAAGTTAAACGCTAGTTTTTGCTTCGCTGATCCGCTGATATATATGCTGTGTCTCGACGTTTTCCCTAACTGCCGACGCCTGCGCTTACAATTTAAATTCACCGAACAATAGCGACATATGGGATGCTAGCTACCCGTAGAATCGCCTTAGTTTGTTATTTTTATATTGGCAACACATAGTGGCTCCACTTCGCTTAACTGTAAGCGATTTGGGCAAGGTTGCAGTTGGCCCTGGCAGTTGTTGCTGCTCAAAATTAAGTAGCCTATTTTTAAATCCAAGACTTGATCTGGAAGACCTTCACGGGTGGACTAAGGCCTTTCGGGCTTTTCGAGATTCTGTTCTGACCAGTTCGTTAGCCACCTTGTTAGGGGCAGCCACGCTGTATTTTAAAAACCTTTCTGCTTCAACGGCCATCGGGTACTAAGGGCATGCTCCGCCCACTAATCAATCAATGGAAGCAAATCCGATAGGACTAGAACTTTTCGATATTCAGTTGTTATTAAAATTTACAACATGAATTTGTGGTTTGTTGTATTTGGAAAAAATATATAGAGGGTACACCCTCTTGAATTAAAAATGAAAAACTGCAATCAGAAATTCCATCTCCCAGTAACCTTTAACTGTCCTAATAATTCTTCTCTCACCGCCATTTGGAATGAACAAAATTTGAAAATCAGAGTTGAAATGACATTAAATTTTTACACCGCAAGTCATAAAGCGATCAAGCCATAACCACGGACGCACTTGCCGCAATAAAAAGAGACATCTCGTATTTCAAGCTTGAATTTTTTTGCAAGCCATAAAGACATCTGTTTTACGTTCGTAGTTGGCTCCTTTTGTCTCGAACTTGGTAATTAGCATCTTCATTTGCAACTTTGTTGCTCACCTGGGTGGATGCGACAAAGTTTTATTGTGTAGGATATATTAAAGATCGAGTAGTTGGATGCAGTTACGTAAGTGCCGTGTGGAATATTCATTAATTTCAGTGTGAATCCTTTAGAGTGTAAATAAATTACTCTTATTTAATTTCTTTACACTAAAGGATTCACTTGACTTTACTTGATTGAGTTAACTCCAAATAACTATTTACCAACCGACTTTAAAAGTGAGTGGTTTGCAAATAGACCCTTATGTTTAATTTTTGGTAACTAGATCTTTAATTTAGTGAAACGTTTAATGTCTCATTTTTAAATGTGGATAGACACCACATTTTTTTTATTAAACCATTGATACCAAAATCAAATCTCAAAGAATAATTGAAATGCGTAAATGGATGCTTCGGCGTTAGGGTGGCGGAAAGGTTAACGCGCTGGACCGGCAAGCCATAGGTACCGGTTTCGATCTCTTCCACTAGGTTACGCATTTAATTTTTTCTTTGAGCTTTGGTCTTTGTATCAATGGTTTAACTAATTTGGTATCTACAGATCTTTCTAATTCATGAACTGATAATGTATTTTTTTTATATCTTGAGTAGCCTTTAGATTTGGATGGGATCTATCATATTTTATTATAAACTCATACATTTCCTCCTACAATAGTTTCGTTAAAAAGTGAATATTTAAGGTTTATTTTTTTATCTTTTAATTAGTAGCTTAGATTATTATGATGAAAATGTCAGCTCCAGCAGCATGCCTTTAATGTACCTTTTTGCAATTTGTGAATCGTTACAAATGGCTAGCGCGTCACTTTACCTACGTAGGTACTGAGAATACGCAATAAAATTCGGCGCGACGACGTACACCGCCCGGAATGTGTGCAATGCGAGTTAGTTCGCTGGAGTCGGAATGTTGCCGCCGCTGCCAGACGTCTGCTGCTCGGCCTGCAGAAGTTCCTAAGGCGGGCTTTACACTGGCCAAGTCTCTAAGGCAAGCTTTACACTGGCCAAGTCTCTAAGGCGGGCTTTACACTGGCCAAGTCTCTGAGGCGGGCTTTACACTGGCCGAGTCTCTAAGGCGGGCTTTACACTGGGCAAGTCTCTAAAGGGGGCTTTACACTGGCCAAGTCTCTAAGGCGGGCTTTACACTGGCCAAGTCTCTATGGCGGGCTTTACACTGGCCAAGTCTCTAAGGCGGGCTTTACACTGGCTAAGGATCTAAGGCGGGCTTTATACGGGCTAAGTCTCTAAGGCGGGCTTTACACTGTCCAAGTGTAAAGACACACAGTCAACGCGGAGAGCGGGGCGATAGATTTTATATTGTATGCAAATAATATATCTCCATTTGTACAAAAACACACCCAGGTGAATCTCCGAGCGATTGAGCCACGAAGTTTCAGTCGTCATTCTGGTCTCATGATTATTATCATTATTATTACCACAATGGAAAAACAAGACAAGGAATAAGATTGATAAGAAAATCAAATCTAGAACACGACTTTAACCAGCATCTGACCCAACATTTGTTGAGATAATAATGAATAAATAAAAACATTGAAATTTTGCCCACCCCATTCAACACACTGGTTGGCTCGGCAGCGCAATTTTTGTTACAGCGATGGCGTGTTCCGCGATCTACATACTTAACACATGGCCAGTGGCTGTGCCAGTGTGAACACCACCTTATTACGATTAGTCAATATGCTTTTCTTTACGATATAGTACCAAAATATTTAATATTGAAAGGTGTATTCAACGTCGTACAAATCTTCTTAGTCGTACACAATTGCAACATAGACGTTCCTGTGAAACGTACTGTAATAAAGCAATGATTAAAACTTATGAAATATGTATATTAAGTAGAATAAGTAGAAATATGTACATGAAGAGGTGACTTTTAAAATATGTACTCATTATATTTACATTAAAGTACAGGCTGCTTCACAAATGTCCTGGTTTTCAAGTCTGTGTTTAAGAGTGGACGAACGTGGAACTTGTGGCACTCAAAGTCTTCGAAGATAAGCTAACTCGGACTGGACCTAACTTGAAAATTCTCAGCAGAAGACTACTTAAAATCTTGGAATAACAAGAAAACTTATGCCTTGGTTTGCTTGCATTTGACTTATAATTATAACTAATTTACAAAATAATTATATAAAAGTTGTCTTTGATAATCAAAGCAACATCGAATTTAAGTTTGATTATTACTTGAAGTTGCATTCCGTACGAGATTGGTTTTACATCATTACCTAGAAGTTTATTTATTTATTTATTTAAACTGTATTGCACAAAACAAAAAGTGTACAAATGGCGGACTTAATGCCGTCAACCAAGAGTTGCTTGATAAATTACCTTTTTATTATAAACATACTAACAACTTTAAAAAATTACCTACAATTAAATGAAAAAGTAACTATAACTTCTGGTTACAAAATATTTATACTGATCTAAAAAGCAACGCAAACAAAATGGAAGTTGTGTATATTTGAAAGTTACGATTCAAGTTTGTATCTGCGACTCGGATGACTGCGCCCCGGCTACATAGAAGCTTTGAAATAAGAACGAGATGCAAGTTAGCAATATAATCGCCATATAACTGCAGCGTACAATAGAACCCACGCTGTATATCTAGGTCAGTAGAACCGTTCAACTGAAAACTTCCCAAGCAATTCCGAACTAAACTTGCGATC
This sequence comes from Apotomis capreana, assembly GCA_947623375.1. Lineage (NCBI taxonomy): Eukaryota > Metazoa > Arthropoda > Insecta > Lepidoptera > Tortricidae > Apotomis > Apotomis capreana. The sequence continues at coordinate 28,972,360 of OX392504.1, forward strand.
CTCCGCAGTTGAAGTTGAAACACAAAAATGAAGTCGCAGGCTCGCGGTTAATTGTTTGAAACGGTTATTGCGCATGTAATGCCGCGATAAATACCAAGTTTCGCAATATTGTCGGATCTTATAGCAATTAGTTGATTACACCGCATTAGGGTGCGGTCCCTGTGTCGGCGGTGGAGGATGGAATGACTTTCGCGAAGTCACTGGTAGATGATGTGTAGAAATGTAGTGACAGTTTTCGATCGTAACGTAGATGTCAAGATGACGCGGACGTAGCGGTCGCGTAAGTGTGGACTTTGGACACGTTTACAGCCCTATGTCTATTTTAGCTAATTGTAGCTACATTAGCAAGTTCTTATTGAAAATCAAATAGCGCACATCGCTAAACTATACTTATGATAACGATGTATCAGACAAATATCATTAGAAAAATCAAATTAAGCCCTTGTGCCACTCCGCCATCACTCCGGCCCCGCCCAGTTACGAGCGGCCCGATTACCCACTAAATAATAATTACTCGGCACTTTAATCACTCCGCGGCAAACAACGCGACACGCGACACTGATAGCGACAAACATCGCTATAGCATACACGCGAAGTGGTGTTAGCTGTGACATAAGGGGGTTGCATCTTGGACGGTGTTCTGTAACAGAAGCCACTGAGTAATAATTACTGATAGCGACACACATTGCTATAGCATACACGTGAAGTGGTGTTAGCTGTGACATAAGGGGGTTGCATCTTGGACGGTGTTATGTAACAGTAGCCACTGAGTAATAATTACTGATAGCGACACACATTGCTATAGCATTCACGCGAAGTGGTGTTAGCTGTGACATAAGGGGGTTGCATCTTGGACGGTGTTATGTAACAGTAGCCACTGAGTAATAATTACTGATAGCGACACACATTGCTATAGCAGACACGCGAAGTGGTGTTAGATGTGACATAAGGGGGTTGCATCTTGGACGGTGTTATGTAACAGTAGCCACTGAGCAATAATTACTGATTGCGACACACATTGCTATAGCAGACACGCGAAGTGGTGTTAGTTGTGACATAAGGGGGTTGCATCTTGGACAGTGTTATGTAACAGTAGCCACTGAGTAATAATTACTGATAGCGACACACATTGCTATAGCAGACACGCGAAGTGGTGTTAGCTGTGACATAAGGGGGTTGCATCTTGGACAGTGTTATGTAACAGTAGCCACTGAGTAATAATTACTGATAGCGACACACATTGCTATAGCAGACACGCGAAGTGGTGTTAGCTGTGACATAAGGGGGTTGCATCTTGGACAGTGTTACGTAACAGTAGCCACTGAGTAATAATTACTGATAGCGACACACATTGCTATAGCAGACACGCGAAGTGGTGTTAGCTGTGACATAAGGGGGTTGCATCTTGGACAGTGTTACGTAACAGTAGCCACTGAGTAATAATTACTGATAGCGACACACATTGCTATAGCACACACGCGAAGTGGTGCAATTGTGATATACACCCCAGGCCAAAAGTATGGAAACCAGCTTATATAACAATACAAAGCTGTGATTTCTTTATATAATAAATTACGAAATTACACAGTAAAAATTATAATAAATATTTTACAAGTCAATAACCTAAATTCTGCTTATGAAAATTGCCAGTGCAACATTTTGTAGAAAGGCATTAAAAAGGCGACATGCAACTTTTGCCGGAGTTAGGAAAGTATATTTTTTTATAGTATTAATATGATGTTTTAATAGTGAACGTTTAATGTTTTAACCTTTTGGGGTGGCCTAACGGTTACTAACATTTCCTACAATGAATAATCATTGAAAACTTTAAATATAAAAATAAACACTTTGTTTCCATACTTTTGGCCTGGGGTGTTTGCATCTTTTTCGGAAATCAATTTAATTTCATCAGTCTCATTTATTGAATTCATGAAACATGCAATGTCTCATTATTTTATAATGTGGGTGCACCACAATTTTTATTTAAGCCTTTAAGACAAAGATCAAAGCTTGAAGAAAAATTGAAAAAGGATTGCCGGTCCATCTTGTTAGCCATTAGCTAGGCATTAGGAGCATTAGGAGCTAGGATAGCGAAATGGTTAACGCGCTGGACTGGCAACCCAGAGGTACCGGGTTCGATTCCCAGTCTCTTCCCCCAGGTAGCTCCTTTTTAAATTTTTCTTTAAGCTTTGATCTTTGTATTAAAGGTTCATTTATTGAAGTCAAAATCTGTTTTTTACCGGCCAGGTACCATAATACGGCTGATACATAGATCAAATTGTTACTTACATACATCTCAATGTCAATCGAATCGGGCCGAATTCTGATAAATTGCGACGTGTCGCATGACTTGCGCCTCCGCTGATCGCATTAAGATTGAAAGAGAGCTCATAAACTCCCTGCTTTCTACCAAATTAAATTGAGATTGCGCCCCTTTTTACTACATTACGATTGTAAAACCGAATACAAATTGAAATGTTATTCATACAAGATACTGATTTACATGTGAAATGGTTTAAAGAGTACTGGAAATATAGCTTTATATCTAATATTTTGTGTAATTTAGAGTTCCTTTTTTTTTCATTTAGGTTTGAGTTGCCAGAGGTGGTAATTTGTGATTAACACATTAATTCAATACTTAGTAACAAATATTTCCTAGAAAAAATATTTTTATTGAAAAATATAAATCCCTACACGAGTTTTTGTTGCTCCTACTTTCTTAATACTTTATTTTGGTGTTATCCACAAAATATAATACAATATTCAGGAGATACACACTCGGAGCTTTTACCCTTCCGTAGACTGCTTCAGACAGATAGACAGACACATGAATGATCTTATAACGCCTGCATTTTCCTTTTAAGCCGCGGAACGTTAAAAATGCGCATTTTCTCTCCGCGCGAATCTCCGCAACAAATAAGCTGGCGTTGACGGGAACACGAATTCATCTCGGGATATTTGGCGTGTTCCTGGCGTGACTTGGCGGGACCTGGCGGGACTTGGCATGACGGGGACACGTGCTTCGCGCTTATTACACTCCCGGGTGCATCAACGGATATTCAGTTAGATGCAGTTAGTGCTCGAATAGAAAGTGGGGTTATTCTGAGCTCGTTCATCTTCGCTGTCTGTTAGTGAACTGGAAATATGTTAGTGGTTTAAGAATCAGTGTTAACGCTGCGAAGAATGCTAAAAACACAAATATCTATCATTAAAAGCTTGTATAACGTACATATTTGTTTTAAAAATTAGTAAGTATTTTTGGGTGGAAGAAAGACTTCATTCGTTTTTATTCAGTTTTTTTGTACGTATAGTTCTTTAGTATGAGGAGAGTGGCTTCGGTAGCTAAAAAAGCCGGTCATTGGACTCCGGGAAGGTTCCGTACAAACAATGAAATCAATATTGCTCTTACGAGAAGTTCTGGTTTGGGGCACAAACTTAACTTTGCCGTTGGATTTTTTTTGTCAACGGCAAATGATTTTGTTGTCCCAGAAATAAATATTTATTGTAATTTAATAAAAAAATCCGCAAACCGTACGTTTCTAGTATTATAAACGTACGGTTTGCGGAAATTTCTATTTAGGTACTTGCGTTACATGATGTTACTTCTTGTCAAATTTCATGAACTAGCTCAACGGGAAGTATTCTATATATTTTTTTTCCTAACAAACGTCAACAACTGCAGCATAAACGCTTGTGTCTTTTTTGCGCATTGACTTAGATGGTTTTTTTCCTGAGTACCTATCTGATATTAATTTTAGCTTGATACCTCCACGCGTTCTTGGGAAAACGGCACTAACAGACGGACAGACAGCCGTATAATTTAGATGTGGGGATTCTGTTTTAGCTGATTGAGGTGGTGGCTCCTTATATTGCATCGGGAGCCTCACTGCTGAGGGTCGTGGTCATTCTCTTGGAACGATTTCTCTCGGGCGATGCGGCGCCATTTGCTCCTATCCGTGTGTAGTATCGTGTATTGTTGAGAGATTGAAGTAAGAAACCCTAAAAAAGGAAAACGGTGATAGATTTTTTAATGTAATTTCTGCGTGCCAGTTCGCATTTTAGTAACTTTCTGACTCGCCATGTCCTACCCCTTGTAATAGCTCAATATCAGGGAGCCATTTGTTTCCTAGAAACTTATTTCATCGAAATATAACATTTCGCAGAATTTTAATTCCTCTGTAGTTTTTTTTTATAATTCGTTCAATCATATTGATTAGGTAAGGTTTGTTTTATAACAATCTTAAATAGTTTAAGACTGCGCCGAGCGAAATGTGAAAAAATAGGCAGTTGCCGTTAAGTAGATAACGTCAACACAAGTTGTTTAATCCATTTCTAAACTATATATTGAGCACTTCAAAGAATAAGTTAACAACTTCTCCGTGGAAAAATTATAAGATTATTATGGTGATAATATTTTACCCTAGAGAACTAAGTAAAGTTGGACGAAAATTGTAAAATCGTAATCAGACGTTAAGTGTTTTTTTATACTTTAACAATGGAAATCTATTCTGATTTTCAGTTCAAAAAAAGATGGATGTTCACATTACAATTTGTCCGCATCAAATATTTCAATTAGGTATTGTTTGGTATTAAAGGTCCAGATTTATCAAAAAGTGCTTTTAATTTCTCCGTACATTTTTACTATGGCGGCCGCGCGCCGATCTAAATACGCATTCCCCGCGCTCTATGGTTCAGTCGCTAACGCTCGGTGCCCTCTTAAGGTTGCACACAAAAAGTTTTCTTCGAAATAATAATACTACAAGCCAGACCCCAATATCACAATCAAAATAGGAAATGAATGAAAACTTCTGCAAGTATTTTTCTTTTATTGCATTTGCAATAGCGACAGCGTATTCATAATTTACGTCCCTTAAATTACAAAGTCCATAAAACAAAGGAGATCTAAGTTGACTTAAAAACGAACGTCGTCCATTATAAATGTCCAAGGCAACGGGAAATCCGCGCGGTAAAAAAGAATACCTAAATACTTTCGAAGCTGTTTGAGGCGCGTAGATAAATGCGAGGACTTTAAAGACTTGAATTGTTGAGGCGTGCAAGAACATTATAGTTAATGTAAAGTAACTGTTTACCGCGGACGGGGAACTTATTTCTGTTTTCTTTTTATCTGGTCTCTTTCAATGCTTTTAAGAAAAAATATACTCAATGAAACATAATAGGTATGGATATTCTCTAAGCAGACCGCATGAATGATTTTGCAAGTTAGATCTGACCTCATTCTATTAGATTTTGTAGTGAATGCAAAAACTTATCCGGTCGTTGCTTCACTTAAAATACTATCCGAAGGAAGACATGATTGCCTTTAAAATTTGACGATGATTTGATTTGATGATTTGATTGACGCTAAAAGGCAGGAAACTGAGTGATTGTGTGCGGACGTTTGTGTGGACGGTCGTAGACGTGTTGCGACAATACCTGGGGCTAAATTTGACGCTAACGACGTATCTCCGTTAGCGGGGTGACTATTTATTTTTAAATGACAGCTTGTCAGTGTTGTTTTATGCCAAAAATAATGTATATCAGCCATATCACAGAAATATGGCTCTATGTCAAATGTCGACGTCTTTTGACTGAAGGTTCAGTGTATTGGCTAACAAGATTTACCTACATAAATCAAATACGCGAGTACAACCGCCAACAGCCACTCAAGAAAAATGAAACCTAAAAACAATAAAACCTGACTTCCGCGCCAGTAATCAAATTTGCGTCGAATGAAATTGAAGATGACATTTTCGTGGAAACGAGAATTTAATATGAGCCTGTAATAAAACGCAATAATATCAAATGATCGCGGCCAGCCGTGTGAGACCGGCTACAATCAAAATGCAATTACGTTAGAGCGGCCGACCTGGAATATGCACACTTTTAGCCATTTAAATTTCTGTTCTCAGAATTCTTAAGTTAACTGATACCTAGATGATTTCTGTGTTAGCGATCAGAAAGGGAACAGGATAATATTCTTCAAACAACGGATAAGTTATAACCATTTATTATGTAACGAATAAAGGAACACACCAAGAACAGCAAACAAGATAGGCTAGTAGACCCAGTTTTTAAATATATTTGAAATGGTTAATAATGATCTTACTAGCTCTAAAAAAATGTCTTGTATTTTTGTGAAAGCTAGAAAGCTAAATTTTATCAATTGAAAATTATAAATTTCATGAACAGTCAAAAACGCCGTCCGCCATTTTTGCCTTTTGCTAATCTGTGGCGTGACGTACAATTACCTGTAAATATTCGAAATTCGACCGTCGTATAGTGCCATTCCGCTCACTCCAATATACTTTGACAGGAGATCGAGAGGGACGGCACTATTCGAAGTCGTCAAAGTAGACTTTCAGTTTTGTTTACATGCCTAATGACAATGACGTCACTATCAGACGCGAAAATGGCGGACAGCGTTTTAAGCATTTCAAAATACAGACTAAAAACCATATTTTCAAATTAAAGTTTTTCGGCCATCTTTCACTTTTATGAATTGAAAAATATATATTTAGGTTTCCTTTGCTAAATACTATACGGAATAAACATTAGTATATCACAATTTGACTTGAGTCAACTAGCCTATTATGCACACACACGCACTCCTCCTGTTATCTCACCGCAAGGAACACCAGCCGAAAGAGCATGGGGCATGCCTTTTATTGATTCTCAATCCTCGCCGTTACATCGCCCGTGGTGGGACCCCAAGTTCATCCTTGACGAATAGATGGCACCACTGTCGGCGCTGCAATTGCTGATGATGTACTTGCACCCAACCCCGACATCTGAAAGTTGGACTAATAGTCTAAGAGGGAGATGGAAGACATCCAGGTTACCCGTTCCTAGAATGACAAAGTAGGATTCACGAGGCAAGCCCTTTTGTTGGAACATACTGACGTGACAGTCAAAATAAAATTGCTTTAGAATGGCTGATTTCAAAATATGCAAGCTTCTGCCATTTAAATATCGTACTCGTAAATTCAATTTCTGTTCCCAGGCTTCGTAAGCAAACTCACAGAGGATTTTTGGGTAAAGTGCATATATTTTATTTCTGTTTTAAAAAGCATTTTGTCACTAATAAAGAATAAAAGCCAACTCGCATACTGGTTCAGATACTTATTGGGTATTAATCTTGAGACCCTCAGTCAGTCGTCCAGTTTGCTCGTCAGGATTTTATGATTTGAATGAGGGTGCCACGATCCAACGATTTTATTTATTTAAACTTTATTACCTACAAGTCACTACAAATGGCGGACTTAATGCCAAATGGCATTCTCTACCAGTCAACCATAGGGCCAAACAGAGATACTTTATTTTTATTTTATTGTATTTTATGTTGTATTTTATTTTACTTGTATTAACCTTACTTAGGTTAATTCTAATGATAGATTAGTGAAAGTAAGTTTGCATGCCATACTGTGGCGGACCATGCACTTATTTAATTTATTAATTGTATGTATGTTCAAGTTAATTAATATCTAAATTGAATTGAATTGAAATACTAGAAGTTATCTGATTTGCACCACCTTCTACTATCTCTAATGACATGAAGATCCTTAGGGGAGATCTTTGTCCAGCAGTGCGCTATCTAGAGATGTCCCGTTTCCAAGAGTTTGCGGAATCGTTCCTCATTTTCTATGAGAAATGAGGAAAGTTTCCGGAAATTATTGGAAACAGCACATCACTAGTTCTATCCATAATGATAACGAGATAGAGATATGCAAAATATTAATAAATTTTAAAGATATTTATGCTGTCACGAGCCCCGTCCACGTGGAAGTCCGCAGTTTGACTAAATGTAATAATAACAATCGAGACGCCCGCCGGCTGTTATCACGGCAAAGATTTGAATCGAGTTTGTTTTAACGTTGACTTTTTAATTAGAACCTCGGGCGGAACCTTTTCGGTCTTTAACGCAAAATGGACGGGTGTACAGAGGTAGGTACTCTGTACAGTCGACGTTAACATTAAGTCGCAGTATAAAATGACAGCGACGGTTTGAATGTTATGTTAAAATGACAATGACATGTTGAAATAACCAACTCAAACATTTTCGGTTAGGTACTTTAGATGTAGGTGACACAAATAATCCATGGCAAAGTCTCAGTCTTAGTTTTTGCAAATATCAAAAGGGACACCTTATGTAGTATTTTTATTCTGTGCATGAAATCACTTCATACTTTAAGCATGTAACGTGTTCTCTTTGAACCGTGTTATTTTGCGTAATTTTCCGTGTAAGTCTTACAAAAGCACAGATAAAATCTCTTATAGATAAACTATTTGATCCTTTCTAAACCTGATATTATATTCTTGATAAATAAGCCGCTATCTTTGAACCCTTAATCACTTGCGGTCGGGGTTAGGTTAAAGCAGGTCTGTTTAACTTTAGCTTACCTTTCACTTTAGGGATGTTCATCATTCACTTTTAAATTACAACAAAACTAGTCTATTTCCTTAATTCAGCCTGAATAGACTCAAATATAGTTATCGTTCGTAACGACCTTGGGTCAGCGCCGGCCATGATAATTAAGTCGCTCGAATCTATATTTAAGATTAAACCTCATAACGCTTTATGAGTAAACTATGTACTAAACATGTCTGTAAACTACAAAATCCTTTTTAATAGCAAGCAAAGTGAACTGTGTCATCTGCCTGATGAACTGACGTTATTAAAAATACTTGAGCGAAAAATGCGGCGCGCTGGGCACGGGTCCGGCTGGAGTAATAAGACTCTTGTCTAAATTTAAATTTGTTTAGGCTGTAATCAATCAACCGGCATTTTCAGCGCGAAGGTCATGAATTAATTATTAATACCTTCGTAAAGCGGGAGACTGATACCGCACGTAGCAACTTAATCTTACTGCGATAAATCCCCTAATGGTTGACTGGTAGAGGATGCCTTTTGGCATTAAGTCCACCATTTTTTAACCGACTAAAAAAAAGGAGGGGGTTCTCAGTTCGGTTGTATGTTTTTTTTTTGTTTATTACCTCAGAACTCCGTCATTTATGAGTCGATTTGGAAAAATCTTTTTAGGTCCATAAATAGACATTTCAAGGTTGGTCCCATAAAATTTTGGTGAGTCAAATGTAATCTGTACTTGAACGGGTTATTTTTGGCTTTTTAGTTTGAAGTCGGTTCTTTTTTTTGTTATTTTTTTTTACACATCTTGTGTTGTGCTATAAAGTTTATTTAAATAAATTCCGCGTCATCACCGATTGCTAAGGGCGTGCTTCTGAAAATGATGGAAACAAGATAAAATTTAGTATTTTCTTTATAGAATATATCATTTTGAGATAAAATTATATAGAAGAAGAAAAGTCCAATCTAGTTATCTTCCAGATTGTTAATTACATTGTACATTTCAATCCACAAGATCTAAATTAAAGTGTATTTTTAAAATTTCGAAAAAAATTGATATATATGCAAGGCATTCGCCCAAAATTGGGAAACCTTCTTCAAAAAATATTTCAATAATCAATTTTCGGAATATACTCGTTTCCATGTTTACCTCAAAATTTGAGTCATCAATCATCATGCGTTTTAGTTCGTAAGAGAGTACGTTTTAGTGCAGTAACTGTAAAATTTACTTCGTATTTCCGGGCGTGACCACTGCATTATTTCACTGACCACTTATTATTGTCGAAGGGAGGGAAGTAGGCAATTGCTGGCTGAGTATACATTTTTTAATTTTATTAGCCACTTAAAATTTTTATTCGCATTGCCGCCTTTCCATTTATTAAAAGTGTATTTTTCTTCCGAAAACGCCATAAGCTATTTGAGGCAACTAAAAGCCGCGATAAGTCGTAGATACCGTTTTGGCCGTTTAGTACCTATGCAGGAATTTCATACCACATTAATGTCAAGGAAACTGAGCTGGCAAGGTATTTTTTTTATCATTAACTTTTTCGCGTCCTGATTTTTTATCAATAAAGTCAACATTCCCGACCATTTTTTAAAAATACTAAAGCATAATGTGTAGTGCATGTTCTTATAGACGACGCTGAGCTTAAATACTTTTCAAAATAAAACGGGTAGGTACAGGAAGCGAAGCGGATGGGGACACCGTACGAACGGAGATTGCGTTTTTGGACGAAAGTTTAACGTTGGACCGGTAATCCAAGGGTGAAGAAAGTGGACCAAGTGAAAGTGCAAATTTGTTTTTCTTTGTGTGATAGTGTTGATATCTATATAGGTATAGCAATTACATAATAACCAAATGATATGATAATATTAGATTATTAAAATTACTATGGACAGACAGGCTTTAGGTATTTACTTACCTGGGGGGGTATTCGACCAACTTTAGAGATATAATGGAGATCTCTCCTTTTCATCGCCATCCGTCACTTTTGACGTGTCCCTACTTGACAAGTGGCGATATCCCTAGAACATCGCAACTTCGTCAATTCGGACGCGCAAAATTTTCGTTTCCTTTGTATGTGATGGCATAAATAACAGGCGCATACTTTAAATTGACCGCGTAGTACGTGAAATTAGTCCGTTACGTTTCGTTCAAAACAGAAATTTATATACATGAATAACATTTTTGACAATCATTATCGCCTTCGTATTTCCAACATTGAGATGAGATATGTCACTTTTAAGCTCATCGCGTTTAAATGACAGTTCAAAGGCGAGATCACGGAGAGATGACTGTTATCTAACGGTGATCTGACGTTTGGCGATCGACACTCGAATTAGGCCCCTGGCTCGTTTGTTTAATATCTTTGCGGAAAACATATAAAGTGACAACCGCACTGTACTTAATTACTTAATTATACTTAGTATCGTTGTTTGAACAGATTTTAAGTAAATTTTATTCACTTTGTAAAAGCGGCCGTACCTACTATATTTATTATTAATTGAGTAACTTTGAGTATCTGATTATTGAATATACGTACAAAGATCTGCATCGCTGAATACACGCTTATCCGATTAAATATTTATTTATTTATTTAATCTTTATTGCACAAAAGAAAACTTGTCGTACAAAAGGCAATATTGTGTTCATTATGAACATTCATTCTTCTTTAAAACAATGGTAGAATATGCAATACCAGGTGTGCAGTAAAGAATATTCTATTCTATTCTATACCTATAGGTAGGTATACCAATAAAACGCAATGGCCCTGTTTTAAGTAGTAACATTGATAATACGCATGTTAAGAAACGTGTTCAATTATAGGGAAAAATGTCTAAAACAGTCAGCATTTTTGAACGGACTAGGAGCCTTAAGGCCTCCCCGCAGAGTTGAACCAGTTACAGCTTGAGTAAATTTTTAACAGCGAGTAATCACTCGATTACGTCCAAATGGGCTTTGTTTAAGCAATGCTGTTATATTAATTACGTGGGCCCAAATTACAGTTTGTAAGTGCTCTTCTAAACTTTGCAATTCTTGATTACGGGGCGATCGCATAAAGTTATTTAGTGATCGTTGGTAATTGCTGGCTGCGGATTTAGGTGTAATTTGTATGTATGTATGTAAACACTTTATTGTACATAAAAACAAGAAAAACACATTACAAAGGAAGAAGCATATACAAAGGCGAACTTATCCCTTTAAGGGATCTCTTCCAGTTAACCTTTGAGCAAATGAGTGCTAAACAAATGTAAATGGTAGACAAACCAAGCAACATGTACAATATAAAGGAGTAACTATAACTATACAATAATATACATGAAAATGCAAAAACCAACAGAGAGAGAGATAGGTAACAGTCAATATAATACATATTACATAATAGCTATATAAATACATATACATAATATTCAACACAAATAAAATTAAAATTATAATAAATTTGTTGATTAACCTGTGTTTAGCGGTAAAAACACAATTGTAACTCAGTCCTAGAGTGCAAGCTTGCACCACGTTGGTGCATTTAATAAATATGCACTATGAATTACAGGTACTGTCATCTATACTATTATGTAATCTAGGTTTGTATCGAAAATTCGTTTTCTATGGAGAGAGGTCATGATTTCAGAAAAAATCTTATTAGCGTGATGCAGGATCGTCATTTCATTTGTATAGTCTGGCGCCATCTGTTGGTCATAATTTCTATTGTCTTCTCATCACACCGAAACGGCTGGACGAATTGGTTATAGGATACTTTTTTCCTGTCTACGGTAAAAAAAACGCGGATTAAGTTGCTGGCGCCTCCTAGTAGTAAACACGTAAAACGAATTTAACTTGACGTTACTCTAAACGGACATGTGTCAAAAATTAAAATTAAATAAATAAGAAATAAATAAATAAGAATTAAATAAATAAATAATTAGGAAATAAACGAGTAATGTTTTCAAAATAAATAATTATTATTTTTGACAGATGCAATAGTCTATTAAGATTGTACATTGCAATATAAAACACATTAATTAAAACAAAATGATATGCAATTTTAATATGAATATTCAAAATCATTATAATAATTATTAACATCAGTTAGAGGTACAAACGAAGACACTGATAGTGTTAATTGTACATTTGTAAACGAATATAAACCTTATTGCAACATGTTAAGGTCTATGTATGTATAGTTAATTATAGTTCGTGTGTACAGTCGAGTTCATTTACATCTACACACTTATGAGAACAAAAATAATTGAACACGACCCTATTGTCAGGAGCATAAAGTCGTGTTCAGATATTTTTGCTCTCGTAAGTGTGTAGATGGAAATGAACTCGACTGTACGACGCAAAAAGTATCACATTATAAATAAAAAAAGATATTTAATTTAAATGAATAAGTAACTTTTAACATTTTCTACATGAGTCACGGACCAACCTACGAACGGCAATCGAGAATTCGTCAAATCCAAATTCCAACCAACTAAAAAACAGTTGCTACACAAATAATAAGCAGTGTAACATTTTGTGAACAAATTAGGCACAGCGAGTTGCACACTGTCGGATTAATTCGAGCACAATTTCACAAGTGAGTAAATAGTCGAGGAAGCCGAACCGCGTTACCGCACAAAGGCTTGGGATAGGCGCAGAAACAATGGCCGGAACTGAACTCGGGACCGACAAAGGAACAGGAGTGATTACGGAGGCAGGTGTAAAGTCTTGAATAGTGTAATATTCACTAATGAGACGGTATCGTTGGGAACGTTCATTTGGTCTTATATATTTGTATTTTGGAGAGAACCTGGCTCAATATAGTTTTTGTGCAGCTATTCGTAGAAAAATATGTTTTTCTATTTTACAAAACTCTATGCGGTCCCAAATCAAGCAACCCCTTTCAATGGCAGTGGGCGGGGCTCCTAGAACCGATGGCCGTTGGAGCAGAAAGGTTTTTAAGTAGCGACCGCGGACCAAAAGACGCAGCGTGAGACGGCCCCCAATAAAGTGGACCGACAACCTGGTTAGGATCGCAGGCAGAAATAGGATGAGGGCGCAAGACCAATTTTCGGGAACAAATATTCGAGTTCATTGATTCATATAATTGCCCTTGTCAGGATTCGAACCCAGGACCGCCAGCTCAGTAGACAGCTGCACTGCCCCTGCGCTAACCTTGTCTTCTGTTACCTTCAATTAGTTTTTGTTGAAGCGCTCATGAAAAGGACGTGCAACACGAACTTCTAATTTCAAACATCAGTTTTTTTTAAGTCATGACTTGACCTGTACCTGGGCTGGTTAGCCCTCACTACCAGTAGTCGGACTTTGTGTGGGAGTATAACCCGCTAATGGGATTATCTCCGCGCCACGGCTAACACTCAGAACCCTAACCATGAGTTTTTAGTGACTGTAATCGCTGCCGACTGCGTAGACGAATTGTATGGCGAATTGTAGTTCTACAAAGTACAAATCGTTTACGCTGTCACTAGCGAGTGCGGTCACTTTAACTCATGGCAAGGTTACAGGTAGCGACAGTGTTCTCTCGCTTTACAGTATAAAAGTCACTTGTAGCTCAGCAGAGACATTAACCCCTCGCATGCCGGAACGCGGATTCGCGTTCTTCGATTTCAACTTTACGTTAAAATATCAGTAGGTTTCAAGTTGATTAGCAAATTTTTGACATGGCATACGAGAGGTTAAAGCTTGCTTGCAACACAACGACGTACAGTACTTTTATCTCAGCGGGTGAGCCATGTTTGTGTGAGTGGTGTACATACACATTGGCTCTGTGTGGGTGAGCCGGCACTGAGCGCTCCCGAGCTCACCCACACAGAGCCAATGTGCATGTACACCACTCACATAAACATGGCTCACCCGCGCTCGTGAGATAAAAGTACTGTAACTCAATACATTCCTAACTCAAATGCATCTTTATGAGACAACTTAACCCATTAAGACTTTACGGCTTTTTTATCGCCATTTTGATAAAACAGAATTGATAATTTCAGTATAATGCGCCACGTTTTTTAAAGTAATTATAATTAAGGGTCGGACATGCCTATGCCAGCGCTCGTAAAGCTGACTCGAGTTTATTATTTTGATGGTTATTGTCAGGGTTCGGAAATTCGGGTGGATATTTACCTATACTTTGGCGACGGCTTTGTGTGAGGTATAAGTGAGATAGCAATAGGATTTTGTCAATATTTATCTAAATTTCGATCCATGATTATTGACCCAAGCGAGCGAAGCGTCTCTTCTTCAGATTCGCCAAAATTCCTTTCGTATGTCCGGGATTTTGGATGGTTGGATTTCCGGCTGTTCTCGCCTAGAGACCGCATTTCTCAAACGATTCTCATGACATTTTGTATGTAGGTTCGATACGTATTGATTATTGCTGACGCTTGCTGAAGTGGCAGTGGGCGGGGCACATAGCACGTAGAACTGACGGCCGATGGGTACGGTTCTCGTATGGAGGCCACGCACCGGCAAGCGCAGCGTGGGACGTCCACCCACAAGGTGGACAGACGACCTGGTAAAGGTCGCCGGAAGCCGCTGGATGCAGGTCGCTTCTTGTCTTGCAAGCTATAGTAAGTAAAAGTATTTCATCTTTGTCAGGCTTAAACAATTAAGCAAAGGAATACTTTAAACAAAATGGGTCACTATACCCCGCGCGGCCAACGATGATCCCTATGACACCTGTCATCTCAGTACATTTTTCCGATTATAGGTTTTAAAATGTACTGAGATGACTGGTGTCACAGGACTCATCGTTCGCCGCGCGGGGTATAACAAATCTGTTTGACCCAGTGGTTCACTGGTAGAGAATGCCTTAAGCATTAAGTCCGCCATTGGTCGATACTTATTTTTTGTATTGTCCAATAAAGTTTAAGTAAAAAAAAAACTACAAGAACGCTATCTTTAAAATTGTTTGAAGACGTCTAAAAAGATCCAAACTCGAAAGGTATACTGGAATCCTAAAAAAGCGTACACTTTTTTATCTCATGTAAAATAAAAGTTGGTACAAGGAACCGATCACGGCCAAAGCCATAAGGCAGAGCACTACAACTCCATAAATCTTTGTACAAATTCTTCTCACAAGCCTTTGTGGCTCGAGATAAAATAACTAGTTTTGTTCACCAGTGAGCAAAGGACATAAGTGACTAAGGATCTCATAGTATGATATGATCTTATGTGGTCGTTGAGAGCCCACGACCGGCGACCGTACCTGATCCTCGCCCGATCGATACTTGACTCGAGTAGTGACTGACTAAATTCGGCTTTCGGCCTTTAATTTTGGCCAAATTGTTTGTTATTTTTATTTATGATTATTATTATTTATGATTTATATAAAAACAATTTTCCGAAGTTATTTTATTGCGATGCTTCCAACTATTTAATATCTTTAGTATCTTTACCATATAATTAGATTATATATCTACCGTTTAATTATAATACTAGAAGGGCATCTTCGTCCGAATAAGTATATTTTTTATTTACTGTATACGAGTAAAAAGTATCCAATAACCATCTTTGGATGTTAGGCTATCCCTGTACCAAAATTGGTTAAAAATTGTCCAGCCATTTCAGCATCATAAGAGGACAATGTAAATGATTACCAACAGAGGGCGCCAGACTGGCGTAGCGCCGCGCGCCCATACGAAACAAAAGGCAATCGTACATTGAGATTTTTCCTGATGACTCTTCAATACAAATTTAGAATTTTATAATGTTAAGATTTTCATAAAATAGATAATGAGTCCTCTCCATAGAAAATTAATCTTCAATATTCTTTTTATAACGATATAGTTGTATGTTTGAAATCTAAATAAAAGCCGAGCTTTTCGGCCGAGAGCTAAAAAACGCTTCAACCTTCGGGCGGTGCGTTTCGCGCGGCGAATTATTTGCATACGGAAAACATCACAGGCTTATTGATGTTCGAGATTTGATAAACAATCATACAGTGAGCCGGTTCTGTTTGCTTTCTGTTTACGGAACGTCCCCCTATCGATTATATTGAGGGGTTTATATCAAAGGTTATTTTTAGGTCAAGTATGCTTAAAATAATGGATGACAGGATTCCCAATAAATACCTATTTGGTGCTTTTTCTTATTTTAATTCCTAGTTTTTGGTTAAATTGTGTGATATATAATGTGCTGTGCCTCGCGGCCTTTGGTTAAATTTGAGGGTATCCTTTTTAGGGTTCCGTACCCAAAGGGTAAAAACGGGACCCTATTACTGAGACTTCGCTGTCCGTCCGTCCGTCTGTCACCAGGCTGTATCTCAACAACGGTGATAGCTAGACAGTTGAAATTTTCACAGATGATGTATTTCTATTGCTGCTATAACAACAAATACTAAAAATAAAATAAAATAAATATTTAAGGGGGGCTCCCATACAATAAACTTGTTATAGATTATATATATGTATGGTACGGAACCCTTCATGCGCGAGTCGGGCTCGCACTTGCCCAATTTTTATTTTTATACTACCACGGTGGCAGCCATGCCAGGAGCATCACACGCGCATTGCCGACCCTTTAAGTAACTTTTGAATAACCGCATACTGTAGCCCCCGGGGAAAACCTCGGTAGCTAGCTCATTCCATATGCGGAGCGTACGCGGTGGGAAATTCATCTAGAAGCACACAGTTCTCGACCATTTAGGCTCCAGTGTGTGAGGATGCACACCTTGCCAATGGCGAGCAGTGCAATGGTAAAAGTAGCCGTGGGCATCATGTCAAGCGATTCCTCAGAACACATCCCATTATATAGACGGTAGAACACACATAAGGAGGCAAAGTCTTTCCTCAGACTCAGACGCTGGATTCCGTCTCTGAGTTTATGATTGTCAACTATGCGCACAGCGCGTCTTTGTACCAGTGTACCAGAGTCAAAAGGGCCAAGCTGGTATTCGGGGCTCCTGCCCAGAGGTGACTGCAGTACCTACTCCATGTGGGGTCGGACTTGCGCTTTGTACAGCAGCAGCCTTTACCCAGGAGTGAAGTACCGCTTCGCTCTGTGCAGTACACCAAGCTTTTTAGATGCCAGCTTTGCCTTATATCCTCTAAGTTATAATCGGATACTAATACATTAAAAATAGCTGATACAATTAGGGAAGAGTCGGTGAAATTTTACCGCCAGTTTCATCGTACCACTGCGACATTTCGTATAGAACTACCATTTTTATTAGAGTTCCGTACTCAAATGGTAAAAAATGGGAGCCCATTACTAAGACTCCACTGTCCGTCTGTTCATCTGTCTGTCTGTCACCAAGCTATATCTCATGAACTGACAGCTAAACAGTTGAAATATTCACAGATGATGTATTTCTGTTGCCACTAAGTATAACAGCAAACACTAAAAATAGATTAAAATAAATAGTGGGGCTCCCATACAACAAACGTGATCGGTTGCGTTGACTTGGCACCTGATTTGTAACACACCAGGCGCAAACTTAATTTAACGCGACCAGTTAAGACACTAAGATGGGATAGTGTTTGTACGGAACCCTCGGTGCGCGAGTCAGACTCGCGCTTGGCCGGTTTATAACAATTCTCTAGTAAGTAATGTTAATTATTTTTGCACCATATCTTTCCTTATCCGAATTTGGAGTCCGTAGAAAATCAGAAAAGAAAAGAAATTCCGCTTCATTGGCCAAGGTACTAAATAAAGTTCCAACTCATTGAGTTTACCGAATATTTGTCTCCGTCGTGTTCCGAGGGCGGCGGGCACTGCCCGTCGTGGATGCGGCCTGATAACGAAACGGCCGATGAAATTGCCCCTATTTTACGATGCGAATAGAATCACATAACATTACTATAATATTGAACGGAAGTTTATTACTGTATGTGCAATTAATTAAACACGTTTATTTTATAGTTTTGACGACGCGTTTGGCTCGGTTTGTAGACACCTGCCTACTGAGCCGGCGGTCCCGGGTTCGAATCCCGGCCGGGGCAAATATTTGTGTGATGAACTCGAATATTTGTCCCGGCCAGGGCAAATATTTGTGTGATGAACTCGAATATTTGTGCTTGACTCATGGTTGTTCTATGTATTTAAATATATATTATTTATCTATATAAGTACATATATCGTCATCTAGTACCCATAACACAAGCCTTCTTGAGCTTAATTTGGGACTAGATTGATTTTTGTGAGGTTGTCCGATATTTATTTATTTATTTATAGTCTAGTATGTTATAGTGTAGTATGGAATAGCAATTTGAACCGTGTTGTTGTATCCTGCGTAATCATAATTATTTATTTAAACTCGTGTTATGACTGAAATATTGTTTTCATTCATTAAACAGATGGGTGAAGGTCGTTCCTGATTTCTATCTTAAGAAATTACTATCTTATTGTCATTCGAATTTACTTACACTTTTATCTTTATTTATTTCAGGTAAGACTGCAAAAATGCACAATTTACGGTAATCGTATACTAAGAGGATCAACAGTGAGTTAAGTTAGTATTTAAAATAATGTCTAGACTATGTTAAAGCAACTCTTCATTTCTGATTTTAATGCTAATTTCCTTTACACTTGTGCCTTTTATAAACTTTAATATCGGTCAATATATATGCGTGAAGCCAAATAACCGCACGTACATGGTCGCAGCAACTGCACAACGCTTGTGCGATAATTAAACGGCGGGCCGAATGACCCCAGGCTTTGCTCCTATTTCATGTACAGTTCTGGACCGACCTACTCGCCCCGGACAAAGCTGTGTCAATTCTAAGAATATTAAGACCCACATTCAATTCTCGCCAGTGTGGTTTACTATTCCATACACTTATAAACAAAGTATAAAAATATGTCAGCGAGAAAACAGGAGTTAGTACAAGTGCAAAGGCGAAATTATTCGTATAAAAGATCTCTTTCTGTTAACCTTTGTTTGTATGTGTCAAAACAGTTAAAATGGAAAGTTGCCAAGCGTGAGCAATGGGTCAGTCGGGACAAGCGCCATAAAAAAAATTAAAAGTATAGACGTTATGTACGACGTTTTAAATAATTTCACTTAATCTTTTTTAACCCTTAACTACCTACCTGCTTCTTTAGTCACACAAACACCTACCTCCCGTCCCCGGGACGGATATATAGTGTCGGCCTTATATATTAAATTTTATAGATAGGATGGCAAATTTAAAATAATAATGGCAAAATAAACATATTAAAATACTTATTAAACTAATAATCATTCTGAAAACATTAACAAAACAATTTTTTACCGTCAACAGTCTGTCAACAGTCCTTATTTCTTCTTTAGGAACTATATATCCCTTGGAAGGTGAGATCAACCAAAATGTTGACTTAATATAAAGATCTAAGTAATTATTTCTGATTATTCAACAATTAACAATGCTAAATCAATAAGTTTCGCTAAAATAAAGGTAATATTTTTATAAAATTGCAGACCACTAATTTATTCGATTTGTTCGCGGTAGTGAAGGTAAGTTTTTTTGCACATTCTAGGCAAATATTTTTTTTGCATTAGGAACATACATACTGGGTCCTGTTTTATCTTCGGGTTTCAAGAAAAACAGGTTTTCCGTACTTCCAATCACTACCAACCTGACTAAACGGTCGGCTAAGTAAAGAAAAAAAGTATCCATAGTCACGTAGCCACCTACCACCCGTCTCAGAGACGTTTGGAGACAGTAATATGCTCACCAAAATTAAATGCGTACACGACCGACCTTGTCGAGCGACGACGGGGCACTGAGGCAGGAGGGGAGAAGTTATAAGGATACAAACGTTTGTAGGATGCTCGCACGTAAAACTGTTAACAATTTTAGGTTTGATTGAGTCTGTGAGACTAGACGGGAGGTAGGTGGTTAAGGGTTAATTTGATATACCATTGCTTTATATATAATGTAACGAATTATTTAATGTAGTTTTGGATAATTTCCAAATAATATAATGTAATAAGAGATATAATGAGTCTGGTGCTAAAGAGCTATAAACCCGTCAAATCACCACTTGTTTGCCAGGTTAGGTTAGGTACTTTGTGTCCTTCAGAGCGTAAATAGAAGCCCCGCGAAGCAGAAGGGGATTCGTCGACTTGCTCCAGTCATTTAACATTATAACAGTATACCAATAAATAAATAAATAAATATTATGGAAGAATCATACACAAATCGACCTAGTCCCAAACTAAGCAAAGCTTGTACTATGGGTACTAGACGACGATATACGTCCTAATATATAAATATATATAGATAACGTCCATGACCCAAAAACAAATATTCGAGTTCATCACATAAATATTTGCCCTGGCCGGGATTTGAACCCGGGACCGCCGGCTCAGTAGGCAGGTGTCTGCAAACTGCGCCAACCGTGTCGTAATAGAGTATAACAAATTACAACAATAAACCCTTTTATCAAACGTTACATTATAATTAATTGACTTTATTAAAATTTATGGTACTTATATCAAGTGTATGTTACTTTTTCTAAAATACACTTGTCCCGGTACTAATGCCTTCTTACAACCTCGCAACTATATATAATAAATGACGCTTGCCCCGACTTTACTTTTGATATCGACTGTACTCGCTCCTGTGCAATGTGCGGTGTAATCAAACGTGGACCGAATGACCCCGTGCGAGGCTCCGACGCCCTTACATTACGCTATCGGTGGTGACAATTACTTCGTTAAATCTATGCGCCGCAAATTGGACGCCATTATCAGTAATGTGGCGGCGATTGAAGGCTTTTTGCGGCCATTGGCTAACCACCTGGGAAGGTTATTTTGAAGTACGTAGAAAATAGATTTATTTAGTATTCATCAGGTTTTATTTAGTAAACACTAAATATGCAGGCAACTAAAGTGTTGTGGTTGTAGTTAACTTATTCATCTTTCACAAGTTATAAAAAAGCAGGAAGTCAAAATCATTCGTATATTATTATGTCGTGGATGACAGATGTGTACGGGCTTAGGTATTCACTTATCCAACAGTGAAGCAGATACAGAAGCGACAAAAAAATATCACATTGAAACATTTTAATTTTAGGATGAATAAATAAATAAAATAAATGAATATTAAGGGACAGACCCAGTTTAAGCAATGCTCGTATGGGTACTAGATGATGATATACATATTGTCTACGCACTGCGCCAACCGCGTTGTCAAACAATGAATGGCATTCAAATATAGGATCCAAATGTAAAATTTATAAAATTGTAATAGATAACAAATATAAGTTTTTTTTTGTATAGTTACAAATATTGTTATACCTAATATTTGGAACTTCCAAAGACATTCAGTAGAATGTGAAATGATAAAAACGTTTAGTTTTGTAAGTTATTTAATATAACTAACTACTGGCAGGTCAATATTTTGACCTAACAGATAAGTTTTTTGCCGGTAGTACTTATTCAATAACATTTATATCATGCTGTTACGTTGCCTAAATCAAACTAGATTTAAGTTTTTATTTTATTTTATGTATAATTTTGTAGTTCACAGTTAGTTTAATCACTGTAATGCTGTGTAACTAATTTGAATAAATAAATAAATCTCTGTTCGTTCTTGACCCAGTTTTCATAGAAATTTGCCCATGATCCTTTATTAACCTGTTTAATTTATGCAAAGCCAAAGTATAAACACGTTTGTTATCGTGAATGCGATTACTTATTAAATTTATTTTGAGAGATTAAATTAATTATGAGGCCATAGATTTTACTTTATTCATATTGACCGTTGAAAATTCATTTCACTTAAATAAATTAAATAAACTGTTCAACACGACAATAAATAATTTTAAAATCCATTAGGTATTTTAACCACGTTGCGTTTTAAATACCCCAATAAATAAATAAATCAACGAATAACTGCACAATAATCGTTTAATAAAAATAAATACCTCATTTCGGCATATAATGCTTCAGTATCGAGTTATCTGTGAGATAATCTCGGTATAATCACGTAGAATTAATAAATCGGCGCCACCGGCTGTTTTAAATGTATTATAATGTAATATATGCGCGGTCACGGCATTGCTATTGCACGAGTGGGACATTGTCGATGATGCGTTGTATCGAATGGTGTTAATCCTTACTGCGAAGCAATAAGTGCGAGACCAGCGGCATTTAACCCTGCTAGCGGTAACTGCAATGCCGCAGTGTACAAACGACATTGCCTTTCAATACAATGCAGCGCGCAATAATTCCCGCGTCGGCGAAACAATGTCACATGTCCCTAGTAGCCCCGCGTACGCTTGCGGCGCTGTTTTTCCGAGCGCGCGATAATTATCGGTGGCAAGTCGCCCCGGGCGGAATAACAAGCAGCTTTAAATTGTGGTGTTTAATATTTTGAGGGAAGCTGCCACCGCTGGCGACGATTTAAAATAAGTGGTGTTTTTTGGTCGCGGGACGTTTGTCGTATTGGCAGGTTGAACGTGACATCGAATACGAATTCCATGATTTTTTGGGTGAATATTCTTGGGCAAAGACCTATTTAAAGGGCTTTGCAACTTTTTCAAACATATGTTCAAGAAACGTTTCTAGATTGTCCAACCGTTTCCTCTTCCTTTCATAATAGAAAACGTTCGTCTGATCTGTCGTAACAAACACAAAGACCAACACCATTTTTTTAAGGCTATCCGATAAGGATATCCGATCAAAAATGCTGATTGTTTTAGACACTTTCAAATGCAAATGCTCATGCTCTAACATGTTTCTTAACATATTATTAATGTTACTACTTAGAACAGGGCTATTGAGATTTATTGGTATATATTTTGAAACCTACAGTTTGAATTTTTCAATGATAATTTTTGTTTTACTCGAAATTGACAAAATTTACGAAGAAAACAGGTATTTTCAAGCTATGTTACTTTCTAAAACTCAGGAAAAGTATTATTCACTTTAAAAAGTTGATTAAAATGATCAATATACTTATTTGTCATAGTATGAAAAAAAGGAATAAGCCTCTTAGTCACAAGTAACATATCAGAACGGGCCGTCTCAACCAAACGAAAGCACGTAACGGTATCGGCACCGGATCAGCACCACTGACACACCACTGACCGCGTGGCTGCGGCAAGTCAACCTACGGCGAGACGTCAACTGTGTTATAAGCGCGGGAACTACGCGCGGTCCCCCCGCCGGCGGCTAGGTTAGGTACAAGCGTGACATCCACACGCTAGCGTGTGTCGAGACGAGTTGATGTGACGAATTTGATAGGTGTGCGTTACAATTTGAAATTACTTACAAAGAATACAGAACGATTGAGGCGGTGCCGAGCCGGGGCCCAGCGGTTAGAGGTTCGATAAACTTTAGCCAGGTCTCTGTCCCACACATTTCATACGGTGCTTCGATATTTATTAAGTCACCAATATTGTGTTTTTTTAAACATGTCATAAACTGTATCAGGGCTGTTTAGCTCTTACTACCAGTAAGGATTTTGTGTCGGAGTATAACCCGCTAATGGGATTATCACCGCGCCTAAGGGATCGTGTGTGAGACGCCTCTCTACCCTACGAAACGTCAATAAGGTTCATTGGAATACGTCGTCTATTTAGCATTTTAGCTACTAAAATTATTGGCCAGTGATAGTAAAATATAGAAAAAAATACTGGCAGTACTTGACAAAATGAGGCCTCGTCCATGTATCAGTCCCTGTTGCAAGTACGCCACTCGTAAAACCCGGGCACAGAACCACCGGGCCGCGAGTAATAATATTATCTTAGCAAGATGCCCTGCCCAATATCGCGGCATATGCTTTGATGTAACATTTATGAGTTTGTTTGTGCCGTCTTATGAAATTGTTTCATGAATTAATTTTTATGATGAGTATAAAGGGAGCTAGAAGCAAGGAATATATTATTACTTAGAATGTTGGGGGAGGGGTTTGGAAATGGATATTAGTGGTTATAGTCCTCAATACGAGTATATGGGTCGTACTAATGTTTCTGCTTTAGAAAAAAAGTTTTTTTACGATCGAAGGATTACCCCAAATAACAAAATTTGGTGTATAAAATATTCTTGGTCTAAACATAGGTATTTTTGGGATCCTGTAGAGCCTCTCATAACGGTTATTATCCAGCAATCGGGCGCAGTTAATAAAATTTTATTTTTATAAATCTGTGACGTGTAAATTAATTAGATTATTTGTCATGTACGATACGAAATGAATTTTGATTTGTAAGTCATTTATGCAGGAATGCCTTTTCACGTATTTACGCTTGAGTTATTTAATCAGCTTAGGATGGATCTGACTGACATTTTAAACCAAGCGCCTATTTCACGGTGGCAGGCGACAGGTGACCACGGCAATCAGCGAGTTCCGCATTTATATAGATTTAATATTGCATCGTAATGTGCTTTAATTTTTCCGACGACGACGATAGTGAAATTTACCTCAAAAAAAGGAGGTAATACCTAACTTCAAAGTGATCTTAGCGCTCAGAAGTCATGCATAGCTAATCTGAAGATCAAATTATGTCAAATGAATACGATGAAGACAGATCGTATACACTATACACAAGTGAGGTTACTTTTCACATGTGCCAATTTAACATAATTAGATCTTATTTCCTCTTGATTAAGGGTTTATTCAAGTTTGATATAATATAAAATAAGTTTCTGTCAAAAATGTCATTTTAGTGGCAAGCTTTTATAGCCGACTGTACTTTTCTTTGGATGCTCACTGAGACGATTCTAAAGAGCCCAAGCTCGGAAGGATTGCTTTTTCTATTATAGAGTTCCTATGGCCACCTTCCGGCTCCATCATCAGATCAGCCCCATGGTACCATATTATTGTATTGTCATCAAAGTTAACCCAACTAGCAAAACTGAACCAAATTTAGCTGTAAATCAGTGACAGACGCAGTTTTATATCCGTGATAGAAACATCTCTATCACTGGGAAGTGGCCCCAGTTTTACAGCTATTTGATGATATATCATGTGTATTTTGGCACCGCACGTCACTACTTTGATGTATATCCATGATACTACAATGTTTTATGAATCTCTTTAGCGTTACACCAATGGTGCCTGAATCATTATATCACTAAATTATGATAAGAAAGAAACAACAATGCTGATATAGAGCTGTTTGTTGTTATATTGTTATTAAGGATTCTTTTATGTCGCATATCGTTAGTGCTAAATACTGAGTGTTATGTGTAAATAAAGTTGTATGAAAAAGAATGACGTTACAATTAACAGTTTTGTAAGTATAATAAAATAGCAAACTATTTTTGTGTTAGTAAGTAGTGTCAAGTTGCTTTTAGGTACGTGCATAACGGGTAATTTATCATGCGCTCAAAATTTTATTGATGAAATAATAGCATATTATTTGTGTTTTTTTCATGCCCCTATTAAATATTGAATATTTAATTAAATAAAAATTATTTAAAATAGCAAATTATTTAAAGTCACCAATATGTATCTAAAATGTGTTCTGGTTACCGATATATCACAAATTTACAGTTTCCCACCGCCATTACCAAACACTTTCGGGTTCCTTGATAAAACTAGTAAAACCCCCTAATGTACCTACCTTTAGGTAATAAATAAAGTATCTTCAATATTGTTCAACTCATTTGCGTGAAATGAAAGTGGCTATATTTTTGGTCAATTACTGTTTTTCAAGCAGAAGTAATTTCATAATACTCAACAGATTTGAATGGCTGTGGAAGAATATGTTTTCATCTTCTCCATTGTCATCAAAATTGTCAGTCGCAAACAAGTCATCTTGGTATCCTGAACAAGGTTCTGTTAAGATTTCATTTTTTGTATCTACGGAACCAACTTCCGAATTCTCGACGCTGGTTTGACTATCATAAAGATCCTATAAATGAGGTTACAACAGCTGATATACATTTATTTAGCGTTATATTAGTAACAATAATGTTTATATGTCACTGATGATATAAAAGGTCTTAAAAAGTGTATTTGCAACTGTTTAGTGTTAATGTAGATCTTTTAACAACGTTATGCTGCTGGTGTTAAGGAAACGCCATTATATGATACTTTAGACGCATATCAGCTGCGTTATGTTCTTATATATCTCGAGTTAGCTCCATTAGTGCACTGATATATCACCAGCGATATTGCAGCGCATTAAAAGCCACAATAGAGTTACTTAGCTGTATACAGGCACTGTATATATCTGGTATGCAACGAAATTGCTCTAAATCAAAGTTAGGGATACTGTTGTGCAGCTGTGTTATATGTGCCGTATTAAGAAGTCCAGTAAACGTTTATGTCATCAATTCTTATCACGATATAGCTGTATAAGATTATACAGCTAGATGATGATACAAGTCGCCAATATACAACATAGTAGCTCCGAGTTGCTATTTTATGACTTTTATATCATTATTTAGTGTTAAAACATTTTATTTTATCACTACTTTGCTAGTTGGGAAGTAAGTATGCAAAATTTCAGCTCAATCGGTTGACGATATCTGCTTCAAAATTGAGTTACAAGATTTCACCCGAACATACATACTTTAAACATACCATTCAAGCTAAATAAAAGCTTGTAAAAATGGGTGCCATCAGTCACAATTTTTTAAACGTAATTATTCAAAAAGCATCACGTTCGTGACAAGACGAGCAATCGGATAACTTCCTAACAGCCATAACCCGGTAAATAATTATTTTAATGACACTACAAACTAGATTACGGTAAGAGATAAAGTAAGTTTGATTAAATTCGTGAATACTTCGGGCGGCGGCGCGGAATGCCGCATGCCGCCATTGAAACTTGCGCTGGGGACTGGGAGACACCCAAATTAGTTTATAGCGGGATTACCGGGTAAACCCGGGCACCACTAAGCAAGTGGCTAGTGAGAGCTAGCATAGACTTGGACGAATCACATGGGAGGTTTTGATTATAGTGGGATTGACAAAGGTGGAATTATAGTCTACCATAATTATGAAATTTTGACAAATTATACTGGTTTTTTTCCAAAAAAAAAAACATTCAGTGTTTATTTCAGGATATCTTCGTTTTGGCCGTGTATGACCCATTAGGTTGAAGTAAATATTTTTCCGATTCGTCATGTTCATAGAAATAAAACAATTATTCATGTATAATCAGGAAGCAAACAATTGGATAATTTTTTTCTACGATTGTTATATATTCTTTTTTACGATTCTGTGGGGTTCGTAACGGTCGCTATAACAACTTATGTTATAAAATTGGTCAATATAACAGATTCAGATTCAGATTCAGATTCAGATTTCTTTATTTCTCAATAGATTTACACAATTTACAAAATAGAAAATATGTTAACATATTAAGATCGTCATGATTTTACACATTTTATAGGAACTTTAAACAATATTAAATGAAGGTAAATTAACACTCAGGTGCTTACTTAATATAATTATTGACATTAACAATTATCTACCTACAAACATGACATAACAATATGCTTAATATTTACCCATCAAAAACATAAATGTAAAATGAGAGCCAAGTTCAATATCGCGTGCACTTCGCCGACAAAAGAATTGAGATCTGCAAGGGCGCCAAGTTCTTTGCCCTAAAATTTTTAGATACAAGGACATGCGACATACTCAATGCATTTATTTTACTTGGGGTGTAATTCAATATCAAGATTTGACTTGGCTAGTTTTCACAAACTAACTAAATTTTATATAAAAACATAGTCATAGTTCATTATCAAGCTAACAGTATAAGTAACAAACCGTACACTAACTTGCGTACTTACCTTTACGAAAATAGGTTAATGATTTGATTGATTTTGATTTATAATATAAATTTATATTTTAAAACTAGCCAAGTCAAGTCTTGATATTGAATTACACCTCAAGTAAAATAAATGCATTGAGTATGTCGCATGTCCTTGTATCTAAAAATTTTAGGGCAAAGAACTTGGCGCCCTTGCAGATCTCAATTCTTTTGTCGGCGAAGTGCACGCGATATTGAACTTGGCTCTCATTTTACATTTATGTTTTTGATGGGATATCATTACTTTTTGTACAGAAATTATTATGATGTGTAAATTACTTAATTATTATTTGTTAATTAGTTCTGTGTGCTATTCTAGTACATCTTTTGAAAGTTTTGAACAAACAAAGAATTTTCCAAAACGGTTAGTACGTATTGGATTTTTATGTGCATGTATGTGTAAGTGTGTGCGTGTGAGTGTATATGTTATTCTAGTATATCTTTCAAACAAAAAAAGAATTTTCCAAATCGGTTTATAAATGACAGAGTTCTGAGGCAACAACCATCAATAATAATAATAATAATAATAAAAAAACAAAAAAATCACTGTTTTCGATTTTTATATGTATACACACACAATTACTAAGCTGCATGCCAAATTTCACCTTTCTAGGTCACCTGGAAGTGGGTTAGGTTTTTGATTACTAGTCAGTCAGTCAGTCAGTCAGTCAGTCAGTCAGTCAGTGATAAAAATACCGTTTTTTGGACTTTAATATCTCAATAACTATTTAACCTATATTAATGAAATTTGGGGATCTACTTGTTCTAAAGGATCTTAATACATAAGCCAAATTTCATTTTTTTATGTTAAATAGATTTGGAGTTATTGGGGGGTCAAAAGTGGCTCCAAACGGTTCGTGTAATATAACACACGGCTGCTGCTCGCCAGTTCCTGCGGTGAACTTGGCTGGACACGCTGCCGCGTGTCTAGATTTATCATTAACTTAATAAACAAATACACTATTTTTATTTAGAAACATTATGAACTGTAAATATTTATTATTTATACTATTTATTATTATTATACACTTAAATTGTCATTAATATTTATTATTCATGTATTCTTTTATCTATATATATAAAACTCAAAGGTGACTGACTGACTGACTGACTGACATAGTGATCTATCAACGCACAGCCCAAACCAATGGACGGATCGGGCTGAAATTTGGCATGCAGGTAGATGTTATGACGTAGGCATCCGCTAAGAAAGGATTTTTCAAAACTCACCCCCTAAAGGGGTGAAATGGGGTTCCAAAGTTTGTATGGGGAAACAAGATTAGTTAGACTATTTTATTCGAAACTTCACAGGAGTATTTCTAAAGACAAATGAGTGAACACGTGTTTCAGGTTTTTTGAAAATTCAACCCCTAAAAGGGAGAAATGTGGTGACAAAGTCTGAAAATCAGCATGGGTATTGTTTTTAGGGTTTATCGGGTCGCTGATTACAAAAACCGCAACGATTTTAAAATCTAACGTGGCGGACGTGAGTTACCATCTCCCCTGTTGGGGTGAAATGGGGTTGAAATGTCTAAATACTAAACCGCTGGTTCTAGAGAGTTCAAATTTGGCACGTAGGTTCCTTATAAGGTGTAGGGGTGCACTAAGAAAGGATTTTTAAAAATTTACCCCCTAAAGGGGTGAAATAGGGGTTCAAAGTTTGTATGGGGAAACAAGATTAGTTAGACTATTTTATTCGAAACTTTACAGGAGTATTTCTAACGATAAATGAGTAAACACATGTTTCAGGTTTTTTTTAAATTCAACCCCTATAAGGGAGAAATGTGGTGACAAAGTCTGAAAATCCATTGGTAATGCTTTTGTGGTTTATCGGGTCGCTGATTACGAAAACTGCAACGGTTTTTAAATCCAACGTGGCAGACGTGAATTAACATCTTCCCTGTTGGGGTGAAATGGGGTTGAAATGTCTAAATACTAAACCGCTGGTGTACGATACCGTACAAGCAAATAGACATAAGAAGTATGTATGTAGGTATGTGGGTAGATTGCTCATACTAAACGGCGTATGTGCCAAAAGTTAGTCGTAAGCCAACCGTCACTCGCTACGCATTAAAATTAAGCTACCAGTTTGTGGAAGTGGAAATATAGTCTAAAATAATTTATGTTTGGTGTTTCCTTCAAGACCTGCGCCGAACATTGGTCCTTCGAGTGAAACAGTAGTGAAGACGGTGTTAATGCAGTGCATTGGCGCGGGTGTGAAGGATTCCTTCGCTGCAGATAAGTTATCGCCGCCCGCGGGCCTACGGCTCATCTTACACAAGCCTAAACATTGGCGAAAATACGCAGTGCGTGTGGGTCGTCCAGTTTGCTGTGACCCATTCCAACCAATTTCAAATGTGGAAGCTGTTGCAGCCTCCATTGCAGTCACCGTGTGACAAAAATTTCGGTGTGCAGTGCGCCCGAACAAATTAAAAGCCCTTTCGTCTATACGTATATGGGTGTTTTAGCGGCATAATATGCGCTAAATGTTTTGTGGTACAAATAAACAATATTTTTTTTAATCTACGTGCAGTGCTCGTACCTATTTCTACAACAGACGATTTCAGTTGTAGTTTCATTAAATATAAAATAACACGAAGAAAAGGGCTATTCTTTACGCCTGGGATCAACATCATAAGCTGTTCGTGTTTTCAATCAAGTATAGTGCTTAAAACTCTTAGAAGGCTGTATTTTACATTGTACTCAGTGATTTAGCAATAATTTCGATATATTTTACTACTGCAACGTGCAACCCAATAGTGTGCCGAGAAATAATTTGTGCAGGAAGTTTCTTCCAATTACACTACGAATTTGTGCTGCGCATGTTTGCATGCGCCTATCACAGCCAAGGAAATCGGATCGGCCACTCACAGCAACGGAGCGTCCTTGTGCTGCACACGGCTGCGCGCGCCTATCCTAAGTGTCTACGGGCGAGTTGAACGGGCCAATCATAGCGCGCGGTAACGAGGCAAGAGGCTACGATTGGCGTTTAATCGTTGTGACGCATTACGCTGCGTGAGAGTCGACGTCGATTATTGGATTATCATCGATTCAATTTTGCTGTGATTAGTTGCAAAATAGTTTTATTTTCTAAGTTTCATACTATTTCATCGGAAGCCATTGTTAATGTTAACTTACCGCAGTTGCAATTATTTATTGTATTGTTTGAATTTAAGCGTAAATTGATATTTAGGCGCATAGAACAGTGTTCTAATCTTAATTTAAAGTGAAAATATCACGCTTAAAGGTTCGTGAAGTTTGTAAATCCCATTTTACCATTGTAAACTGTGTTTATCAACATGGGTGAAGATTTGAAGCGATTAATTGCAGCTAGGGGACAATGTAAAGGTTTTATGACAAGACTTAAGGCCTATATTAGAGAGTTGGAGCCAGGTGATTACGAT
Source organism: Apotomis capreana (assembly GCA_947623375.1). NCBI lineage: Eukaryota > Metazoa > Arthropoda > Insecta > Lepidoptera > Tortricidae > Apotomis > Apotomis capreana. Next base: position 29,003,825 of record OX392504.1, read on the forward strand.
TTATGTTTATTACGTGAGAAACGGGATCGTTTGGAAAAAGTTTTCGCGGAATACATGGAGTTAACTCTCGAAATTTCTCTTATAGATTCGGATGACAAAGAGAAGATTGATGTAACTGAGGCTTCATATTTCGATATGTCTGCGTTCCTCAACTCTAAGCTTGTACCTATAGTCGAACCAACAGTTTCCGCGTCTGGGCAACCTGCGCCTCAAGCCCGGGAGATGTCGGCAAGTTTTCAGCGCTTGCCCAGGATTGAAATTAATAAGTTCGGCGGCGAGGTAGGTCAATACCACGACTTTATCACGTTATACAACAGTGTGATTAATAAAGATCCCAATCTGTCGCAGTGCGACAAATTTTATTATTTAAGGTCACTTTTAAATGGTGAAGCATTGAATATTATAAAACATTTGCCATTAAATGATGCCAATTACGAGGTAGCCCTCAAGCTCCTTTCTGAGCGTTATGATAATAAGCAACAAGTGATAAATTATCATATCACAGCTATTCTTGACTTGCCGTGCATTAATAGGATGTCAGCGCCCGCTATTCGGGACTTGCTGACCAACACAAAACAGCATTTGAGTGCGCTCAAAAATATGAATGTACCAGTGGAGCACTGGGATTTAATTGTTTTAACAGTGCTTCAGCGCAAGCTTGATCAATATACACTTAGGTCATTCCATTTAGAGAAACAAAGTTTGGGTTTACCGCAGTTAAATGATTTGTTCAAATTTTTAGAGGAGCGAGCAGCTGCTCTTGAAACACTCGGGCAAACTCAATCTGCTGGCCGGAGAAGCAGCTTAGTAGCTGCTGCTGCTGGTAGTACCAACAAAACTCCTTCAAAAATTACAAAATGTAAGTATTGTAATTCTCAATTACACAAGCTGCACCAGTGCCCAAGTTTTAAGTTACTTGACTCAGCACAGCGCCGGGATTTTATTGATTTAAAGAAATTATGCGGTATTTGCATGAATGATCACCCCGGTAAAAAATGTCTTTTTGGCTTTAGATGTTCTGTTTGCAAAGAGAAACATAATTCTTTGTTACATGAAGACAATCCTGTTGTCAGCAAAGGTTCAGGCCATGTTAGTTTACTGTCAAAAATGAGTGATAACGTACTTTTGCCAACAGTTAAAGTAAAATTAATTAATAAACAAGGCGATTCTGTTTATGCCAAGGCGATTTTAGATTCTGCAAGTCAAATTTCATTAGTGCGGTCTGATTTAGCAAAGGAGATTGGTTGTACTTTGCAACAGTGTGATACTTATATAAGCGGGGTGTGTGATGGTGCCACAAAAACAGCGCAGCAGGCCTCGTTTGTAGTACATTCAACAACAAATGATTTTAGCACGTCAGTAACGTGCCATGTAGTGAACAATATCACTAGCAAGATGCCACAATTTACAATTAATAGGAAGGAAATTAATTTGCCTTCGTATATCAATTTAGCTGACAAAGATTTTCATGTCAGCGACAAGATTAGCATCCTTTTAGGTTGTGACATATTCTTTCAGGTGTTGCTTCGGGATCAGCTTCCGGTGCATCCTGGCACCGGGCTGTATCTCCAGGCTACACGTTTTGGACACATCATAGCGGGAAGGGTGACGGGTAACACCAGTCATGCCGCTTCTCATCTTACCTCAGCATTTTGCTGCAAGCCTGTCGGTAAAGATTTAAATCATATTAGCTTAGATCAATCAATTGCACAGTTCTGGCAAACGGAGAAGGTGCCTGAAATTTATACCGAAGCCAATTCTGAACATGAATTAGCGGAAAAAATATTTGAGGAATCAGTTGAGCTTACAAATAATAAATTTCAGGTGGCTTTACCCTTAAAACAGGACATCAAGGAATTAAATTTGGGTGATTCATTCACTTGTGCATTGAAAAGGTTTAGGAATTTAGAAGCTAGGTTGGCAAGGCACCCCGGTCTATTTGACAAGTACAAACGGTTTATTGATGAATATAAAGACCTGGGGCATGCGGTCAGCATTCCTATCTCACAATACGATTTAAATAGACAGGCAACTTTCTTCTTGCCACATCATCCTGTTTTTAATGAGAACAGCTCTACCACGCGTTTGCGTGTGGTCTTTGATGCAGGTATGCAAAGTTTGAGTAAGGTTTCTCTGAACGATGTTCAACTCAATGGGCCTGTTGTGCAAAACGACTTGTTCAATATCCTAATCAACTTTAGGTTATTTAGGTATATTTTAAATTGCGATATTCAAAAGATGTTTAGGCAGATTTTGTTGCAACCATCACACCGCCCCTTACAAAACATACTTTGGAGAGATTCTCCCAATAAACAAATTGAGTGTTTGCAATTACAAACTGTAACGTATGGTCTTAAAAGCAGCTCGTATCTTGCTACTCGGTGTTTGCGCGAGTTGGTCAATAGGTATAAAGAGGATTTTCCCCTGGCTGCAGACGTGTTGCTTTACAACACCTATGTTGATGACGCAAATATAGCTTGTAATGACAAAGAACTTGTAATAAAAACTCGTAACGAGTTAATTAACTTGTTAAAGTTAGGCGGTTTTAGCCTACACAAATGGTGTACCAATGATGACACGCTTTTATGTGACATCCCATCTAAATGTAAAATGGAGAGTCAAGAGGTTAATTTCTGCGAAAATAAAGATACAGATTTTGTGAGAACGCTAGGTCTTAAATGTAATTTAAGTAATGATACCTTGATAATAAGTTCTCCCGAGCAAGAAGTACTTGAAAATTATACGAAACGAAAGGCTCTCAGTTTTATAAGTAAAATTTTTGATCCGCTTGGTTTAGCCGGGCCCATCGTGGTAAAAGCAAAGGTTTTAATGCAGCAAATATGGCTCGCGAATGTAGAGTGGGATACAATGTTGCCTGCCGCGCTCAATGAGCAATTTAAAGCCTTTGCAAACGGCCTAGTAAACATGCCAGATATTGTAATACCTCGAAATATAGATACACGGGAGGCGCAGTCTATTGACATTTATGGCTTTGCCGATGGGTCAAATCTCGCGTATGGATGCTGCCTGTATTTGAGAATTGTGAATGGTGAAGGCAAGGTTACCGTGAATTTGCTTTGTTCAAGGTCACGGGTGAACCCAGTTAAAAAACTGTCTACACCACGTGCAGAACTCAATAGCGCTTTGTTATTAGCAATGCTGGCACATAAGGTGTACGATATGATGAGGTTAAAATTCAACGCAAACGTGTATCTGTATCTCGACTCGCAAGTAGTACTTGCTTGGTAAAACGAATGGCCTAACTTGTTACTGGCGACTCGTTCTGCATGATAGGACTGTATTACTTGCTGACTGGGTTACACAATAAAAACATACTGTTTCTTTCTTCATAAGGTGAACTGGAGCGAGATGAGAGCTGGGCGACGCTTGCTGTGACACTAATCTTATTTTTGCGCCCGCCATCTTTATTCCGTCCTTGATAGACCGAATCAGAGTTATAAGATGTGCGGGGGCGTGGTTTGTTTGCGCGTGCGCTCATCTAACTTGTTTCACTCATTTATTCAATAAAATATTCATGTTTATTTAGGTACATACAAAATGTTTACATATGTATTTCAGTTAGTCAGATCTCCAAAGTGGGGAATAATAGATTCATGTTATCAAATGTTTATTTCTTATAAATACCTATAGCTTATATCTAGACCTGAGATCTGACAACTTTTATGATTATCGCAATATTCTGGCTATGCGTATTGGATTCTAATTGGAACTATGATATTTTCCCTTAGTTACGTAAGCAACATGAAATGTAGGTCAACAACATTCAAGGTCACTTTCATGGATTACGTAAGTAAAAGATACGAAAGGAGATAAGAGAAATAGCCAGATTAGCCTATGGTTAGGAAGTGGTTCAACCTATGCTAATTTGATAATCATACTTAATTTTATAATGTGATTTTACTTAATCTATACCTATTCTCTGATAGAGTAATTCACTTAATTAAACACCTTAAAATAATTATAATATAAAAACAGTTACATACATAATAACGATGCCCGGAAGTAATAATGTTACACAATAGCTATTGTCCTTTATCTGGACAAAAGGGTAAGTAATTACACAATATTACGTCATTACGTTATCTCGTTATATAATCATGTAAAAAATGGGTCATCGTTATCTTAACCTATATTAAGCAATTATAATTATCTATTTATATTGTAAGGGTCTGTATTCAACATTCCCCCCAACGTGTGCAAACACCATAAACTAACGTGTGTGGATTACGATGAGACGAGAGGCTGGGCGGCGTATTAATCCTGCTGTCGTTCTAATCTCGGTTACACGAACTCTGCCATCTGGTCCGGGATAGATTTTTACGACTTCGCCTCTCGGCCATGAACCTCTGGGCATAGTGCCATCTGCGATTATGACAATGTCGCCGATCTTCACGTTATTAGCTGGGGCATTCTTGACTATTCGTGGACGTAAAGATTGTCGATATTCTTTTATCCATCGATTCCAAAAAGAGTCTGCTAGTACTTGCGCTGCTTTCCATGACTTTTCGTTTAGTGTTATGTCGCTGAAAGACCCGAATGGTGACATGGCGTTTGACCGGCCCAATAAAAAGTGGTTGGGGGTCAGTGCCTCTTGTTTACTGCACGGCATTACGGGTATCAGGGGGCGCGAGTTTACAACGTGCTCGGCCTCTAAAAGCAGTGTGTGCAAGACTTCTTCTGGCGGCGATTTTTCTTTCAATGTAACACGCAAAGCGGTTTTCACCGACCCGACTAATCTCTCCCAGGCACCTCCGGCCGATGGGTTCCCGGGCGGTATTCGTTTGAAAGTTATTTGCTTGTTTTCTAAGTAGGCTCGCATCTCGTTGTCGATTGATTCTGCAGCATCTTTTATCTCTCTCTCGCTGCCGATAAAATTTGTGCCGTTGTCCGAGTAGAACACCGTCGGAGTGCCGCGTCTAGCCATCATACGGCGTAATGCTAGTATCATTGACGATGCCGACAGGGATGCTGCGAGCTCTAAATGTACTGCTCTCGTGGTTAAGCAAGTAAATAAGACTCCCCATCTTTTTTCTCTCCTCCTCCCGATGGTTATGTGCATGGGACCGAAGTAATCGCAAGCTGTCGCCGTGAACGCTGGTTGATTAACTGCGAGCCTTTCTGGCGGTATGTCACCGAGAGGTATGTTCGGAGTCTTTCCTTTGTATACTCGACACCATTGACATGTGTGAGTTATGTACCTCAAAGCGCTTCTCAGTCCTATTATATGAAACGATTTTTGCAACTCGTTCATAACGGTAGCGTGATTGCCATGATTAAAAATAGCGTGGTAATGTGCTATAATTAATCTCGTGAATGACTCTTTGGCATGTAGGACTGGGATACTCTCGCTTCGGTCGATTCGCCCGTCGAGCAGTAACGTGTCGTGTCTGTCGATCTTTACTGCTAGTCTGTGTAACGTCGATTTTTTAGGGATTGGCCGCCCAGCCTTAAGACGCTCGATGTCTTCGGAGAACGACTCGTACTGGCTTCGCTTTAAGAGCAATAATTCGGCAATTTTAACGTGTTCGTTATTCACACTTTTGTCAACGTTACATTTTAACAATTTAGCCTTAAACATTTGGGCGGCTAACAGGATACGAGCAGTGACGCGTAACAGGCGCAAGTACTTCGAGTACTTGTTTACATCGGGTAAGTGAGCAAATTTATCGCGCCTAGTTACGACTAAAACCTTTTTCGCTATTCGTTCCTCACACGCGTCTGACGTTTCGACGGACGCGCATCCATCAGTTGGCCATTTATCTGTATCCAATCTGATAAACTCGGGTCCGTGGAACCATCTATGATTTTTATCGAAATTTATAGGTACGTTTCTAGTTGCGTCGTCGCTGACGTTCAGCGCGGTTGGCACCCAGTGCCACTCGCTGGGCAGCGTGCTGTCCTCTATTTCTGACAGACGGTGCGCGACGAAAGACTTGAACGTCCTAGGGTCCGACTTGATCCAGGCTAGAACAGTTTTCGAATCTGTCCAGTAATGACAACTCGTTACGTTATAACTAGTCTCCTTTTTAACCGATTGAGCTAGTCTACAACCTAAGACTGCCGCTTGCAGTTCTAGTCTAGGTATGCTAATTTTCTTTAATGGCGTTACTCGAGCCTTCGCGGCTACTAACGTAGAGTATTTTTCGCCTTTTTCGTCTGACCCTACCATGTACACGGCAGTTGCGTAGACTGTCTCGCTACTATCACAGAATGTATGCAAAACTACCTGCCTAGTTGGGGCTATGACGTAACGCTCTATTTCTAAGTCGCGTAACTTTTTTACGTTTTCTATGAACGAACGCCATTTCTCGTTTAGCTCCGGTGATATGCATTGGTCCCAATCGATACCTAAACGCCACATGTCTTGAATTAATGTCTTGCCCGCAATGCTGACGGGCGAGACGAGACCGTTCGGGTCGAACAGACCCATTACACCGCTAGTTACTTGGCGTTTCGTAGGTATTTTTTGGCCCTCTACTATCTCCGGAGGTAAGTTTCGAAAGTTTACATTGAAACCTATCGTGTCGCGAGAATTATGCCATAACATTCCTAATGTTCGTTCATAGTCACACTTGCCTAAAAGCGTAGCTTCGTCCTTTTTAACGTCGACTACATCGCTTAATACTTCGGGGTCGTTTGACGCCCACCCGCACAATTCAAAGGACGCCTCCTTGAATACCTTACTCATATCGGCTACCAAACGCTTTGCCTCCTGCCTGTCATCGAAACTAGCTAACAGGTCATCGACGTAGAAGCTATTTATAGTTTTTTCATATACGAGTGGGTATTGCTTCGCGTGACTCTCTGCGTTTCTGTTCTTAACGAATATCGCTGATGTCGGGCTTGAAGAGCCGCCGAAAAATAGATTTTTCATGCGATATTCTTGGACTGGGCCTTGTCTATCATCTCCCCGCCACAGAAACATCAGTGAGTTCCGGTCAGCTTCAACAATTCGTATCTGTAAAAACATCTCGCGGATGTCCGAAATAACGGCAATACGACCCTCCCTAAACCTTATAAGGACTCCGAATAGTGACTGCAATAAGTCCGGTCCTGTTAACAAGGCGTCGTTCAAACTAACACCGTTATATTTGCAAGCCGCGTCGAAAACAACTCGTACTCGTTGCTTTTGCGGATGCTTTACCGCGAAATGCGGCAAATACGACGTTCGTGAAGAGGTCGAGGCGCTTTCTACTTTCTCCGCGTAATCTTTATCTAATAAATTTTGTATTTGTTTAGAATACTCGACCCGTAACGCTTCGTCTCTATCTAACTTTCTTTCTAAACTGTACAACCGGTTGAGCGCTTGTTGTTTGTTATTCGGCAAAATTACGTCATTACTTGCCCATAACAGCCCTATTTCGAAGCGGCGCTCATTTGGTACCTTTTTGCATGTTGCGTTCAGAATATCTAATGCGCGCTGATTGGGGTCCGATTTAGGTATTCGCGGCTCTATACCTAACGACTCTATGCTAAAATGTTGCTTTATCAAGTCGTACATGTCCTGTTCGTTACTACACCTCGCGTGATTTACATAACCTATCAGAGACCTAGGTATAGACATTGAACCGTGCACGCTAAAACCTAATCGACCCTCGCTAGCTATCAGCTGCGATTTATTACCGCTTAGAACATTCTGTGTCACTAATAAGTGCCAATTGTCCTGGCCTATTAACAGTTTAGGCGTGCCTTCATCATAGCACAATTGATCACTTATAGGTAACAGGTGTGGGCAACTATCGATCAACTCTTTATTTACGCGTTGAGTACCTAAGTTCAAACTATCAATCGTACATACATTTATTTTCTCAATGTTTCTACGATATTTGCCCTGTATTGTTAGTTCTAAACGGTATGACTCGCTTTCGTTTATTACGCATCCACCAACCCCTTCAATAAGGAGTTTCTCAGTCGCGCCGAGCGGAGCGATTCTTTCGGCTACACTGCGCTCTAAAATTGTTAAGCTACTGCCGTCATCCTGTAGACATAAGATTTCCTGCGATCCTAACGGGCCGCTAATAATAGCGGGTACTATTTTTAAATAAGTCGCTGGTCGCCTTACGTGATTAATTCTAGCTACGTTATTCGGCGCGGGAGTGTCCCGTGACACTCCGTGTAATAACTTATTGTGACCTGCCTCACAACCTCCGTGTCCACACGGCACGTACGCACACTTGTACGGCTTTTTATGAGCGAAATTTAAGCATCTAAAACACAATTTAAACTCTTTAGCCTTTGCCCAGCGATCATCTACGGATAATTTAATAAAATCCGCGCACTTGGCTACTGTATGATCGCCGCTGCAAATGGTGCATTTTTTACTCGAATTATCGCGAGACTGTGCCGGTGCGTGCTGTGTGGGTTTTTTCGGTCTGCTTTGCGGTCTACTATTTATCTGAGCTACTGTGTGCCTAGGCTTATCGACATTTTTCCTATTATTTACGACTCTATGGGTGTTAACGCTGTGATTGACGTCTGATCCTACACTATCCCTGCTTAAAGATCGAGACGACGACCTTGACCTACGCTGCGCTAGCCTAGTTGCATGGACCGGGTTGCGCTGTTGTCGCGTTATCGGCCTACGGGTTAAACCTGAAGCTCTACTGGTGTCGTTTAAAAATGTCGATAATGCTACTAGAGTAGGTATTGAGGAGTTGGCCACGCGATATTTATTCCATTCGTATCGCAAAATGGGATTTAGCTTCTCAACTAACCTACCTACTAGTTCGGGGGCTAACAAGTACTGATCCTGTTTCAACGCCTTGATACATGAAACTACATTAGCTACCTGCCCCGCGAATGAGATAATATTGGCGCAATCTTCGGTTAATTTAGGCAAACGTTTGACCTCCTCGATCTCGGCTAAAATAATAGCCTCAGGATTGCCAAACTGCAATTCTAACAAATCCATTATCTCATTCGGGTCCGATACTGTATACAAAATTGATTTTACTGCGCTTCTCGCGTCGCCTCGTAAGCTACGTCGTATTCTAGCTACATTCATGACGTCTGTGAATAGCGACTCGGTGTCTAAATATTCGGCTTTAAAGGGAATCCACTCCGTGAGTGCCCCAGAGAAATGCGATAGCTCCGGTACGTTCCGTTGAATAATTGGTGCGTTCTTACGAGTGACCGCGGTCTCTATCCTGTGTGACATCAACTCAAGGTCCTTGTTTTGAAACTGACCGTACGTGTTCTCATTACGCGGCTCCCTAATGCACACCCCGGGCAAATTAGTGACGTTTTGTTGTTGAATCCAACCCTCTACACGAGAATTCCTATCACAGTCCTGCGACGTGTTGCTACTAGACCTAGCTGCCTCTAGCCTGGCGATTTCTAGTCTAGTCTGAGCTTCCGCCGATACTGCCCTAGCCTGGATCAACTCCGCCTTCCTTAATTCTAATTCTGCCATAAGCACAGAGATGCTTGCATTATCCGTGGCTGGAGGAGCCTCTTTTTGCGCGTGAGTTACGTTTTTTGGCGTTAATGTTTCCTGACTCGCGGTGGCCTTTGCCCTTGCGTCACTGCTCGTATTTTTATTTGCACTATCAACGTCCTTGTCCCAAGTATTCGTTTCATTTGAAGTAGTCAACCCCGACGGAGGGGTGCCGCTAGCCGACATGTTGACTGGAGACACCGAAGGTGTTCGCTTTCCCGAGCGCAAAACCCTTACGTTAATCTCTGGTACGGACATTAACACTTAAACAACAAAATAAACAAAACGAATCAACTTGGGCTCACTGACTTGATTACGATAACAATTATAAAACAAAAAAAAAACAACACTTATTACACGGATTAATCAAACAATTTCAATTTTCATACACAATTATTTACGCGAATTTTAGACACTTATTTGCGCGAGAATTTAAAAAAATAAAAATATAAAAAAACACATTTATACACAAAACACAATTAAAACACTTATCCGACCGTATGTCCCTAATGAACCACTTCCTAACGACCTAGCAACGGTTCCAGCCCCCTGATAGGCTGGCTCCGTGCGACCTACTGGGCCCTGTGGCCTAACTGGACACACTATGTGGGGAATCCAGCTAGGACTTGGGGAAGTGTGGAACCGTATTCACGGCCGGACTGTACGATCCACCACCGTGGAAAGGTGAGCGCGTCCGATAACTCACGAAGTACGACACTCTGTGGGTTTAACACCGCAAGGTCCACTGCCGCTTGTTTTGCAACTGACCCGCCAGTTTTCACTTGAGAATTAGCTGGACACCAGGTGCGCTGCGCATTCTCTTTTGAAATTAGGGGGTACGGTGCATGAGTGTCTACAGAGCGTCGCCCAATACTCTATAGATCAATAGCTGAACACATTTAAGTGAGCTGCTCACGTTCTTTAAGAGTACCGACAAGGCTCGACCGTCACTCAGTCTGTGTCGAAGTAAAGGGCTGCCTGCGCTCGAAAGCACTAGCCTGCACGATTACGAAACGACGACTGCAATTTCAACTTTTACTAGCGTTACTTATTGAAATGCAGCATAACCGCAACTAAAGTTGCGGTCCGAATTTCTCTGTCAGACAGAGACCACTTGGGGGTGTCGCGAAAATTCGCAAAACACTTGGCGATTGACGTAATTATTGCACTAATTCTTGATCCGGCTACTCGAAGGGACCATTAAAACGAATGGCCTAACTTGTTACTGGCGACTCGTTCTGCATGATAGGACTGTATTACTTGCTGACTGGGTTACACAATAAAAACATACTGTTTCTTTCTTCATAAGGTGAACTGGAGCGAGATGAGAGCTGGGCGACGCTTGCTGTGACACTAATCTTATTTTTGCGCCCGCCATCTTTATTCCGTCCTTGATAGACCGAATCAGAGTTATAAGATGTGCGGGGGCGTGGTTTGTTTGCGCGTGCGCTCATCTAACTTGTTTCACTCATTTATTCAATAAAATATTCATGTTTATTTAGGTACATACAAAATGTTTACATATGTATTTCAGTTAGTCAGATCTCCAAAGTGGGGAATAATAGATTCATGTTATCAAATGTTTATTTCTTATAAATACCTATAGCTTATATCTAGACCTGAGATCTGACAACTTTTATGATTATCGCAATATTCTGGCTATGCGTATTGGATTCTAATTGGAACTATGATATTTTCCCTTAGTTACGTAAGCAACATGAAATGTAGGTCAACAACATTCAAGGTCACTTTCATGGATTACGTAAGTAAAAGATACGAAAGGAGATAAGAGAAATAGCCAGATTAGCCTATGGTTAGGAAGTGGTTCAACCTATGCTAATTTGATAATCATACTTAATTTTATAATGTGATTTTACTTAATCTATACCTATTCTCTGATAGAGTAATTCACTTAATTAAACACCTTAAAATAATTATAATATAAAAACAGTTACATACATAATAACGATGCCCGGAAGTAATAATGTTACACAATAGCTATTGTCCTTTATCTGGACAAAAGGGTAAGTAATTACACAATATTACGTCATTACGTTATCTCGTTATATAATCATGTAAAAAATGGGTCATCGTTATCTTAACCTATATTAAGCAATTATAATTATCTATTTATATTGTAAGGGTCTGTATTCAACACTTGGCTAAAAATTAATCCTGTAAAGCTTACTGTTTATGTAGCGAATAGAGTTAAGGCTATACGTGACTTGACGGAAGGTTTCTCATGGCATTATATAAACACCACGCTGAATCCTTCAGATTGCCTCTCGCGCGGATTGGAGCCGCACTTATTACAGCAGAATGCGCTGTGGTTCCAAGGACCTACCGCCTTGCAGAGCCAAGACTTTAAACCTCAGGCTGATGAAACTATAATGCCAGAAGAAATTCCTGAAATGAAATCTGCTCTTGTTACAGCTACTCCGAATGAGGACATAGCATTGTTTAATAATTGCTCTAATATAACAAAAATAAAGCGTAGCATAGCATGGTGTTATAGATTTATAGATAATTGTAAAAAGGGTGTAGCAAAAAATAATAATGATAAAAAGGTGGGATACTTAACACCACTGGAATTAAAACATGCCTTAAACATAATTATTAAATACTATCAAAATGTACATTTTTGTGAAGAAATCAAAGCCTTAAGGGCAAACAAACATGTTAAAGCTGATCTTACAAAGTTGAATCCCTTTTTGTGTTCAAAGAACCTGCTCCGTGTTGGCGGGAGGCTACAGCATGCCGATATTCCGTACTCGCAACGACACCCAATTATTTTGCCTAAAGGTGCTAAGATTACTTGTTATATTATTGAGAACGAGCACAGAATATTATTGCATGCTGGAGCCAAACTTGTCTTAAACAATTTAAGCCAAACATATTATATAGTAAACGGGATAAGAGAGGTAAACCATATACTATATAAATGTATAACGTGTTTTAAACTAAAGGCAAGGCAAGCTCAACAGTTAATGGGCTCGCTGCCTGCAGATAGGGTAACCCCTTGCCGTGCTTTTCACAGTGTAGGAATTGATTATGGTGGACCTTTCACTGTAAAAATGTATCGCGTTAGAAAGCCCATATTGTACAAGGCGTACATTGCATTGTTCGTATGCTTTGCTACTAAAGCAGTTCACATCGAGTTAGTGTCGGATTTGACTTCTGAGTCGTTCCTAAATGCCTTTAAAAGATTCATAGCGCGTAGGAATAAGCCAGCAGTCGTATACTGTGACAATGCAAGTACGTTCAAGGGCGGGCACAACCAATTGGTTGAATTGTATAAATTGCAGTCGGCTGCAGATCACCAAAAAACAGTCATAAATAATGCTGCCGAACTGGGAATAGATTTTAAATTCGTGCCAAGCTATAGCCCGGTTTTTGGTGGTCTGTGGGAGGCTGGCATTAAAAGTGTTAAGCATCATTTGAAGCGCGTTGTTGGCACAACTGTCTTGACGTATGAAGAGTTAAACACCGTTGTGATACAAATAGAAGGCATATTAAACTCACGTCCATTGACAGCTCTGCCTACAAACGACCCCACTGAGATGCCTTATTTAACCCCGGCACATTTTTTGACGGGTGACACATTGACTTCTTATCCAGAACATGATTATACTCATGTGCCAACTAATCGTTTAAAATTTTGGAAACAATGTACACAGATAATGCAAAGCTTTTGGAAGCAGTGGAGCAAGCAATACCTTGTCCAGTTACAGAGTCGGCCAAAATGGCGTACTGAAACTATTAATATAAAGGTTGGTGCAATAGTTTTGTTCAGGGATGACAATGTGGCTCCACTCAAGTGGCCGATAGCCAGGGTAGTAGATGTCTTTCCTGGGCCAGATGGAAAAGTTAGAGCACTTTCCATCAGAACTGCTAAAGGTTCTGTTATAAGAACTAGTATTCATAAGATATCCGTTCTCCCAATTGAGACTGATTAGGTTAACTACGTATGTAGATATAAGTTTATAGTTAATAATATCGCGATTTTCAGCTAAGAACATTGGCTTGTTAGCAAATATTCTTAGTGCATTATATTTGTAAGTTAAGTTACAACTTAGTCATTTTTGCCTTGCTGCGGAATAGTGCGGAAAAGTTAGAGAGGTTCTAGAGAGTCCATATTTGGAACCTACGTGTCCTTATAAAGTCTAGGGGTGCAATAAAAGAAGCATTTGTCAAAAGTCACCCCCCCGAAGGGATGAAATGGGGGTCGTAAGTTTGTATAGGGAAAAAATATTAGTTAGACTATTTTATTGAAAACTTATTTATTAAGTATTTCTAACAATAAATGAGTAAGCACGTATTTCATAATTTTTGAGAATTCAACCCTTAAAGGAGGAGAATATGGTGACAAAGTCTGAAAATCAACAAGGGTAATGTTTCTATGGTTTATCGGGTCGCTGATTACCAAAACAACAACGATTTAAAAAAAACACGTGAAATACCGTCTCGCCTGTTGGGGTGCGATGGGGTTAAAATGACTAAATATGAGTATGGGTGTAATTTTGATGGTTTGTTGGGACGTTAATTACGAAAATGCCACCGATTTTGAAATTTTATTTGTGGTCATGAAAATTCTTGAAAGCATTTGCGCCAAATTGCAATTTAATCGGTCCAGTAGTTTTGCAGCAAATCGGTTGTAACAGACGGACTGACAGCCAGCTACACGTGATCCTATAAAGGGGTTCTGTTTTTGCTTTTGAGGTATGGATAGAGACCCGCGTTATTCTAATAGATTAAAAAAAACGGATATGCATGAGGGAAATGCAGATTGCAGATTATACCCTAACTTAACGAATAGCCTACTTTTAATCCTGAAAAAAAAAGAGCATTGTTCCCGTAGGATGATGTATATTATATAGGCACGCGAGCGAAGCCGCGGGTTAATGCTAGTACTATATAAGGTTTTACTGAGTAGTAGCTTTAGCTGAGTAGGTAACGATTAAGGGATATAAAAAACGAATGATATTATAATAACATTTGGTATAATTTATACGTTTAGAGGCTCAATACACACTTTAACTGCTTAAACAAAAAAGTAAAACTGCAATAATATCATAGTTAGGTACTTCGGCGAGCGAATACATACGTTATATCAAATGTATTTCATTCTAATTGAAATTACGCCCAATGAAATTATGCTTATAGTTGTTATATCAAAAGAAACATTATATCAAATGTTGTTATGTCTAGTGAAATTATATTAAACGTTGTTATATCCGTTATTCACCCGACTCTGATTATCTAAAAACAGCTTAAAAAGTTGATATTGTGTATCGTCTGAAAGGCGACAACAGATAAAATTTCAAATACACACTACGCGGTGAATGTGAAATCCGTAGAAATATGGAACTCGCTGAGTTGGTCGTGTATACCGAATCGTCGTTGTCATTGTCACCTGCCGCCTGCCACGTCCGTGAAATAGACGCCTGGATTAAAGCGCCAGTTCAATCCAGCCTAAGCTGATGAAATAACTCAAGCGTGGACTATTTACCTTTACGCAACTTTCCGTGGAAAGGCATTCCAACATAAAGTAAGAACAGAACACAATCCGGTCTGGATCGGACTTAACAAAAAGGGTTCATCCCGCTAAGGGGACAAACGTCGATACGTCCTTTTGGAATGTATTAAAACTAGGTCGTTCTGAACCAAAACAGCTTATGTGTTGAGTGCAGTTGATGTTTATAAGTCCTTTTAGTTCGTATGATTCTAGTCTGGGTAGCGTCGTTTAATTACCCGGTGAGAAGTGATTGCCGTCAAAGCGCCTGGGCGGCCATTACACACGCAAATTGGACCGCGTCGCTGTCACCCACGGCTGGGACTGATTCTACTGCTGGCTCGGCTCTCATTCGAGGTTAGCTTTGTGATCTTGTCGAATCAGTTACACAATACCAATACTATTGCACACCTGACGAAACAAACAGGAAATATGTATTACAATTTGCATTTAGAAGTAAACAAGGGTAGGATAGGTTGGTATCAAATACAAGAATAATCGGTGCTATACTCATGGCTCGGGCAGACCCCACTGATAGAAGTATTCTATTTATCATAAATTTGAAAGTTACGCTCTTGTCGGTGGAGCAATTTCTATGCATCTCATTCTTGCACCTTCTCCTTGACAGCCTGCTACGACACGACGTTCACCACCTCCTTTATTTGCTCCATGTGAGCTCTCCTTAGTCTTTCTTTTTTTCCCCTCTGTTCAATCTTTCCTTCTATTACAGATTTATATATTCGTCGTTCAATGGTTTCCAATAATTTCTCCTCTTCGGTTCTCCATTTTTTTGGAATATACCTGTCCTTCTTCACTATATCAAGCACCTTCTCGTTTGACCGCTTTCGTGTCCAGCTGATCTTCTCCAGTAGTATTCTATTAACATTATTTATTGGCTGTATAAGGTTTTTCAATCAATGGTGACATGAAAAGCACACATTAGCCAATAATAATCGCTTGGGTACAAGGACTGGAACAGATTCCTGTTGAGGGACCCGTCAAGATCGTGTCGCCATCTCTATCTAGGTCAGTAGTTCCCACACATTGGTCAACAGGAGTCAAAATATGGTTCGTGGACGTTTTTTTGCAGGTGGTACATCGCCTGAGTCCACAGAAAGAAAAAAAAATATTAAAATACTTAAACGGGTTTACTCACGTCGTAGAAGTCGAATAACGCTCGACATGTTTCGAATCGGTACGCGATTTATCATCAGGAGAGACGACCAGTCGCGGCGGCGGCCAATCGAACACTGCGGGCATGCGCCCTGTCCGCGCGGCTGCTCCACACGGGTGTCACCGGCGGAGGCGCAAAACTACCCTCATCATCACGCACAATGCCAATTGTCGGGTTGCACACAACACTCACTACGTCATTTGCTAAGGTCTCGTCCACACTAACCACCGATGTAGTATCCAAAACCGTCCTCCAACTAGGGGGCACTGACCATCCACAATCTCGGTTAAAATTCGGATGACGACTAATTTCGATAGCCTCCCGTACTTTCCGCGGAATGGAAAACTTTTCTCTCGCCAGCACAGTTACCTTATCGAAACGAATATAGTGAGACGTATCCGAATTCAGTGAATGTTCCGTCACTGCAGAACCCCGGATATCCTGATTTTTCATACTACGTATGTGTTCAGTCACTCTTGTGGAAATGTTCCGGCCAGTCTCTCCTATATAGTTCTTCCCACAGGAGCACGGAATCATATATACGCCAGGATTACTTAAGGGTTCCTTATCTTTGGGGGAACGCACCAACTGTCTGAGCTGTATATGAGGGCGGAAAATCGTCTTGATGCAATCTACGGCGTAACAAGTATCCGATTTTATCCGTCACGCCCTTAAGATAAGGCAAGTATAAAGGTAGCCTCTCTACTGCAGTTGGGCGGGGACGAGCCGATGCGTTCGCAACCCGATTACTCTGCCTCCAGTTGTAGCCGTTGCGCTCCAAAACATGTTTCACGTGACTTAGTTCACCATCCACAAACTGAGGATCACACAGACATAAGGCTCGATTGATCAACGTCCTAGGCACAGAAGACAAATGACTCGGGTTATGATGTGAATCCGCCCTAAGGTACCGGTCAGTATGAGTTGGTTTACGTTACACTGTAGTCATCAACCGCCCACAAGGTCTACGCATCACCAAAACATCCAAAAACGGCAACCTTCCTTCACTTTCCTTCTCCACCGTGAACTTGACCTTATGATGTAATGTATTAAGGTACCCCGTAAACTCCAGTAGGCCGGTTTCCGAGACAACAGCAAATACGTCATCCACATACCGCCACCAATATCTAGGTGTGACAGGCCCGCTATTTAAAGCACGTACTTCCAACCACTCCATGAATATATTGGCGGTGACGGGTGCTATTGGCGAACCCATGGCCACTCCATCAACTTGGAGATAATAATCGCCATGCCACAACAAGTATCCACTTTTCAGACTCTGGAGGTGTTGTGGATGGTCAGTGCCCCCTAGTTGGAGGACGGTTTTGGATACTACATCGGTGGTTAGTGTGGACGAGACCTTAGCAAATGACGTAGTGAGTGTTGTGTGCAACCCGACAATTGGCATTGTGCGTGATGATGAGGGTAGTTTTGCGCCTCCGCCGGTGACACCCGTGTGGAGCAGCCGCGCGGACAGGGCGCATGCCCGCAGTGTTCGATTGGCCGCCGCCGCGACTGATCGTCTCTCCTGATGATGAATCGCGTACCGATTCGAAACATGTCGAGCGTTATTCGACTTCTACGACGTGAGTAAACCCGTTTAAGTATTTTAATATGTCTGAGACTCACGATAGTTTTCTATGTAGAAAAAAAAATGTTTAAATTAGATCCCCGCAAACAACAAAGAAGTATAAGTGGTCCCTGGTCAAGAACTTGCTAGGCTCCATTGATTTAGGTCCATCGTGTATTTGTATAGAATCTTTTTATCGATTCATATTTTTTATGTGGTAATACCACATTTTTATTTTTATAAATAATGACACAAAGGTAAATTAAGAAAGAAAAATTGAATGCGATCTACTGCAATCGAAGCGGGATTTGAACCCGCGACCTCTGCGTTTCCGGCGCATTGCTCTTCCAACTGAGCTATCCGACCGCTACGTTAATCGCACGAAATCTTTCATCCCTTAATTCTTTACGCTACTGGAGCGCCCTCTGTGTCATATATGTTTTTGAAATGCTTATGCGCATTAGCCATACCCTAGGATGTGCGTTTTACACGCACGATCCCCAATCCCCATTGCTTTACAGCAAGTGCGAAGACTGCGAGAGAGATGGCGCTGTTCTAAATATTTGTATAGAATCTTTTTATCGATTCATATTTTTTATGTGGTAATACCACATTTTTATTTTTATAAATAATGACACAAAGGTAAATTAAGAAAGAAAAATTGAATTGTTGGCGGCGGGTGCAAGTATCGAAGCGTCCATCCATCGTGTATTCCAATGAAATGCTATCGCATTGTTACAATACAAATCGCCAACACTAGTATACTTTTTTGTGCGTCGAATTGGGAGACTGGAATGTGTCTGATTCTCGTGAAACAATTTTGTATTTGTTCCGGTTGGTTTGCGTTGTTCACAATACTCTAGTTTGCTCCTGGCACAGTTAATAAAACCTATCGAAGTTGATTAATCCAACCTCACATCCAGTGGACGCGTTTTATGGTAATGTAGGTAGAATGTACTTAAAACACGGGCGATTTTCCAATAAATTCTGGCGCCTGTTACGAGTTTTGGAGGATAATCCTGGAATGGCCTACCAGCCTGTATTGTTCGGAGTTCAATTTGGGCAGAAACGGCCAGTTTTGGTACGGCGACATAAAACTGTACCTGTTTGTTCACAACGGCCGTTAAAATATAATGCACAAGGGAGAAATAACTGAATTGTACGCTTAATTTTACTTAAATGTTTAATTTACGCTTAAATGTTTCTCATGTAAGTGAATAATTGTAATTCTTATGAGAAATAAAGATCTTTAAACCGATTTTTTTTCCTTAGTTTCTTGAGCTATGTTGAGGCAGTTTCCATACTTAGCCAATAGAATACAATACAAAATGCTTATTGCACACCAAAAAAGTTTACAAATTCAATACAGGAACAATCATTTCAATAACAGTAGACAACAGGCGGTCTTATCGCTAAAGAGCGATCTCTTCCAGGAAACCTTTTGAGTATTATAGGATTTCCGTTTAGGAGAAGAGAAGATGAACTCCATGTAAGTTCAAACCATGACCTTTGTTGACACACATTCAAAATGAGTGGAAAAAAGAATGGTTTCAAAGTTTGTCACCATCTTAGTACGTACATAAAAACCGGCCAAATGCGAGTCGGACTTGCGCACGAAGAGATCCATACCATCAAATAAAATAACCAGCCGAGTTAAGTTCAGTAGGTATAGGCTCCAGGTATGTATGGCGCCCCACTTAAATATGTATTTTATTCTGATTTAAATATTTGTTGTTATAGTGGCAACAGAAATACATCATCTGTGAAAAATTCAATTGACAATATTTCATATTTATAACAGGTGGAAATTAATATAGAGATCGACAGGGCTTTATGTCGTGTACTTACCTTGAAAAAAAATCTTTGAATTTATTCTTCTATATTTAAAGAAATATAAGAAAATACATCAAATAACTACAATCTAAGACAATACGGGCTGAATAGGGTTGTTGTATAAACCAAAGAGCGAAAAAAAATTTCTTTTTTTATTTGACGTTGACAGATGACAGATGCATGACCGAGTTTTATTAAGTTTTTTTTTAATAAGAAAACCGACCAAAGTAACCGTTCCATTAAGTTCTGGTTTTGGTGTTGCCACATTTTAAAATGAGTATGTTTTTATAAATTAATAATAAAATAAATAATCATCTCAGAAAATAAATAAAAACAGAAATTACTTCATCTTTTTAATCAGAATTCAGAAAAGTAATAAAATGATAGTCTTAAAAATATGAAATGTTGTCAATTGTCTAGCAATTACCTACAGTTCATGATCATGAGATACAGACTGGTGAGAGATGGACAGTGGAGTCTTAGTCATAGGGTCCCGTTTTTACCCTTCGGGTACGGAACCCTGGAACTTTCAAAAAAGAAGATAAACTTATTGTTGATCACGGGTAGGTAACAAAAAGATTTCAATTAAACAACTCCAATTTAGTTGGTTGAATAATTAACCAGGCCGGTTACTGGCTAACTCTACTTTGGCGTTGTCGTAATGGATTAAATTCCCGACCATTTTTGCTGAGTCCTTCCGCCGCGGTCTTTATGATGCAAATTTATTCGCTCAACCATCTTTAAAAGTAAGACATTAATAGACAAAATACAGCCTCAAGTTATATAATTAACAACTATGAATTATTTATTTAGTGAGCAAAAACTCTGTTTCTGCCTCATCGCATCATTAATAACTTTGAAGTTTCAGTAACTGTTTATTCTAAATTTAAAATGTTTTGCTTTTAAAAACCTCATTAAATATTAGCAGATGTAATTAAGGTTTTTGTACCAAAACCCGAGCTCCATTTTGTTTTTACTTCAAACCACACGGGTCCACAAAAAATTTATTTTTATATAATTATTTTAGACTTAACGACCTGTATGAAAAAGGGCTATCCCGTAAAGGGATATTTTTTTTTACACAATTTCAAGCGTGCTCATTTTAATGTTTATTAAATACTATCTGCGCCCCGCGGTGCTACCCGCTCATTCCACGGGAACATTATTTTTCCGGGATAAAAAATAGCCTATATGTTAATTCAGGTTCTCAACTACCTTCATACCAAATTTTATAAAAATTGGTTTAGCCGTTTAAGCGTGAAGACGTAACAAACATACACAAAAACACACTCACAAACTTTTGCCTTTATGAGTGTGATTTAACTACTCGTAATATCCAGAGAATGTTCTTCAAAGTATTTTTTTTTGATTGGAGGCTAGAACACCCGGCAATCTGAACGTACGAACATCCAAACATTTGGACATAAAAAGATCGGTCAACAAACGCCAGTCCAAAAAACTATTATCTCTATTTGAAATCGTTACGTCCATCATTTTAACGAATTTCTAAAACTATCGTACCAAAAACAATACATCACTTTCCTCGCTTTAATAAAAAAGTTCCAGGAAAACAAATAAGGATTTGGTTTCTACCTCTAATTGTTATTTCATTTTGCAACAGTATACCTGGCTAGTGTTTCCTGGTTCTAAACTCAGGATAGGTCCCCTGGGTTCACTACATAATGCTAGTCGTTTGAACACGATAAATTAACAATTGTTTGTAGAACCATTCGATACTACTCGTTTTTCTTACCCGTGTAAGTTTGTAATTTGTATTTAAATTGCAATTCATTTGAAATTGTTTTGTATAACGATTCGAGTGTTTATTTGTTTTTTTTTAATGGGGGAAATAATACAAACGTATTTAGATAAAAAAGAAATTTTAAAATGATGTTTACATAATTTCCACCCTTTCAGGCGGTAAAAAGGTAGCATTGCTATTAAAACAACACTTCATTATTACTTAGTAAAACGAATAGTTTAGCTTATCGACAATTATTGACTTATGAAAGAGCCAGTGAGATGTTGATTTTTCACAAAGGCTGTTTTAATAGGTACTTACTTAAATCAGAATGTAAATTTTTTTTTGACGCTAACAGACGTTACTGCTTCAATAAGAAACTATCATCGTCATCGAAAGACGCAGCGCTATACCTATTAGGCTATTATAGATCCCACCCTTGGCTTATTTTCTTAAGTCAAGTTCAAACGCTCGGCGGACAAATTATAAATCGACTTCACGTGTCTAATTATGTCAAGAACGAAGTAAGTGCGGTCTAGCCTTGAAGTTAATAACGATACACTGGTCAAATGACTTTCTTGATAACAGTGAACGAGAGGAGGAAGCTTCAATCATTAATTATCTGAGTATCTTATTAAACATTCGACTTCTGTAAATAGTGAAGATGTTTGTCATTAACTACCCAATCTCATCATCCGACAAAATATCGTAATGTAATGACTTGTAGGTATCTATGACTTCTACTAAAAGTACCTACTTAAAGCAATCATTATCTAATACGCTCAAGAATGATCGTCCACGTCAAACCGAGGAAGTGAGCTGACACAAACTTATCGAACAATACGCGGCTCCGACCGTCCTGATACGGGCCGATAAGTGGATCAAATTCGCACACAAAATAAATATCAAGAATGCTTTTTGCCCCGTCCTCGATCGTTATTTATTATTTATGGAAATAGACCTGAAAACTCCGTCGAGGGAAGGTCGTCATATTTTTCTTAAAAAAAGTAATGTCCCTCGGTGCGGCGTTTGTCATGCAAATTTATGCGATCCGTTTTAGCGTTCGTTTTTAAACCGATAGCGATTTCTAGACGGAATATTGAATCGTGTTGCGAATAAAAAGAGTTCATTCGATAATGCCGCTGTTATTTTCGCCCAACACGAACGTATTTAACTGTATTCATAAATCTGTGACGGTAAGAAAACATTTTCATTATAATAACCGCGTTTCGAGTCGTTCTTTGTGAATATGATTCCGATGTTTTATTGTCACAACAAGATTCTTTACATTATGTTTATTCTGCTTCGTTTGGCCACGAATATAATTAATTGTGCACTCAAAAATGCATTGCAAGTGGTACGAACTTTTTTCTATTATTTGTGCCAATAAGGCAATATGTGAGTGAGGAAAATGCGCGTTTGAAAAAGGGGTTGTACTTTATTGCAGAAAATGATTTGAGTTTTTAAATTCAAACATCACACGAAAAAAGTGGCCCAAAATGTCATCACTTTTTTGTATGAATGTTTTTTTTTAACGTGACGCACGGGAAAAAAATATTTATTCATATATTTATTTTGGGACACTTTTTTTTTCTTGTATGAAGTTTGAATTTTAAATCAAATAAAGTAGGTACTTACTACCTGAAAAAAAAAAATTGTTTCTTGTCGTCCAGATATAAAAATATTTCACATTTTGCGACGAAATGTTTCACGGGATGTCGTATAGTTTTCAAGCTGGGTAACTAAGGCCGCAGAAGCATGTAAGTGAGTTAAAAGTTAAAACGGAACCAGTGGCGAGATGATCGTTTTATGAATGGGGTTAACGGTAATGAAATGAGTGTTCTAACTTGCAAAACGTTGGGTGTTGAAATGCTTTAAATCGTAACGTATGCATTTTACTGTAAACAACATAAATCGCGTTTGTTTGGCATGCGTTATGGAAATCTACCGCACCCCGTATGTGGACCCTATCGACCAATGAAAACAATTCCCCGCATGCGAGCCCTATACCATGCGTTATGGACATCTACCGCACCCCGCATGCGGGCCCTATCGACCAAGAAACTGAGCCATTATGGTAAATCATTGAAGCAAAATGATTTAATTTCATAATTAACGTTCAGTAACCTGCTGTTTTAAGACCTCAAACGTACAGCAAACTTTTTGCTGTAAAAAGAAAAACAAAAAGAAATCTATACTACCTTCATAAAAAAACCTTTCACAAATACACCCATTGCCTCCTTTCCAGTGCTATAAAGTACAGCTTTCTATAAATAAATACGTACGCTTTTACCGAACAAAATTGTCATGGCCGATTGAGTTACGATGTCGAACCAACGGCGTAATTCGATGAGTCATTGCGATACTCCCAATCTAACAACAGTAAGATGGTTCCAATGGCATATGTCCGAGATATCACCAGTATATGTCCACTTTAGCCATGTGCTCTTGCTAATCGTTTTTTTGTCACTGAGATGAATATAATCTGTTTTGTTGGTATAAATTGGAAGGGACCGGTTTCAAATAAACAATGCAAAGATTGACACACAAAGCATAAGGAAAAATTCGTCAGGTCTACGTGGAGCGAGGGAAGCGAAGTGGCTAACGCGCTGGACCGGTAATCCAGAGGTACCGGGTTCGATTCCCGGTCTCTTCCACCGGGTAGCTCCTTTTTCAATTTTTCTTTAAGCTTTGATCTTTGTATTCATGGTTTAAATAAAAATTGTGGTGTACCCACATAAAAAAATGAGACATTTACATGTTTCATAAATTTATAGCATAATGTTGTTTAATACTTAGCACAATTTGGCAATTTCTCAAGTAGTTAAACTAGTTGAGCTACTTATTTTTTTTCAATGTATGGCCTATATACAGCATTGGTGATACCGCAGTGCCTCGCCGAATTCGAGCCCAGAACACAGCGCTAAGAGCCCCGTCATTTATCACGGCGGCATAATGTTATGTGACGTCATTATGTCATGTAGCTCATTTTGTAAGTGGAGTGGGATGACGAGCGGTCTCTGGGCAGAGTTTCGAACTTGTTAACGTGCTTAAGAGCTCTACAGACAGTCTAGTGATTTGTATAGTGCAAAAGGTGATTCAAAATCACACGTATATATCGTTTTAAGTTTAGACTTTGTTCGATTTTTATTCCCTTTATTCATCTTTATGCTTAGGCCAGGTTTTTTTTTTACAATAAATTTATATAAAAAGTAAAATACAGTAAAGTATGTAATTACAAAATATAAATACATATTAAAAACCTAACCTAGGGTGCCACCGGCAGCGGGGCAGGGCCCAGGCTACCGGTGGTTAGGTCTGCAGAGAGACGAACCTCCTGACGATGCGCGCCGTGTCGAGGAGTACCGCCTTCTGTATCTGGCTCTTGATCCAGCCATCTATAGCGAGAGTCTCTTAAAATGTTTGTCGAGACTCTTCGCTATAAGACGAAACGACTATTGGGGCAATGATCGTCGAGTCAACATCCTACATGGCGGTCACCTCTTGAGCCAAATCAAGGTAAGTACTGAGTTTGTCCTTCTCGGCCTCCACGAGGTTCTCGTCATGCGGGATGTTAATGTCGACGAGCACTGTCTGGCGCTTGGATCGATCTACCAACACGATTTCAGGCTTATTGGCTACAATAGTCTTGACCGTGATGATAGATCGATCCCAATAGCGTGGCACGACCATTTTCGAGAACTGGCATCGGTGCGTACTTATAGTACGGCACCTCAGACCCCACATTATTATTATTATTATTTCTCTGTCCTTTCCCTGGTGAGCTTGAAAATTACCACTACACTAAGTGACTCCAGTCTATTCCCAAATGTTTCGAGAGAGTGACACAACATTGCACACAGTTCTACATCACGTTATCGTGCCGTACATTATTAAGTTTCTCGACAAGAATTTCCACGTCACGACTCCGCAACGCTATACCATATCCCCGCCTTTGAAAGGCAGTATGAAGCTGGTAAGCCGCCTTACATGAAACAACAAACGATTGGGCAAGACGCACTAAGCGGGAGAGGGGTTAGTACGTCGTTACCTTTTACGCAAATTGCGGTGGTCAGCAAAGGTCAGCATTAGCCGGCAAAAACTCAGGTAGGCCGGCGAAATGGCGCGAGGGCTTTTAACTGAATATTCAGCGAGTAAAAAATGTCTTTGGATGTGGTAGCTGAGAGCCTAAAGCTGTGTTCGCACGGACAGACAAAAACATGGTAAACACGAACTTCGAACACGAAATTGTATCAACCGTTTTACTTTAGTGGTGTCTGGTATGCACGTGTTTAAATAAATAAATACACATAAATAAATACCAGACATCCTCACACAAATCGATCTAGTCCCAAATTAAGCTCAAGAAGGCTTGTGTTATGGGTACTAAACGACGATATACATAATGAGTAGACAAACACTCACAAACAAACTTGCTGCAAACTGCAATGTTTTAAACAAATCCTCATAATTCTCGTCATACCCCATGGCCAATGGCCACAACCTTCCTGGCGACAAAATGACATAAACGCTATCAAAGAACTTGAAGTTACGCCGCTTCACTCCAAAACTGGCTGTTCCGAGAGAAAATGACGAAAGCGTGTATATGCTCAATTCGGAGTTACTACGTTTTTGATACGGATGAGGAGAGTGATAAAATAATATCAACTTTGACTTTTATCAGATCTTTAATAAAGAAGTTTCCTACTAAGTGTCCTCGTAATTTTCCAACAATTGGGTGTGTTAAGGAATGATGAAGTGACCTCAGAATATATACTATATATGTGTGTGTGTTAAGGAATGATGAAGTGACCTCAGAATATATACTTTATATACTTAAATACATATAACAACAACCATCACCCAAGCACAAATATTCGAGTTCATAACACAAATATTTGCCCTGGCCGAGATCCGAACCCGGGCAGCTCAGTAGGTAGGTCTCTACAAACTGCACCAACGTCGTCGTCGATTACAAAGTATTCGTTGTATGGTTTTTTACATTCGTCCGTACACGACTTAAGGGATTTTTCATGCAACGCAATAATATAAACTGGTACTTTCTTTACGTCGTATTCTTTGTATATTTGCTTTATATACGACGTAAGCATAACTGCTGAAAGACACCCTTATCCGGGCTACGAGTAAGGTTTTCTTATGACGTGTGACTGTTTGTAAACAAATCTTGCAAATACAATTTGATATACTTCTCCGATTCCGACGAGTTGCGTTTTTGCATAAAAACAAAATGTATGTATATCGGGTGACGGATACAGTGGTATCATTTCTTGGAACTGATTTGATGATGGAGCCGGAAGGCGATCAAGGAAAAATGAAATAAAACAAAGCAACCAAGTTTCTTTAGTAGTTTGGTTTGTTTCGACGCGCTATTGACGGATATTCAAGATAGGTAAATCACCAGTTCCATTAATTTAAACATGACAGTTTTGTAATAACGAAAAGAACCTAATAAATGTAAAATTTAGTAATGTAGCATCGCGTTAACAACCACTTGAGTCGTAATACTTCAACGACAAACACTCGCAAACAAACTTGCTGCAAACTGCAATGTTTTAAACAAACCCTCATAATTCTCGTCATACCCCCTAATGGCCACAACCTTCCTGGCGACAAAATGACATAAACGCTATCAAAGAACTTGAAGTTACGCCGTTTCACTCCAAATCTGGCTGTTCCGAGGGAAAATGATGAAAGCGTGTATATGCTCAATTCGGAGTTACTACGTTTTTGATACGGATGAGGAGAGTGATAAAATAATATCAACTTTGCATTTTATCAGATCTTTAATGAAGAAGTTTCCTACTAAGAAGTGTCCTCGTAATTTGCCAACAATTGGGTGTGTTACGGAATGATGAAGTGACCTCAGAATGCAAGAATTGGATGTAAAATGGATTAAAGTATGGAGAAAGTAATTAATGGAATTAAAATACTTAATTAAGTCGGTCAAAACCCACGGTATCAGTATCAAATCATAAATATCATATTGTTTATTGCGGATCATGTTCATTTTACAATGGATGGTATGGTAATTATAATGTAGGTACTTACATGAAACCCTGTTAGGGCACTGAAATTTCATACATACGAAAACATTATTAATTTCATTTCATTTCGAACATAAATATGCATTTAAATTTAAATATCGTAACTTAAAGGTAACTAGTATTGCCTGCCTATGTAAATAAAGAGGGTTCGCTTTATCTTGCATAATATCGATTCTCCGAATTTCATTTCTCATAACAGCTATCACCGAAAAAATTTTCTCCGAATGATTCTTTATCATAATCATTTAGTATCATAATTGTCAGTTGGCATACTATTCATTTCTCATGATTTTATATGGCAGAACATTAATATCGCCGAATTTATTTACTAAACTGATACCAGTAAAATGGGTTAGGTTAGGTTAGAACTGCGACTACAACAGAACCGAACTGCTGCCAGTAAAGTAGGTTAGGTTAGAACCGAACTTAATGTTTTTTTTTTTGCAAAATTTCAAATTGGTGCTAGGCTGCTAAAACTCGGTATCGGAGGGCTCTCGGAGCTCAAAAATATGAATCTGAAATCTTGTCCGAAAATTCGGTCAAATTCGGAAAATATAAAAAAAAAACGATTCAAAATTTCTTATTGGTGGTAGGCGGCTAAAACTGGGTATCGGGGGGCTCTCGGGGCTCAAAAATATGAATCTGAAATCTTGTCCGAAAACTCGGTCCAATTCGGAAAATATCGAAAAAAAACGATTAAAAATTTCAAATTGGTGCTAGGCGGCTAAAACTCGGTATCGGGGGGCTCTCGGGGCTCAAAAATATGAATCTGAAATCTAGTCCGAAAATTCGGTCAAATTCGGAAAATATCGAAAAAAAAAACGATTTGTATGGAGAAAATTTCACATTGGTCCACGCTCGCACGCTCGCTCGGCCGTATATACCTACTTGGCCGGAAATCCTCATTTTCCCGGCCTCTGATGTAATGTAGGTACTATTTCTGCTTCGAACAATTTTTATGCAATCTAAATATTATGAGATATGAATTTCTTCGAAATAACTATTCGGATAAAAAAAATTATGTGACATCACATTATGAGAAAAAAATTATGCAAAATAAAATTCGGAGAAATGATGATTCTGTCAAAGGTTGTTAATGCAAAATGAAAATATGAGTATCAATTTTATGCAACATAACAGTGAACCAAATAAAGAATCAAATTTGGGATGATTTATCATGAAATATCGTTTATTGATTTGTCTGCTAGATAAGCACAAGACAGCAGGCTCTGGCATTCATAGGAAGGTTAGCGTTACATTAGAGTGTATTTCAATTTGTACCTAGTAGCCGAAGCGAAAGAATTGAGAGTTACGAGCGTGTCGGATGTTTCATCATTATCGTTCAGTCAACGCTATGACTATACTTATACTATAGGTACATAAAATGAGAATATAGGTTCGCGTCTTTTCTCTATTTTCTATAAATTTTAGTTAAAATCCTTAACGCGCTCTCAATCGATGCTTGTGCTCATGGCTGAGCCAACAAATACAAAACTGTTAATTTCCTCACGATACATTCGTAATTATATATCTCACCCAAAGCGTGGGAGGCCGGGGAATCGATCCCGGCTCGCATTACTCAATTCGCTTATTCCAAATGGTGTTCTCATTACCTGCGACTCAACA
This sequence comes from Apotomis capreana, assembly GCA_947623375.1. Lineage (NCBI taxonomy): Eukaryota > Metazoa > Arthropoda > Insecta > Lepidoptera > Tortricidae > Apotomis > Apotomis capreana. The sequence continues at coordinate 29,032,803 of OX392504.1, forward strand.
CGACGCCAACGTAAGACGAGTCGGTTTCAAGTTCATCTTATTAGGTTCAGGCATGTGTGTGTACACAAATACTTTATTCCACAAACGATACACGAATTTCTTTGTTATTGAGTATATTTTGCTCTGTTAATTTCACTACCTGTGATATGCGACTCTTCACACAATCGACAATCTACGTCGTGCAAAAGCACCTTTGTTCATATTCACTGTAAAGCAAAATTATTGCAAATTTTCAACTAGATCTAAAAACGTGTTCTGGACATTCATTTCTGTCGGTAGCAATTCAGCGCTTCTCTTTATTATATTTACGAACATAATAAAAAATACGATTCTAATACAGGTTAATAACCTGTATTCGCATCAGCGCAGCTCATCCAAACATGGAAACGAAGAAGAATATCCCCGTGATTATTAAGATTGATAGCCGTTTGCCCAGTGGAATAAATGAAAGAATCGATGTAAAAAAGCGGTGCGATGCGACGCTGGCCCTGGCTCGTAGACCGAGGGATAAAAAGGTTTATAAATAGTGAGGTTTATTTTTAGATCTCAATCCATTGACGAAATGTAGCTTTATAACAAACAGTACAACTATTTGAATTTTGCTCACTGATCAGGTTCAGGGAGGTCAAGGGAAATAGCAAGAATAGCTTCCAATCATTGTTCTAACCGTTTAATGAATAAGCAACGCTGTTGCTTTGTTCTTGCTAGTGATTTCTCATAAGTGATTATAAATGTTTAAATTCCTTAATTGAGGAAATTACTTCTTGCCTCATCAAAGTTATTTTTCAATATTTTATTGTTCAAATTTGGATTGCATATTTAAAATATTTGTCCTAAAGCATTAATCACAATAAAATTGCAAAGCTTATCTATTTGAACCCTTTAGGTTTGGTTCGATTTATAAATTTTATAATATTCCTGAAATAAATAATCCACACTAATATCCATACTAATATTATAAATGCGAAAGTGTGTCTGTCTGTCTGTTACCTCTTCACGCTTAAACCGCTGAATTGATTTTGAAATGAAATTTGGCATAGAGATAGTTTAAGATACGAGGAAGGACATAGGATAGTTTTCATCCTGGAAATTATACCTAAAAAGATTGAAAAGTGAGTGAACATTTCTGTTGGGGTGCGGTGACCCTGTAGGAAATGTAATTATTAGACCAAAAGCACAATTGCTCTTACATTTGCTTAGGCGCTTTTAATAATCCCTTTTATCAAGTTCCACGCGTACTCGTAGTCACGGGCAAAAGCTAGTACTAAATATAACTTTCTTACTTTTGATAAAAAACGGTGTTATTTAAATTCTGATTACACTTTTTTACATAGAAAATTGATTTACCTACCGTCTACAACTACATTAAATCCATTGAGTTGTGTCTGAAGAGTGGATACTTGATGGGGCAGTGTTCATTCCGCGGAAAGTACGGGAGGCTATCGAAATTAGTCGTCATCCAAATTTTTACCGAGATTATGGATGACCAAAATGCTCCCAGTTGGAAGATGGTTTTGGATACTACATCAATGGTTCGTGTGGACGAGACCTTAGCACATGACGGTGACATTGTGGGGCGTCGAGCAGACGCAGGGACAGGGCGATTGCCCGCAGTGCTCGATTAGCCGCCGCCGCAACTGATCGGCTCTCCTGATGATGAATCGCGTACCGATTCGAAACATGTTTTGTTCTCTTCGTTTTTGTATTCGTCACTGCGTTACCTGTCTTCTGAGAGCCGTGTTAAAATCACCACTAGCCATGTTTAAATACACAGGCATCATGCTAATTAAAATAAATAATTGAATAGGTATACCCCTTCTGTCGCATCATAACCATACACCTTAAAGTACAACAAAGTCCTCGCCTCAGTCAAACGACAGAGAACACGATCCTAAACGAGGAGCGACAAAAGCAATAAGGGTTAATGTGTTTCACATTTGCGAGCATTAGCGATACTATATATAATAAGCGAAGCCTTGATGGTGTAAGAAAACGCCAATTCTCACGTGAGGATCGGGTTCCGTGCACTGAAGTCAGACTAGTGGACCTAGCATACACACCCAATTTATTCCAGATTTATTACTCTTTACTGAAATGAATGAAATGTGATAGATTGTTTACGGCAAAGAATACCTTCATTTATGGACAGATGTGTTTCCAGAGATATTTCTAAAGCTCTGTTGTTCTCATCCAATTGTTTCAATTTTCGTACGGTGCATCATCAAAAAACTTGCGGTACGACTCGAATTCAATGCTGTCTCAGCAACTATCGATTCGACTAAAATCACACTATTTTTGCAATAAAACTATGTTCATTAACATTAACAATAATATGTAAGTATAAAAAAAAACTGCCACAAACTTTTTCACTTTAAATAATTTGAAATTATAAAGTAGAACAACTAAAGTGTGCTGCTCTGTGGCGGCGCCACCATAATGAAAATCAATGAATTATATAGTGAAATGATGTACCTTGAAGGTACACCATGTACATATCATGTGTTTGGCTGTACCTGTACCAGGGAACGAAATAATGGACATTGTTTGTGGCGCCGCTGGGGAGCATACTCTGCAGCGGCGCCACAGAGAACTCATAGATAGAAATGACATTAGCTATTATTTTCTTATGGAAATTGATGTACCAGTGCTATTTATTGTGTACGTATGTAAAATTGTTATTATTCATTCGTGATTTAATTAAATTTAATTTATTTCACTTGGCTGTTCGTGTTAGTTTTCGTTGGTCGCTACTGTTTTATAAAAACAATAAACGTCAGAATGTTTAAAAGTTTATCGAAGTGGTAGGTTAGAACGCGGAATCATTAAAAATAAATAAAATCACTTATTAATAGTGATTTTTATCAATACGTACACAATAAATAGCACTAGTACATCAATTTCCATAAAAAAATAATAGCTAATGTTATTTCTATATATGAGTTCTCTGTGGCGCCGCTGCAGAGTATGCTCCCCAGCGGCGCCACAAACAATGTCCATTATTTCGTTCCCTGGTACAGGTACAGCCAAACACATGATATGTACATGGTGTACCTTCAAGGTACATCATTTCACTATATAATTCATCGATTTTTATCATGGTGGCGCCGCCACAGAGCAGCACACCAACTAAAGAGTGTATGAATGTGACGACACGTTATAGCACCTACATACATATTTTACACACACAGATTGTTTTCACATTTCAAAGTAAGAATAGGTGAAGCCAGATTAGCGTAATTTTTGAGTTGTGATTTGCCTAATTTGGTCGCGCCTTACATCGGGAAGTGACCGCCGATGCTAGACTGGCAGGAGAACGAGAGGAAAATCACGAGCCAAATTTCAAATTCAGAACTATATCTTCATAATAAAGCCCGGAGGTACGTGTGCTTGGCCTACCGCGCTAATGAAAGCGTCCTGTTGCGTTACTTAGCGCCACGTAACGAGAATTCACATTAATTTGCGGTATTTTTGGCGCCATTACCATTACCGGCGGTTACCCAGGCGTACCGGCCATATCCCTGTTTTAGAGCTGGTAATATAGTCGGTGTCTGTGACACTGTTATTGTGGGACGCAATTAAGAAATTTGTGACAAAGTGAGAAAAATATCTAAGTAAAGGCAAATTCTTGAACATGCATCGAAATAGAGCTTTTTGTTCGAAATATTACTGCGCAATTCAGCAGTTAGAAAGTTTTGAACAATCATTGTCATTCTAAATTTAAACGCGACTGCGATTTAATAAAATGTTTTGGGATTTCCAACTTTAGTTTCGTCAGCTGTAGAAAAAGCACGACAGGTAGAATGGTTCCCTAAACTCCCATTTTTGCCTTTTGTCTACGTACAGTTTATTGATATAAATATTTGTTTCTTTTTACTTACGTCCTGAATTAATGGATGCAGTAAAGTAGCTGCAAAAATAATAATAAGGCATCAAATTATTCAAAATCACTTATTTTGTAAATTTCACTTTGAAAACACCAGATAAATGTTACATCAATAACCGCCTAGCAATCGTGTCATCATCTCAAAACTGATCGATGGTCTTCAAATATTGTCTGATCGAACTATTCTACATGGCACCTAAACAAAGCACGAATCCATACTTAATATTATAAATGCGAAAGTGTGTCTGTCTGTCTGTTACCTCTTCATGCTTAAACCGATGAATCGATTTTGATGAAATTTGGCATGGAGATAGTTTAAGATCCGAGGAAGGACATAGGATAGTCTTCATCCTGGAAATTATCCCTAAAAAGATTGAAAAGTGAGTAAGTAATTCATGATGACATTGATGACTCTGTAGGAAATGTAATGATTAGACCAAAAGCACAATTGCTCTTACATTTGCTTAGGCGCTTTTAATAATCCCTTTTATTAATTAAGGTGATTAGGTGGATATCTCTCGTGTTGTACGAGGTTGCTTCCATACTTCCAAGTTCCACGCGGACGTAGTCGCGGGCAAAAGCTAGTACCAAATAATGTTTACCACTTAGGCTATGTAGCGATATATTTATTACACAGCACTGATGGCTCCAAACGAATTCACATAAAGTCACGGGAAACTCATTTTTGCGCACCGCACTAAAATAACCACAGTAAAAGCGTACTGCTGGCAGTATTTCGAAACAACGGCTTCCTTATTTAAACACAAACGTATAGGGTTTATTAAGCGACGTGCCGTTTCATAAATGCAATCTGCGTTGTGGGGCGGCTGGGACTCAGAACCGGGACTCAAGAGCGGCGAGTTCCTACGATTGCACTGCTTCGAGTTAAGGTATTAAGTATTTTACTCCCATGTGCAGAATGAAAGTATTAAGGACTTTGATCACAGATTAATGTATTCAGGCATGAAGGAAAGTTGACTTTCGTGCTTATTGTATTAAGAATTAATATTATAGATAGAATTTCAAAATAAGTAACGTATTGGCTTGGTACAATTTTTATAAGACCATTAAGTTATATTTTATTTCGATAGTCCTTACTGTAACAATTTACAAATTGTAGGTCATTCATTTTTGTTTATCATGGTTACCCCGAAATGTTTTTTTAAATTGTCAATTTGACAGTTTAATAATAGTGCCTGAAAAGATCTTTGCCTTCGAAATTTAATAAAAAAAAACCGGCCAAGTGCGAGTCGGACTCGCGCACCGAGGGTTCCGTACAAACACTTTCCATCCCTAAGTGGTTAAGTTAAGTTTGCACCTGGTATGTATAGCGCCCCATATAAATTAGGTGCAAAGTTAGGTATTAAAAAAAAACTACTTACTAGATCTCGTTCAAAACAATTTTCGTTGGTAGTTTTTATAGTAATGTACATCATAATATGTTTTTTTTAGATTTTTCATTTTCTTATTTTAGAAGTTAGAGGGGGGGGGACCAACTTTTTTCCACTTTGGAACTATTCGGTTTAGAAAAAAAATATTTTTGAAACCTCGATATCATTTTTGAAGACCTATCCATAGATACCCCCACACGTATGTGTTTGATGAAAAACACATTTTTGAGTTTCAGTTCTAAGTATGGGGAGCCCCCAATATTTATTATTATTTTTTTATTTTTGCATCAAAATCTTAATACGGTTCACAGAATACATCTACCTACCAAGTTTCAACAGTATAGCTCTTATAGTTTCGGAAAAAAATGGCTGTAACATACGGACGGACAGACGGACAGACAGACGGACAGACGGACAGACATACATGACGAATCTATAAGGGTTCCGTTTTTTTGCCATTTGGCTACGGAACCCTAAAAAGGAACATGGCCAAGAAAAACGTCTTTCAGTGCATTATATCATATCGACTGAAACTCAGAATTATTGATAGGTAGGTTTAGAACGTGTTGCTTCATAAATGCTATATAAAGAGCAGACAACGAAAACCTTTCCTCTGAACTTTCAAAATGCACACAGTAGGTAGGTACACACATAATTACTTGCCAAGACCACGCACACTTCAACAGGGTGCGAGAAAGGTAAATTGCAAAGCGATTATCTTATATAACCAAAACGGCATAAGTGTCACGAGGACTCCATGAAAATCCGCTCTTTTGCGGATGGTGAGCTGCGCACGCGCCGCAGCGAAGGGCCGAGTGGCGTCTGGGTGGTGACGATTGCCTGCACCACTAATTATACCTTTGAGACGGAATGAAGTGGCTAAATACATTTCGCGTGCCGTCTAATAAGAATAGGTACCAAACTTACTTGGCCTTTATTTGTTACTCCGGTATTTCAGTATGGTTATTATTTGCAGTTATCTAGAATACGAGTACTGTTTTCCCTAAATGCATACGGCATCAAAAAATAAATACCATACTTTATTTTAGAAATTACAAAAAAAATATATCGATTGAGACTTGTGACTCAATTTGACTTCGTCCCAATAAACGTTAAGTTGATTTCGACAAGTGTCATTTGAGTAGTATCGTTTATGATACCTCATGCATCTAGGGGGTAAGATTCCGTACCCAGTGTGTGCTGATTACGTTAATCTATATTTAGAAAACCTAAGCATCCTTGAAATCACGTTGTTTTTAAATTAAGCTACCATTTACATTTACATGTAAAACCTATCACTCACTGTAAATGGATATAACTAATCGAAATAAGAAAAAAAAACAGTGTTTATTCCCCCGATCCCATCGTTAGATGATCTTTACATGAGGATTAGTGTGTACGCCTTTAAATGTTTGGACTATTTACAAAACATTAATTAGAAGAGAAGACACATTATTCAAAGCATGACTTTAAAAAAGGCTTCAACAAATACAAACAGGCGACGCTGATTTGCTGTAGTACAATAATACAAAGCGCTATTGCTATACCAATTAGTCAACACGGTATGTAATTGGCATATTTAATTCGCGCGCGGCTCAACCACACTATCTCACTCTTGACAAGCATCCTCATGCAAATGTTTGCGGTCCCAACAGCTTTGTTCCCCGATTGTTTCGCCCCCAATTGCTCTTTCATTCGTGTTCGTCCGTTTCGCCCCGTTTTATTTGAACGTTATACTTGCGAACACTTTTTGTACGATCGATTCCCCAAGTTAGCGGGCGATACTGAACTTTCGCGTACTGGGTGAATTTTAATATGGGCGGAGGCGGTTGCAACTGCTTACAATTTGGAATGGTTGTAAACAGACAGTTTTATAGTTTACAACGTCATTGTTTAAGTTATTAAGTTCTCTCATTAATAATCAGGGTTCGTAAAATGACAGCAATTCATTGAAGTGGCTAAAATTAATGTTTGTCATAATTATCATTACTCAATTATTAGGTAACGATTATTCTCATTTTTTTACTAAATGCATCATGACTTAATTTTTCTGTATTAATGGGATAGGTATATTTTATAAAATTGAAAAGTGTAAAACGCAGAAATGAAATAAATAAAAAACAAAAACACGTTATAAGAAGCCTAAATCAGGAGTTAGGTAGGTACTGCTTCGGAATCAGAGCCTTGATAAAACTGCTCGCTGAAACGATTATAGGGGCAATAACCGCCGTATCACCATCCCACGTGGCGGTCATAATAGTCAAGGTCAAGATCATCAGTTTAGTACGTTTATTATTACCTACCTATAACTGACCTAAAATGGAACAATCAACACCGAGCTATTAAAGATAATATCAGTAAATCAACAAAACCAGCACAATAAAATTGAACAATATTCATGTGGCATTTTTAACAATAGTTTAAAAATAAAATCAAAGCTAGAGTGACCTCAAAGTCGAAACTCGCATTTATTATACAGGGTGTGCAAGAACAATAATCATGCGGCCTTTCTAACAATAGTTCAACAATAAAATCAGAGCTAGGGTGACCTCAAAGTCGAAACTCTCATTTGCTATACAGGGTGTGCAAGAATAAATCAAACTTGTCCATTAAAATAAACACTAATGTGTACAATTTAAGTTGTGAACTCGCGTTATGGCAAGCAGCGTTGCGTGCGATGAAACTTATGTTAACGTACTACACTATCTCGCCATACCGGCTTTCTATACTTACCTATACTGTACATTGCCAAGAGTAAAATTAACAAATTCATAATACTTAGTGTTAATAAGATTAATTTTGTTGAACCCATATAAGGATTGATAATCTGGGGGCACGTTAGTGCCCCCGCCAAGACGTAAAGTTACTTATTCTAATTCATATACGACTGGTCATAGACGGAGCAGTGTGCCGGGGACATGTTGGCCAAATTTGGATAGAGTTTTATTCCAAACTAACCAATTGCGGGTATTTCGAAATTAGAAATCTAAAAACAATAACATATTTATTACAAACTAGTTTTTGAGGGCTTCCGGTTCGTGACTTAAGATGGCCGCATGCCTTCAAGTTTAGTTATTCTTTATTTATTCATTTTGGTTGTTCAATGTGTAGTATTGATAGCCTATTGTGCAGTGAACTAACGTATGAGTGAATGGTTAATGAAGAATTCAACTTGAAGCGTACATAGCCCTTCTTGGGTCAAGGCCCGGTAGACCGCGTGGTTTTTTGTAAATCGCTATCAATTTACAAAAAGCAAAACCTCACCGAACAACGGCATGCTCTACGAGCAAACTTGAAATTGGCGAAATCATCATTAACCTGATGGAAGCCATATTTTAAAATTAGTAGTAGAAACTAGTTTTTGGGCAAGGCTTCGTTCGTGTTAAAACATATACAATATCCTACGGGAACTACGCATTTTCGGGATAAAAGTTGTCTATGTGTTAAGTTAGGGTATAAATTGTATCTCTTCCATTCATGCAAATCCGGCGTGAGGAAATAACAAACATACACCTAAATAAACTTTCGCTTTTATAAATGAAATGGGGATATAAATCAAGCGCGGAAATTATCAAAAACTAACAATATGCATCACTCAAATAAATGCCTTCTCATACTAGAGTACATATCCTGAAGGGCTACTTCGAAATTAAATCGTCATATAGTGCCATCCCGCTCACCCAAATATACTTTGACAGGAGACCGAGAGGGACGGCTTTATAAGACTGTTGAATTTCGAACATCAGAGTAGCCCTTCAGGACTGCTGGCTTTATAAGCAAGACCATTACAGCTAAGCGAAAGCATTGCCAAAACAGTTTGTTGTCCGTTGCACATCTCAGGGAAGCGTCAGATTCCAGCAGAACCGAAATAGACCATTAAAGTTGCTAATGAGAACGCTCCAACTGTCGACGGCAGCGCAGCTCTTAATATTAGAGGAATTAATTCGAAAAGTAGTTTTGATATTTAACTTGGCAAGTAACTATTTGCAGTGTTCTCATCCATTAACATACTCGTAGTTGTTGAATTCCAATTTAGGAAGGAACCTTCAATGGGTAAGTAAGTAAGAGCAGCAAATGTATAGCTTCCCAATAAAATATACATTTGATATCTTTTTTGTTTCGTATATAAACACTAAATATAATGAACACTTAATATAATGAACATTTAATATAATAAACATTTAATAGAATAAACAAATAACATAATACATACTTAATATAATGAACATTTCATACAATAAACATTTAATAGAATAAACAAATAACATAATACACACTTAATAGAAAGGTACGTAAATAATAATTATAATATTCGACCTGACCTTCTAACCTAACCCGGCCACGTCGGATCTGCTCTGAAAGGTTTTGCTCGCTCGCTTCGCTCGCTCGTTTGTTCAAATTTTGTAATTTATGAATTCGAAAGTATATTGTACGAAAAATACATTCTATTAAACGTACATTCTATGACAAGTACATTCTATTAAACGTACATTCTATGAAAAGTACATTCTATTAAACGTACATTCTATGAAATTATTGTTATAAGAAAAGTGCATTATATTAAACGTGCATTCTATCATATGATTGTTATAAGAAATGACTTTCTATCAATTGTGCTTCTACGAAATAACGATATATGAAATAAAAATTCTATGAAACGTGTTATACAAACTGAAAATTCTACCAAACGTATGTTCGGTCATATGAAAATATGTTAATTGTTTTTCTATGAAATGAGACGCACCCATTTTGAAGTTCCAATAGACACAAGACATATTACCAATGACAAATGAAGAAATTCATGTCAAGAATAACGTGATGGATGATACAAAATTCCTACCCGTAGAATTATCCACTCATTTGGTTCAGTTAAGTGGATTACAAGAAAATATTTATTTTCGTGGTATGAATGAATGAATGAAAAAATTTATTCCATGCAACTACTTATGGCCCATAGATACATACCTTAAAACTAACATACATATCAAATACCGATATCAGGATATTTACTTCAAAGAAGAAATAGAAGAGAAATATATGACGCGACATAAACTTTAAATAAACTCTGTTCGCTCGAAAATATCGACTTGAAATCGTATTGGAATAAAGTCAAAACATAAACTTGTAAAAATGTTAGCGACGCTCACATCAAAATATAAAATTTACGAGTAAAATACCGTAGCCCGGTCCAACTACTTTAGATGTATTTATTTTGAACTGCAACAATATTTCCTGGAATCAGGGCGGGCTAACTTTGGCGCATAATAATACATTTCGACGAGTAACATTCCGTCCGTCCGCGCGCCTTGGTGTTTCGTGAACACCTGACGCAACACTCTGGTGCACTTTACCCACAGACAACCCCCACTAGACGGAGCATGTAAGGCGACCCGCGCGCACCAACGGTATGGTACTGTGATCTTATAAAAGTACCTATCAACACGGGCGCCACCGTTTAGTTGCGTCCAGGTTTACGACCCGTGCGTACGGCAACGAAAAATAATATCAAATATCAACGAAAAATGGTAAATTGTAGCGTTAAGTGGTGTGGGAAGACTTCTAGGACTTCAAGCTATGATAAAGATGGTATAACATTCCATAGGTAAGTAAATTTTACTGTATAAAACAAAAATTATGTTTCCTAGCCACGGAGACCGGAGCTCTCTTTATACTGGTCTGTTGGAACTAACGAACGTCGCTCGGAAGTAGTGAAGCATATCTGTCCCTTTTGATCAAGTAAAAAATGCAATTGAGCTATCCTTTTCTACCGGTTCTTACGAAAGCACGTGTATCGTTAGTGATGTACTGCAGACAATACCAAATCGACTTTTGGCTGTAGCGTATTTTATTAATAAAGTATTAATATTTATTTTTATTGTTGTATTATAGTAATTTAGAGTAGTAATTCGGTAGTTTTATTTAGTTTGTAGATGTTTTTAGTTTGAGTAAATATTGTCATTATGATTTGATTTATTTCTGTAAATTTGTAATTAAATCGGTAAATGCACATACATATTACTTTGTTTTTGTAGAGTTACCATGTTGTTTGGAGTTTTTAAGTCCTTTTAGTAGCAAGACGTTAGAACCGGTGACACAAGATGGACCTGATGATGGACTTGGAGGAAGTGCGACGGATCTCGGAGTTGGTTTGACATAGACTTTTGCTGCTTCGGTTTTTCGATTCCTCTTAGCGAGCAATTAAAACCAGTGTCACAAGATGGACCTGATGATGGAGTTGGATGAAATGCGATGGATCTCAGAATTAGTTTTTGCTTTTAAAAAACTTTTGGTGACTATTTTGGGCCAGTCATAAGACTCATAAGATGGATTAAGATATTGGGATCGTAAACCATACCGCGATAATATATTATATTGTCCGTTTATTTTTTGCATCAGATTATTTCCTGAACTGAACCGATTGTGCAGACGAGCCAGCATCACAGGATTTTCTATATAGCCACCGTGTCAACTCGTTTGTAAACCGTAGAAATGAAATTGTACTAATGTGAAGTGCGTTAACAGCAGATAGGTAATGTGTTAAGTATGGTATTTTGCATTTTTTTACTTTTTTAGGGTTCCGTACCCAAAGCGTAAAAACGGGACCCTATTACTGAGACTTCGCTGTCCGTCCGTCCGTCCGTCCGTCTGTCACCAGGCTGTATCTCAAGAACGGTGATAGCTAGACAGTTAAAATTTTCACAGATGATGTACTTCTATTGCCGCTATAACAACAAATACTAAAAATAAAATAAAATAAATATTTAAGGGGGGCTCCCATACAACAAACGGGTTGGTTGCGTTAACTTTGCACCTCATTTGTATGGGGCGCTATACATACCAGGTGCAAACTTAACTTAACCACTTAAGGATGAAAAGTGTTTTTACAGAACCCTCGGTGCGCGAGTCCGACTCGCACTTGCCCAATTTTTATATAATTATAATAATTTATATAATTATAATAATTTTACAGTCTCGGAAAAACATACGTATTTAAGAACCTCTCTTTTATTAAGTCGGTTTAAATTCCAAAACCTTCTCCTAAGTGTAATAATTACTCTTCTGAAAATCGGCTTAGCCAAACGCCAGATAATCGCGGACAGACATACATCGGGGGGCACGGCAGTACTTACAGATCCTCCTTTTTGTTGAAGTCGGTCGAAAAGCATTTTTATTAATTATTAACCCTCAAAATAATTATAATAATAAATTACCAGGTAATTTCTAGAAGTATATTTTCAACTACTCCGCTACCTAAAGGTGGTCTGGAAGAGATCGCTATTTAGCGATAAGGCCACCTGTCGTTTACCTCTGCCTGTTATTTTAATGTATCTCATGTTGTGTTGTATAGGTATTCCTTGAGGTGTGCAATAAGAGTATTTGTATTTGAATATTATCAACTTTATATTATATGAAATCATTTAATGCCTTTAGTTACATATCCGTAACCTGCTATAACTTTGTTTGCTTACCTTATATATTTTTTATAATTAATACCTATTTAGTACAACTGTGTACGAGCAGTAATATTTGATACCGGTTTAGACACTTCTAATGAATGTGTTGCATCACTATGATCACGTGCGCTTTAGGAATCGGCCAATCATGACGCGGGTAACGCCCACCCGCTCTCCCCGTCGTGCCTCGCCGCGCGGTGAACTGAGTCGCGAATAATACTATCAACATTAGCTATCTAGTGGAGGTGATCTGTGACTTTACCAAACTGATCCTGATTGAAAGGCAGTTCAGTTTTATGGCAAACTTCAACAGAAGTTTGAAATAGTATCTAATGATTTTTTTATTATTAGGGAGCGTAAAGTGCGAGCAAAATCGATTGAAATGACGACGACCCTGCCACTTCAATGTTTGCTCGCATTTTACGAACCTTGATTATTACATCCTAGGAACTACTCGTATACTGCCAACCAACAATCCTAGCTTTGATAACGCATATGACAAGATGTAAATTTTACCCTATAACATCGTTTCAGTCATCATCAACAATCATAACCACCCGAACACATTGCTTTCGACGCAACATCGAAAACTGCTAAAAAGTCGACTTTTCTACAATACCCGAGCCGATTTATGCGCCCACGCCGGCAGAACGGTTTCGCCTATCAAGATCAGCCAAGCACGTGTCCCGAGCCATCTTATCGATATGACCATAAATTGTTTCAACTTTGTAACTTGTGAGGCGGGTTTTTTAATCGGAAGCCGCGACCTTGCCGCGAAATTTACTGCTTAGGAAAAAGCAGCTGTAAAAATGTTATGAATTACAAGCGTGATTTATAAAGATTGACGTTGGCTTATGGGATAAGCTTGTAAAAATATCGCCGTTGCACGGGATATTTTGTTGTTTTTACTGAATTTTGTTTGGGCGTAATTGCGTTTTTTTTTATTTTTTTTTTATTTAGCCTGTTTGAGTGTCCCACTGCTGGGCAAAGGCCTCTCTGTTAGATTTCCACAACTCCCTATTGGCTGCTGCTTCCGGCCAGTTGCCTAGGAATGTATCTAAATCGTCCCGCCATCTCCGTCTCGGTCTTCCTTAGCGTCGCCGCCCATCTTGCGGCACCCAATTGCGTATATGCATCATAATTTGCCCGCCACTAGTGTCAAACCTTTTATAAATACGCGTGTGATTTTAGTAACTGATACTATTGTTTGCTTTTTCATGCACTCATAATAATTTTAGAGAAAATAACTGGGTACCTAATAAAATAACTGATATGAACCCAAAGAATGCATCGTTGACGTCAGATGTTGATATATGTACGTAAATTGGATTCACATTATTTATTATCTACACAATCAAAAGCAGAAGCAAACCAAAATTCGGAGATGAACAACCGCTTAGCGCTATTTTTAATTTTACTCCTGCTATAATTTCTTTTCTACACGTGCTCAGAAACGATTTGAATAAATTAGCATATTGTACCAAAAAATACCTAGCTTAACAAAATGAACGGAACGAAAAAGCATAAAACGCTCTCCATTAATTCAATAAACTTAAAAGTTAATCGAGTTATCTAACAAGAGGTCAATCAGCATAAACTGAGGTTTAGCAGGGCGGAGCGGGGAGGAGAGGGGGCGGAGGGATTCCGCGTTTCGTACCGGATATTTAATATTATTAGCGAATTTTCGAAGCGGATGCTTCTTGCGGATGTAACGCGCAGCGTAGGTAGCCTGTAGCCTCGCCGTGTCGGACGCATCGCCGGACACCGAGCAAAGTCATCATTAGCTTTCTAGATTTCCGCCTATCCAAGGCGAACGAAAACTCGTTAGAAGGCAAACAGACTGTAGACTTAAAGTCCACTGGAACGGCATTAAAATTGTTAAAGAGTTATCAAGTCTAATGAACGTCGAAACGGCGTTTAAATCTGAAAGAATCTCAACTTAAAGCGCCGACGGAACCAGGAGTTAACTTTTTCAAGAATTAATTAGTTCGAAAACAATTTATAGCTGTACATTAAGCGTTTCGAAGTTTCTCACGTAACGTAATCAAAAGAAAAGTTTTATTAGGCGTCGCCAATAACGATTGAAATTCACCGGCGGATCGGCGCGCCGCCGCCGCCGCCGCCGCCGACGCCAACGAACGATTAATTATTACTGCAAAGTTGCGGAAGAACATGCTTTTGTTTTCCGGAAATGCTTACAAGATGCAACAGCTTACATATTAAAACGATTTTAGTCTAAGATCCCGCCTCACATCGAGGTCGATGGTCGATGTCGATGTACGTAGGTACGTACAACGTACGGTTCGTCCATATTTCTTAGTTAAATTAATTTTGTGTACAATGTTAGGGAAATATAAACAATATGTAAGGTTTGTATTAGCTGCTGCATTATTGCTGGTAAGGCATTTTGATTCTTGTGTATAAGTAAATCTAATAAATAATGTAACAAACACGATTACTTGTTATACCTTCACTTTTATGTACATTTGGATTGGAAAAGCCCAAGAAATACTAGTTTACGTTATGTAAGACACTAGTTCACGCAGAATTGTCGGCATCACGTTGAAGCAAACGATTTATTGACATAGTGAGGTTTATTTTTCACAAAGCGCACTATTTCTCAACCTGTTTTAATTTACCAACCAAGTTTTTCTCTGAAGCGACTGATAGAAGTTCTAAAACTTTTATTAAACAAGCTAAACCTAGATAACTTCTCGCTTTTCAAACAGAAAAAAATCTAGATAAGTTTTTCGGAGAAAAGCGTAAGTTGGAAAAGTCATGCTGTTCAGAGGGAAAAGTGTTATGCGAAAATGAAACAACGATCTCGTCGTCACTAGAGAAGTTTTCATTATGTGAGGTGATTAATCAGACAGGAAAACGGGATCGTTTACTTCTACTTTAAGATTTGACGAAATGAAACGGGTGAATCAGAACAATTGCTATCGGCCGCACATAATTATTTATCAATTTACTCAAACGGCACAAACAGATCCGGCGTTAAGGATCGATTCAATAAATAATCACAAAGGAAGCGTAAAGACAAAGGAACAAAGGCTTTGTTAGGGCACCTCGTTGGACGCACGGACGCTGCCACGTCTTTGATTCTCCTTTGAGGCGGCGCCTGGAAAGTGTCAGCCATTATCGCGTATCAGCTGATTGACAGCCTCGCCCGCCAACGAAAATATGGCTTTCAACCGTTTATGAAGATTGATGCGCCGCGGAGTGATTCCCGCCTGTGGATTTACAAATCGCGCTGTCAATTTTTATTTGGATTTATGATACACCCTAGTTCCCTTAAAGGGTGAGGTGCGGGCGCGAGTGTTATTGCGACGAGGTCGTTCGTTTGTATCAGTGTTTTACTTTCCGTATAATAATTTGCTTTATTTATTTATTATTTATTTATTATTTATTTATTTATTTAAACTTTATTGCACAAAAGAAAAACTTAACGTACAAAAGGCGAACTTAATGCCATGCGGCATTCTCTACCAGTCAACCTTAGGGCAAAGCAGAGAAATTGTAAGCGGTGCATCAAACAACATAATTACACATAATTAAAATACTCATACTATTTATGTACTGTACGATACATACTATAAACATTTATCAGCTATTATTTATTATGTTCTACTTAGAATGAAGTATCCAACCTCAATTTATCCTTGTGTAACAGGCTTAATGTCTAAGTTCGTTTGACGACTAATGCGTTGCTAAGTAACATATTCATAAACTTTAATATTATAGTCACTTATACTCAAAAATAATCGACGTTAACAAACAAAAATAATGCTTTTCGAGACCAATCACAACCAACCGAGTTATTAAAATAATGCTCAAATCACGATAAGTCTACAATTTTTTAAGATATCCGTATTTTTTTCCGGATTTCATCATCAGATCCATCCTAAGCTCACAACACTGGAATGGAACCTACTAGAAAGTAAACTCTTAAAATGTTCCATATAGGTCTAGTCGTATTCGAGGAATCAGCTCGCTGCGTGATTATCAGGTGATTTCTTTAATTTTTCTTACATCATCATCATCATTAGCTTTTTGCATCATTACATACATTTCTATTTAAAGGTGAACGATCCTTACTTACATACTAATTTATAAAATGTTCCATTTTCAAGCTTGAATCAGAATAAAATGCAAAGGCTTTTTCCCCATTTTGTAGCTTATAAGAAAAACACGACAAAGAATAACTTAATGTGGCGCAAGCAGGCTATTGATTCAGTACGAGAGAATTTCCGCCAATTAGCGATATTAGAGAAAAAGTAGCGTTTGAAGGGAGAGGAATATTCAATAGCAAATACGCTTATTACTTCCAATTTAGATTTATCAAAACATAACATTCGCTGCGTCATATCGAGACTCTATCTAGCCTTAATATTATTTCAGCCCATTCACATCTTATTTTGCTCCGTAAGCATAGCTACGATTACATTCGTGTCACGACCTTCCCCCGCCATTCCAACACCAACTCTAGATCGGCCGTAAATGGTAGATTTTACATTCTCAAACATTTTGATCTGAATGGCCCATGTCCTAATTTGAGCCGTGTTGTGTGGATGGAGAGTTTTTATTGTAACGTTGGGTTTGGAAACGGGTTTCGAGGGCAAGAGGCGTCAGGCGAGGGTCATCGATGAGGACAATGTGCCGCAGCCGAACGGCTCTCTACTTTCATCACTTATATTCGAAATAGCGATATTTCTCACCCCATTTTAAACGGCACTCTTGCTTTGAAACCGTTTCAGCGTTATTTATAGCTGAAATAATAAGTGGGCGGGTTACGAACGTTATTTTTGCTCCTTTAGGACTGCTGTTAAGGGTCACTTCTCGGGATTTTTGTTTTTACATTTTTTTCCTTTAAATGTTCATGAAAATACGAATAAGATTGACGTTATTTAACAATTATTTTTAAAACTGTAGCTAGGCAGTCATAAATTATTAGGTACTTACAGGATATCTTTCATCTGACTTTCTATAAAGCAAGAGAGAGGGTTAATTATTATGACATTTTCTTCCACGCGGACCACTTGCTAACATTCCTATACGACAATATTACAATCATGAAACACCTCTTAAAAAATACGTCGATTCCGCGACCCCTACTCTGACACAATACATCATCACTCCACTGCCGTTCCTTTCTACATCTAAAAGCCCGGTACTGACCTACAAAGTTTGATGGCTTGCGTGACCTAATTGCATCTCAATAGTTCTTTGCGTCGCCGTGCCCAATCTCCTCGGGATCAGTGCGTGAGCGGCACTGCGGGCACTTCGGGTACTTCTGGGCACTACAGGGCACTTTGGGGCACTCGGGGATACTTTACCGGCTAATAACGTACAAAGTGCTGAGGAGGAACTGTAGATGGGTCATGTTTTGCTGCGTAGTTGCTCGGAGTTTTCAAGAGAAAGTTTTTCTTAAGAAAATGAAGCGGGTTATTTTTTATATATTAATTTAAACTTATACGAACAGTTCTTATATTACGAAAACTTTATCTTTTACTTAAGTATATAAATGCAATGAAGATTGTACTTTATACTTTTGTCAGGTTTATGTGCGTGGGTAAAGTCTTTCAGGAACTTTCAGATCAAATTATGTCATAAAATTGACATAATTTGACCGTAGTGTTTGGGATAGACTATACGTGCATAAACCTATAAATCTTGATTAATTTCTTTCTAATGCCGAATATAATGCTGTGCCTAATACCTACTTATATCAAAAGTTGAGGACACTTCATCTATCTGTATCCCAAACGCGGAGTTAGAAATTAAATCATAAGCGTCTAATTTTAAAGATTCTATTATATTACGCTGTTTTACATTAAGTATGTATCAAAAATAACTAATAATTTTCGGCATTTTAACATAAACCAGTAGTAAAATTGTCAACTACTTTTAATGCTGACCGTAAGGGAAATGATAAAATAAAAACACAACATTAAAAGTTAGGCTTATTCTATCCCGCCCTAGTATTGTGTTAATTTTTTTTTAAACACTAGCCTCGTCCAAGTGTACATTTATTTTAGAATAGTATGATAGAATAAGTGTTCCTCGAGGCTCCAGCGGTCGTTTGACCGTCTTTAATCTGTCCAAAAGTTTATCCGGGGTAATGTGTAAGGTTCCGTAATATCGCTTTCTTTGCCGCTGTAATGAAGATGGATGTCGGGGCGGGCGATGACGCGCGGCAGTTAGCTGATGGCTGACGAGAAAAATGTACGGTCACCTGCCATGGATACAATGGACGATCATGTTTGTGATGCGAAAATGTTTTTTTCAGTTAATGTGTGGCACAGTGAAAAAGATAATGAAATGCTGTTAGTGTTATAATATAATTTCTATGTCAAATATGCGGCCGAGGCAGTCGCTCTTGAATTGGCTTATCGAGTCACTATTAGACGCTGATTAAATATTCCCACACGCACCAAGAAATTTGGCAATTCCTTCATCTGCCGAAATATTAAAATATGGAACTCCTTGCTGGCTCATGTGTTTCCTCCTTCTTATAACTTCGGACCCTTCAAACGAAGCGGGAAGAAGCATCTCTCGGGCCAGCATGGCAGTGTCAACTGACTTGGCACCGTTGGTTTCTCGTCAGTTGCCATTACGACTTGGGCTCCCCTTTTTGCTTACCATCAGGCGAAGTGGAGCCACTATGTTGTGCCGTTATAAAAAAAAACAGCTTTTATAGATAAAAGAGGCCAATCATGATTAATTAAATTTTATTATGACCTGTATTTGTTTCATGGAGCAGTATATTTTTGGATTATGTGCTGGTACACCTACCACTATTCACGTGTCTAGTTATATACGGATCGGGGACAAACTTTTAAGTTCTGGATTCCATTCAAGTTTTTAGGCATAAAAGTAGGCACATTAAACAAACAGAGCGTGAGCTGTCGGAATGCGATCCACGTTTTATACCTGTCTCGCTCGCTCTGATGAGATCCAGATAAGAAGAATCTCAGTTTTGACTTAAACCCGATTCACCATCTGAGAGCTCATGGACTGGACACAGAGGTAATCATAATCATAATCACGCCTCTGAGTCAAGTGAAGTGAGGATCGTCGTCGGCAGATTTCCTCAAAATACACGTCGCGAGCTAATGTAATTAAATTATAAATATACGAGTTTCCCTTTGAGAAACGTATGTTTTAATCACTTGCATCAAAATAAAGCTTTCAGCCGTTACGAGTTTGCCCCTCAGCGAACTGTCATCTGCACAATTTCGAGTGATTAAACAAAACTCGCGAATTAATCTGTATCAGCGACAGAAATTCATAAACCCCAAACAAACCACAATTAATATCACACCGTAACTAATGGGTTGAACTTTTGCCGCTTATTTAGCGTGTAATTTATCAAGCAGACGAACAAACGTAAGGACACAAACTTAACTGTTCAGGTGACGAAGCGTGGAACTGATGGGTCGCTGTAGGTGTCTTGTTCAGAGTGTTTGCTTGTGGCGGCCTCTTCCACTGTAAATGTAAGTTGGTCGGTGTAATTCAGTGGCGCACTCAACCAATTGGGGGCATCTGCTTTTGTTTACGCTTTCCCCCTCCCCTTGCGCCCCTTCGTCCCCGAGGTGGTAGGTAATTAATATTCATAATCACGTTAAAGAAACGGTTCAGTCGGTTGACGGTGCAATTTTACGGTTCAATCATTTACGGTTTTTGTTAGTTCATTAATTTCAGACAAATCGCCGTTGGATTTGGGCGTTTTCACGAATCGTTGTTAATTGTCTTGTTTTTTGGATTCGAAGAAAATATTGGTTATTCCGAGTCAAAATCCATAGCACCATTCTAACAAAAGGAAAAAAGTGACCCAATTTTTTCGCCTCCACTTAAGGTACCTTTCTTTGTGTTGAAGTAACGTCATGGAAAATAAAAATAATATTTTCTGAACATTATTAGGACACTTTTTGGTTGCTGCTGCTTGGTAGTAATAACATAATCACAAACCTAACTAAACGGAATTATTAATATAAGTGTCTTGTGCTAAATAAATAACTAACTAAATTCTGCTAAGACTTTGGGATTCCCTTTGCTTTTAATTGATTGGTACAATACGCTAAACGTTTAGATATGCAACTGAGCGCGTACTCAAACTAATGTGCGCTTGAAAACCAAAACTTAATATAAGTCTGTAATACCTATAGATTTGGACAAAAGGTACCTTTGACCAAAACTGTAGCTTTGATACAAGGTAGTCCCGCTTTGACGTGCACAGCTGAATGCTCGCAGTTTCAGCCCGGCCAGTAATGAGGAAGCGGTAATTACTGGTTTTGGACACGCGGCACGACACATGTGTCCGGCTCGCGAGGCGGGTATATGAGACAGCTGTTATTTGTTACGCAATGGACTTTTCATATCTCATATTCTGAAAGCAGGTCATTGTTTTTGTCTACATAGCGGGTATAAAGTTACCAATTTTGACCGAGGGAAAACTAATTTGAGGTCTGTTCAACTTTTTGGCTTGCCACTTCACTTCAAACAGGTTAATCTAATACCAAGATGGCATGGGTAGTATGTATGTATGTATGTATGTATGTAAACACTTTATTGTACACAACAACAGAAATACATTAAAACAAAAGAAATACATGTACAAAGGCGAACTTATCCCTTTAAGGGATCTCTTCCAGTAAACCTTTGAGTACCTAAATGAGTGCTAAACACAAATGTAAACGGTAGACAACCAAAGCAACATGTACAATACGAAGGAGGATAATTTAACAATAATATACTTACACATGAAAATGCAAAAAACCAAAATAGAGAGAGATAGGCAAACAGTCTATATATATATATAAATAAATTCAACAGAAATAGTCATAATTACAACAAAAACAGCAACCTATTATTCGTTCGGTGGTCTCAATGTGTTTCGTTTCTATAATACTAAAGTAAAAGAAATCACCCAAAAATCGCATATTTGTACATCACAAAATATTAAGTTACCTTTTTGGTAAATCAACCGCGACCTATATATGTATGTCTATGTAGATTTCTTGTAATATTTTTCTTGTTGGAGTGCAATAAATAAAGTATTGTTTTATTGTATTGTATTGTATTGTAGATGTATGGGACAACAGTGTTCCAATGTCAAAGTTTAATAAACATAAACATTTTCCACTAAAACGAAAAATGAATGGGTAGCAATTGTATCGCAAACGAGTAAAGTATTTTTAATTAAACTTTCAAGCTATTTTATTTGTTTCACTGTTTTTGCATTGTTGATGAGCAGCGTACCTACTAAACGCAATACCTATACTAAAAAGAATCGCAAAACAATCCGAAATATGTCCACTACATTTAGGTACCTACATTCCGAAGTTTTGCGTGGTTTTGCTTCTGTAAGGATCGCGCTTATTAAGACAATGGCTTAGTTGGGTATAGGTATGATTTAATACTGACTTAAATTTAAAGATAAATTATTATTATATAAGTGGAAAGACAGATGAATATATTGTGTACGCTATAGCTTAGTTGAGTATATATGATTTAATTCTGACTTAAATTTAAAGATACATTATTATTAAATAAATGGGAAGAGACGAATATGTGTACGTTAGGTACGCTACACACGATACTCCCATCGTGTGTATGTCCTAAAAATTATGAATTTGGTCTCTTCAAGGCGAGTGAATAAGCTGTTGCTGAACCAGCAAGCTACATATTTGATCCCGTAGTTAGTACATATGAATAAAAAAAAACGAAGTACAAATCGGAGTCTAGCGGTACGTCTCAAGAAAACCGAAAGGAACTCAAAAATCAATATTTTAACTATTACAAAAATGAAGAGCTTAATTTGATAACATGTGTATTAAGACGGTTACTAGAAACTTTATTTAGTGGAATGTAGTTCCTCTGTAGTCATACATTTTTCATGATTCTGGCAAATATTATCATTGAATCAATATCCAGCTTAAGATCTCAAATGATAATTTAGTCGCAATAAGCAAGCATAATGTTCCGTCCCGGAATCTCTGCTCGATGGGCCGGCCGCCACCGTCATCCGATCAATTAGGAAGCGCGGGCATACGGACGGACGGGATTATTACCAGAGATCGGAGAAATGTGCGTCATAATACACGGTGTCCACAAAAATAGACAACCTATTAAACTCCAGTATTCATTTTAAGAAAACCTTTTTTACTTTTTCATAAATAGGTTTTTAAAAGCGTGGTAAGCGTCCATAGGCGGCGATAACTGCTGAACATCAGGCGAGCCGCATGCTGGTTTGCCACCGTCGTAGTATAAAAATAGCATCACTATTTAAAAAATATCGGCCAAGTGCGAGCGGGACTCGCGCACGAAGGGTTCCGTACCATTATCTGTAAGTTTGTTGTATGGGAGCCCCCTAAAATATTTATTTTATTTTATTTTTAGTACTTGTTGTTATAGCGGCTATAGAAATACATAATCTGTGAAAATTTCAACTTTCTAGCTATCACCGTTCTTGAGATACAGCCTGGTGACAGACGGACGGACGGACGAACAGCGAAGTCTCAGGAATAGGGTCCCGTTTTTACCCTTTGGGTACGGAACCCTAAAAAACGGATTTCGTTAATTAACACCGTTTGAAGAAGTTCTAATACACGCTAGTTCTAATATCGTCCCTTTTTCTCTAAAATTATTATTATTAACAAGTAAAAAAAAAACATTGAATGAAAGTATTAGTTAATCTTAAAATTAATACTGGAGGTAAGTAGGTTGTCCATTAAATACAGGACACCGTGTATAATGACACACATTTGCCCGATCTCCGATTATTACACATACACGTCTTGATTGAATTCGATGGGCTGTTGCGTAAGAACAAAGCGGGTCTATACTGATATGTCTTTAAACGTACAGATTATTACATCACAATAGGTATAATATAATTAAATGGGACTTCATTAATTTTCCATATTTAAATGCATTGTGTTAGTAATTAACTATACCTACCCGACTATAATGTAGGTATAATGACATAACCATACTACATTATTTGATAAATTTTTTAATAAGAGATATACTATAATAGTATACATTTTGCAACAGGTGATACAGATTTTTCCTAATTTAACACCCGTAAAACACGATTATACACCTACAGGAGTTAATTTAAGAAAAATCTATATCACCTGTGTAGAATGTAATCTCTTATAAAACATTCATAAAATAATGTAGTATGGTTGTGCAGCCCGGCTAACCCAACGACGGCAATTTAATTAAGAAGTTATGTTTTGTTTTGTTATCTTATGTTCAATAAATATTACGTTCTGTTTTCATTGATTAGCTTGTAAGAAATATGATACTTTACTAGTTGTTATGAATAAATAAACTGTAGGTTAAGATAAGTAGGATAGGCTAAGGAATTAAATAATTATCTTGATTGCATTTCATTTCCCCATAGTTGGAGCGGAGCGAGCGAAGCGAGCGAAGCTCCCATGGATCGACTCGAATGGACTTTGTAACAATGCGCAGATCTCAGCGAGTTCTCAACCGATTTTAGAAATTTTTGTTTTAAAATGCACAAATTAAATTTTGCTAGGTCGTGACGAAGAGAAAATTTCGAAAAAAAAAAAATAACTCCGCTCCAATCTATGGTGCAAGCTTAGCCGGTGGCTGACTCTGCATCGACCTAGTATAGCTTAGTACTTGGACAAGTACTAAGTTATAACGATTAGATCCTCACAGCGCGACGACATTCCGCAGACTGACAGGCGTCAGAGGGGAGGTAGCGCGGAAGGTATATCAAAAAGGTTGGGAGGCGAGGAAGCCACGCCCCGCTCCCACACGCGCCCCGCTGACGCCTGCGCAGGTCGTTTCCTAGTCGAAATTAGGATCTAATTTAGTGTTTATTTAGTAGTTACCAATTGGAATCTCATTAGTATTAGGTATAAGGTATAATTGTTATTGTATAGAGATAAGTTAAAATAAGTAATGTTTGTACCGAGATTGTAAAATGTAAACAAAATTAATAATAATAAAGTGTTGCGGCAGGAGAGGGGGAGGCACGGATTGAAATAAAAGGCGATATATTGCGCCGTACCGGTCTATTCGATCCAGCAAGCTACAAGTTACAAGAAGAAATCCCTGCCCAACTCTCTCCCCGGTGTGAAGAACAGCAAGAAGTTTTTATTACTAAAATCCCTGCCCGTCAGTACAGCGTTGTTCGTCAATCCAACGCTGTGCTGTACCCGTCAGTCCAACGTAAACAAACCAGTCATAGGTGCGTAAGCACAATGGTGATTGTATTTAGATTGGATTGTATTGTACATAATGGTCGGGTTTGCTATACAAAAAGGAATGAAAATTTTGTAACAAGAAAAAGTTAATCCTCGGGGAAATCCATCATCACATCAGCCAACGGCCGGTAGTGCTAGTACTGTCGTGCAGCACAGTTGCTGCCGCCACGGCTCATCTAGCGGAAATATCCATTGTTATAAAATAATCACAGTATACAGGGTAGAACAGATCAAGGGACTTTTAAGCAAACATGGCTTGTTCAGAGTGTTGCGTACTTAATTTTTCACCAATGAACTATGTAATTATTTCTTAATTTACCTTTGTGTCATTATTTATAAAAATAAAAATGTGGTATTACCACATAAAAAATATAGAATCGATAAAAAGATTACAAATATTTATTTCTATCCATTTTGGAGATACAGTTTGTTAAACATCAGTGTAAAAATCTGCGCCTATCAACCCTAGCATCTTTTGATAATCGCTTAAGTTAAAGACAGGTGTCATTTATATTCCCTATAAATAAAGCTTTGGTTTAGTAGGTTTGTGACTGATATTAAAATACTTTTCTCAAACATCCAAGGAAATGTCGTTCTTATGATCGTGGTAATAGAACGCGAAATACGTCTTTGTATAGCAATTGTTGAAGATTCGTTCTAATTTCAAATTAGAGGTAAATAAAGGAATTTCATACAACATTATTGGCTGTGGCCAACAAAGAGATTGTCTTTTGTTTCAGTGGGGTTTATATCTTTTATTGATAATCTATGGCATACTGCCAATAAAAAAAAACGTAGCTTGTGCATGTATATGTACGTTTTATTTCTTATATTTAACTAGATTATTCAATTAGATTAAAACAGATATTCAATAAAATAAACAAGGAATCACGTTTATTGTTAAAAAAATATAACAATATCTTATTAATAAGGTGTCATTTTTTAATAAATAGAATCATCTTAACATTTGGTGGCAAAAACATTGACCCGAACAGCTTAAAAAAATAATGTGTTTGTTTTTTATTAAATTTGAAATAAATTTGTTTTTATATGAATATATAAGTTGAACATTTGTATTATTTCCTTGGATTTATTTGAGAAAAGCACTATACAAGCCTCGGCGCGAACAGGGATTGTCGGCCTCGTATCTCTAGACACAGATCATATAATACTAGTACAGATTGACAGGTTCATACAAAAAATGGTCGCCGTCCTAACTTTTTAATACCGGTAAACTACCGATGCAGAGAGGTGCTAATATTTCTCGGTGGTCAATTAAAATTTGCGGTTTGTCGCTCTGTTCGCGCCAGAATATTGCTAATTTCATAATTAATTAGCGCTGCCGGGCGGTGAAACTAACACAGTTATTCAGTTATTATTTGTTTTCGTGTTTAAAAGCCATTACTTTGGGACTAGGAGTCGTATGAAATAATGTGATTAATACGAAAGGCTGTATGTAAATAACTCCAGTCGGCAAATTTTGCGTTCACGTTTTTGTGTGCAGAATATCCTTATTGACGCATCCGTCAATTCAACAACCTTGGCTCCATAACCTTCACAAACATCGATCATGTGCTCGAACGTGGCTTGCAAATCCGAATTTGGTTTTGTTAAGGTCTTGCAAGCAATTTGTTGTATGTGTGCAGTAGGGCCGGCAAGTAAACTTTGTCACTATGAAATAAAATGAAAAGAAAATCTTTAATTCGGACATAATAGAATCCATAACATATTAGTAGGGTCTTAATCTGAGGTTAGTAGATATGTGCTTAAAATTAAACAAGATTTTTATATATTTACGTTACAAATAAAGCTACGCCTTTAACCTGCTCTGTCCTCCATCTTTGTATAGGGCAGTCCCATCTCCCAGGAACTGCTTTTAGAATGCTGTTGGGACTTTGCCTCAGGTGGCTCCAAGTTGAGACTATCCGTTTCCTCAGGATGGCTTGGAAATTATCAGTGCGGGCTTCCGCAAACATGCCTGAGGCACTACACCGACTAGGGAGTCCCATCAGCATTCTAAACGCATTGTTATATTGGACATCATTATTTAATCAAATCATTTAGTATCCGTATTCAGAAAATACCTACCAAGGAGCGGAAACAAAATATTGTACGTATCTTCAACGAACATAGGTACTCATCTTTAGTTCCAAAAATCCTATTGGAGCGCGGTGTTTCCAATTTGATTTCATCGCACAAACAAATGAAAGTCGCCTAATATCCTGCCAGGGAGAAAACGAAGCCAAAGCGGAGGACTAGTTGATAGAACGGCCGACCAAATGGCTGAGGAAATAGTCCGGTCCCGCTGCCTCGGCGAGTTTGCGTCGGCCGACACACGCCGATTTGGTTTACTAACTTTTAAATGTAAATTGGCTGTGAAGCGACCTGAAATGCTATTTGTACCGCGAGTCTTGAAGCTTGTTACGATTCCGTGGATTTGTTAACGGTGAATTCTTAGTTTGAAAATGGAACGTATTTGTGTTACCTACGTACCATCAGACGTTCTTTTAATATTCGATATTTGTGTTTTAGATTACTGGCAGTAATAAAAAAATATCCTAACCTTTAGCTTTAGCAAAAACGCTTCTATTGACGGATCGGAAATTGTTGTCCGAGATACTCATGACGAAATAAATATGCAATTTGAAAATTATACATATTACTCCACTAGAAGACGTTTCTTATGATACTCGTATCTGTGTGAGGTATATAACTCCCTCAGATGGCAATTGGCGGTAAGTAACTATTTTTTTGTCAAAATTTGCAAACTAGCGCCTACTAATTAATAAGCAATTACGCTCTAGTACCTATAGTTTGTATAGTACCTAACTATTTATGTAGTTTCTTATGCTTTTTTAATTACCGCTAATTTTCTTAAAGTCATTTGATGTAGTATGTTACGAGCTATATTATGGTATAAATAACTCTGTAGTGACTTATTTTTAGTTACCGTCATTTGCCTAATAGGGCAGTATAAGTATACTACATAATTATATTATACTAGCTTTTGCGCGCGACTACGTCCGCGTGGAACTTGGAAGTTTGGAAGCAACCTCGTACAACACGATAGATATCAACCTAATCACCTTAATTAATAAAAGGGATTATTAAAAGCGCCTAAGCAAATGTAAGACCAATTGTGCTTTTGGTCTAATAATTACATTTCCTACAGGGTCATCAATGTCATCATGAATTAGTTACTACTTTTCAATCTTTTTAGGGACAATTTCCAGAATGAAAACTATCCTATGTCCTTCTTTGGATCTTAAACTATCTCCATACCAAATTTCATCAAAATCGATTCAGCGGTTTAAGCGTGAAGAGGTAACAGACAGACAGACACACTTTCGAATTTATAATATTAGTATGGATAGGTTACTTATTTAGTGGCACCTAGTTTAGTGGCTGAAATAAGAAAACTAGAAAAACAGACCACAATATCAGATCACATCATAAGATATTTAAGGAACTCCAAAGAGTTCCAACAGCCGTTTTCAACTTTTAAATGTGTTGTATCCATATCTCACAATCCGCATACAGAACCGAGATTTACCTTTCAGCCAACTAAATCGTGTTAGAAATAGACTCGAAGCCCCGGCGTGTCCGCGGCGTGCGGCGATTCGGACGTTTCGGAGCCCCGGCCAAGTTTACCTCGGTGGTGGAAAAAGGGCGAAAAGGGTACGTGGGTATGTGTGAAGTTATGCCTTTTCGGCGTGGTGCGGATGAAGTTTCCTTCTAAGCCTTCAGCTAGCTCGTTCCCTGCTTCCCACAGCTTGCATGTGGCATACAAACTTACGGTATAGGGTATAGTAAGGCAGTTAAAATGACTTTGTTTTACTATAACTAACTGTACCTACTACAATAGTCTAGGACTAGGTCAATTATAAAGAAGGTTGTATTCTCTTACAAATTATCTATTTATTAAGTAGTGTGTTGTGTCAGACGTTAAAGATCTTCTGACGCATTGGCTTTGTAAAGGTAATCTGTAGCGAAATGCCGTTCCGAATCGAATCCCGTTGAAATCTCTGGGCGGCGCACTCCGCATGAAACTTCGACAACATCAACTTTTTATAGCTTTGTGGGGTTTTTACGGTTCTCAGAAAAAATACATCTACTAGGTAGTACACAGAATGTTTTGTTTGTTCGTCTGTAAAACAAAATGGATTATAAAGGGTCGAGCTAGGGTTTTTTGCAAAACTCACAAAACATACAGAAGAAATTCAACGCATGAAATTATACAATTAGAAGTAAACAACCGCCTGGTCTTATGAGTCAGACAACCTTTAAATAACTAACGTCCTACTTAACCTAACCTACTTCGTTTAGTTAAATGACCATGTAGAAAGTATAT
The DNA here is from genome assembly GCA_947623375.1 of Apotomis capreana. Classification (NCBI taxonomy): domain Eukaryota; kingdom Metazoa; phylum Arthropoda; class Insecta; order Lepidoptera; family Tortricidae; genus Apotomis; species Apotomis capreana. Next base: position 29,062,130 of record OX392504.1, read on the forward strand.
ACTTTACAACCAGAAAAAACAGAAAACAAAAACGTACAAACAGAAAAAAAACTACGACGGACATAAAACCTGCTCCGTTTTTTGACATTGGTTAAAATATTTAACAGCTGTACAGTCAGCAAAGAAAATAGTCTACCACTTTTAGACTCTATTACATGTATTATAGAGTCGAAAAGTGGTAGACTATATTTTTGGTTAACTGTACATAATCTAATTCCACGGTCTATTTTTAAGCTGAATATCCAACCATAGCTGCGCGTTGTTCTTTTGATCATCAATGAAAATGAATGCACCACCAATATTAGCATTTCAAATATTTAGTTAGCTTCGCCACAGTTTGGTGTTAATGAATTGCGTGATCGGCGTGCTCGTTTGATGAATCATTGAGAGTGGCCGCGCCTGCTCAAAGGCTGTGGTTGAGTTTTCAGACATGACGTGAGTTGCTTAAATCTCTTTTACTCTTAAGGAATTAAAATAAGGCCAGTATTATGACAATTGCGCCATAGGAAGCATGCGTCTTATTATGATATCATAGGTAGATACGAAACACACCGTAAAACTAACGTAAGAACTGTATTTTAATTTTATAAGACGAAAATAATTGATTCCTTATGATGTCTCCAAGCTGTAAATATTTACAATGCATTGTGTAGATTTCCAAGTCACGATGACGCAACATAACACGTTATCGCAACGTTCCACCTCACGACAACGTAACGTGGGTTCTTTACTCCCACATAGATTTCACTTATCAACAAACGATAAACAATATTTTGTAATCGAAAACGAAATTTAATGCACATGTCTTTCCGCCCTGCTTTCGTCACGTCATAATTTCAATTCAAACCACAATTCAATTACCTGATAAAAATAAAATACTCTGCCTAAAAAGTCCTATTTTATAGTAATAAAAACACTAGATATTGGATAATAATATATTTTAGTACAGAACAATAACCGATCTTATTCAAGGTCTATGACGCTACTCTGACAATCCGCGGCTGTATAGCTGTCAGTCTCTTGGGTTGCCAGCGACCAAAGTACGTTCCGAAATAACGTTCTAACAATCGGCCATCCTTAAGAAACCTTCGTCCACGAAGGCCATCTTCAACTTGACCAACAGCATCAGCACGTTTTTCTCAGCAAGCTGCACTCGCATCAGTCGTAGCGGACTCCTTCTCTGCTCGTGACCTTGGCTCTGCGAGTAGACCAAAGACATATTTAGGGGAACCGTTACAACCGGCTTGAGGCGTACTTGGGCTAAATATAAAATAATATTTACAATTTTGTAAATATAATATTTACTTTATTCCGATTCAAAGGCATTCTACCCAAATTATATAATAATTTGACATCACCAAGTTGTCTGGTACGATAACTAATCAGTTATGATGTCATTGCATTTTCTTATATTAATTTGACAATTTCAACTCTGATCTCTCATTTGCCCAAAGATTAACTGGAAGGAATCCCTTACAGGGATATGTTCGCCTTTGTACATATTATCCATTTAATGTCCTTGCTAATTGCTATGTATATATATATTTTTTTAATGTTCAATAAAGAGCTTACATACATAGTTACATACAACTCTGCAATTGTACGGTATAAATACTAGGATTAATTGACATCAATCAAATCCACCAAAGTGAAGTTCATTTGCGCAGCCGACACTGTTATTCTGAAAAACCGTATACTCATTCACCCGGGTCGATCCCTATCAGACATAGAACGAACTCACAATTTAATCCAGTATAGTAAAGGCGACTTCCACACGCATAATCAGCCATAGGTGCCTCGCTTTCAATCCACGAAGACGTGCAGAAACAGCTCATGCAGTCTGCCACAGCAGTTCGTAGCAGCTCTCGCGTACAGCTCATGGAAACAAAAGACCTTTAATGTACCTAATACCTATATTCATTGCTGTAACAGACAGTTTGGCTGAGATTAAAGGTTCTTCATCTACAGTCTGCACTACATTGAATATTGGTTCTGGATTGGCAGTTTGGCATATTAGTTGAGTTGATAAATGAGATTAATACATACATCAATGACAGACTAATTCATGTATTCGTACACATACTAATGCAGTAATAACTAGTATATATTCGCTCCCAAAGGGATTTAATATTACATCGTACATCAGCTTGGTATTATGGTGTCCGTCTGGCCTAACACTCGCTTAGCGAATCAATTAAATAAAAGTTACAACGTGTAGACACGTCGATAATTTGAATAAGTAGAAACCGACTTATGTCCTGGTAATAATTCAATTCAATTCAATTTCATCGTAGCTCAAAAGGCGCTGTCGATCGTACCAATCGGATTGTGATGTCACTGCCAGCGCGGAGTGCCGACGAGTGTGACTTATTAACATCACGGCCAATATGATAGTGGCGCCGACGACCGTGTTTAACGTCTCCGCGACATGAGGATACCAACGTCATTTCCTAACATCACATCAGCACCTGAGCGCTAGAACTGATTACTGAATATCACCCCAGCAACATGATAGTGCTAACGCACATGATTTTCCAGTATCACCATCGGCATGCAAGTACCTACTGACGTCCGTGATAAATTGGCGTCTACGCGGCATGAGGACGCCGACGTGATTTCCTAACATTGATTCTAAAGTTAACGACATAAACAAGGCGGTGCAACTACTCTGTGTACCGCTGAACATCGCCGACACAATAACATCATCTGTGCATACTCAAGGTGGAGAGTAATATAAACTCGTAGTGTGGTTCGACACAAGCGTTCCTGTACCATAACTTCAAAAGCTCACGTTATGTCTTCTCTACGTCAATAACTACCGGCCACCATATCTACAAAGTCATCTATTAACGCACATCGCCATCAAATTACTGATAAATACATAAATTAACAACTGGAACGTAAGCCGAAAATCAATCCTATCGTCGTCATGCTCGTTCTCATTTCGCTCCTAAACTTCAATTGTTACCGACAACCTTTCTCGTGATGCTAGACGAGGCGTTATTGTCATAATACGCAGCACTTCGATGATCATCAATATATATTTGCCTTCCGCAGCAATGCGTTAGTATGCCCGTCGCACCAATGCATCCATCCTTCAGGATTTGGAAATCACAATGAGACTGTCCAACAACTGCCTCCGTAGAATCCTTGAGTTCTTCGGTCATGTAGCCAGGAAGAAAAATGACAACTTGGAAAAGCTCTTAGTGACAGGAAAGATTTAAGGAAGAAGATCAAGAGGCAGGAGTCCCATGCGCTGGACCGATCAGATTCGAGACACAACAGTCACCAAGTTTCCCGACGCCATGCGGTCTGCAGGAAATGGAAATGAGTGATTAATAGAGGCCATGACCCACCCTCAGCAATGAGAAATATGATACAAAAGAAAATGAAGAATTCAAACAATATTCAAGTCTACTAAACACAAACAGTTAAATGTATTAGCATTAGTACACAAAACAGCAATGTTATTTTTAGATATTGAAATATAGATCTTTTTTAACTAGCTACCTAAATCGAATACTCAGTAATAACATTCGCCATCTTAAAACAAGAAGTTTGAAACCAGGTTGCCTAATAATTAAGTAGAATAAAAATTAAAGTAAGAACATGTTTAACTACATTTAAGAAATCATGTATGTCGCATCAACATCATGCCACGTTAGTAACAACTTTCTGACTGAAAACGAAAAGATAAAATAGTTACATTTACAGTACACAGGTAGGAAATTACACTTGTTAATATCACGTTCGGCCATCCGCAACTAATTGAATGACCCCATTCAATATTTTTGAAACAAGGACCAAGGCTATGGTAGGTCGCAGCTCCACTCACTTGCTTCGAAATTAGTGTTGAAATCTATTTATATAATAAAGAGTGTTGTTAATAGCGGAGTATATGTTGAGGTTGTAACGGCCTGAGGTAGGCCACCGTCTTACCATCTTTGTCCAGGGTAGGTACTTTTACCGGGTCTAGCGAACGCCGACGGATAGCTGCTATGTTGCCCAATAATGCGCTCGCAGAGTGAATCCGCCTTCGGTAGGTAGCCATCGTGGTGTGGAAGGGACTCACGAGATACAGCAGCATCTCATGTCTTTCATTATGCTTGTTACCGCGTACATGCGCAGGATGTATCGGCCTCAGGCAAGCTTAGTGAAGTAAATTACCGCGTACACGCACTGGGTGTATCGGCCTCAGATATATGTGGAGACTGATTACCGCGTACACACAAGGTGTATCGGCCTCAGAGAAAATGATTGTAACTGCGTACACGCACGGGGTGTATCAGTCTCGGGTAAACTCAGTAGAGTCAAGTTTGAAGTTATCCGGTGAGTCTTCATTGTCGTCTCGTTGCCGCGTACACGCACTGGGTGTATCGGCCCCAGCAGCTGAACAGTGGTCGGGTGGGTCGTCTTGTTGCCGCATACACACGCAGAGTGTATCGGCCCCAGCAGCCGAACAGTGGTCGGGTCAGTCATATTGTTGCCGCGTACACACGCAGGGTGTATCGGCCTCCAGAATACTAGAAACAGACACAGAACACCAGAACAGTTTTGGTATGCATATCACACTAAGCCTGTAATTTACAGGTAATGGAATCAAACCGAACCTAGATAACCTCGTTATCACTCGGCCATCTATTACTACTCGGCCAATAAATCCCAAAAAAGTGTTCTCGTAGTATGAACGGGTAACAACGCGAGGCGCAGCTAGTTATTCTATAAAAACGGAGCAGGCAAATGGCCAAACTATTTTTCAACAGGCCGTGATCCGCAGTCCTTTCACAATGGCGACGGGTTAGTTGAAATAAATCAACTCGCCATTATGCGTTCGACGGCCATCATTCGGACACGGCCGATAAATCGCGTATTTAACAGCGGAAAGTAAGTCGGCGAATAAACTACGCAATGCGATTGGTACCTATTTTTAGTTTTTGATAGGTTCAGCATCCACATTCGACAAGGCTTTGCGATATTCATAATTTAGCAATATCACGCATTTTATATTCAAACATAATATTATTTTTTGGTATTCAAACTGCAATCAGTGACATTTACATGTTGACATTTTAAAGTAGATGGCAAAGATATTGCTCATTTCTGCTATTTCTTCGTCATTTTGAATTATACCTATATCATCTTTTAGAAAGATAGAGGGAATTTATAGCAATGGGAAAAAAATGTCATTACGGTTACTTTGAATAAAGCATATTACTAAAGTACAAATAAAGTATAGTATTGTTATTATTTATTTGCATACTAACATAGATTATAAGACCTTTGTGACTAGCACTCTATGGATATTGTTTAAAATAAATATTTTGAATTGGATTGAATAGCAGCGAGGACTTGGATAAAATGACACCCGTGTCCAACATTGAATGTACGTATGTCCAGGCGTTACTTGATGATTTTATTATGACACTGAAATACAAATCCTATCCTTGTTTGTATTACATCTATAAACGTAACTATGCTTCATTTTTCATTTCTGATTTTAATCGGCAAATCGTCATTTTTTATCTACGAAGTTTATAATAAGAACGTCGAAATATTTTTTTAAATATTTAATTTGTTGAGAGCGTATTCCTTTTATCTATTTCATTACAAATTGTAGCTAGGCGATGGTTAACGAATGCCTAATTCCGCTGCAAGGCGGAAAATTAATAAAATTGTAGGCAAAATTAATTAAAAAGGATACTTTTTAATTGTCAAATTGTTGAAATATTTTCTATTGAACTTTTAATGCTTACTAACCCGTCGAAGATATTTTACAGCAAATGGAAAGAAGATTTATTTTCATGCATGTTTATTTTTTAAACCAACCCAACCGGAAACCATCCAACCTCATACCTATAGGTGGAATATTTACTTTTGCTTCACGAAATTATTGAACGATTTCATATACTATCTATATATTTAATGCTCCTATCTGTTAGTTGCCAACTTTTAAGTCGTTCGATTATCTTTAGTTGTTTAAGCTGTCACCTATTTGTCAATTGTGATGTTAGTCAGAGGGTAAAATATACTTGGCTTACCTACTATAGCAATGTGCTCGATTTTAAAGTCAACTGCTCAATGTCACTTTTAGCGCTCGAGTAGCAAAAATCGATTGAATGCTACATAATACATAACATAAATATATATTTTAAATTGTATTTATCTTGTTTCCTTTTGTAAACTTTTATTGGTGTGCAATAAAGTATTGTTGTATTGTATTGTTGTACTGTATGACGATGGAAATTGTATTCGGGTCCTGTTATACACATTACCTGTTACCTGTTATACATTTTTATAGATCGAACTACTTGTTAATTTAAATCAAGCCAATCACGTGGTACATGTTTGCATTCAAAATACCCTCAACTTCACGGGGAGCCGCAAAATGAACAATTTTCCATCGACTGAAATGTTGACTTGGCAAACTTCGAGATCGGGCCGGGTAATTAAGAGAGACGCAAAATATCCACTCCATTTGTTAATTGAAAGCATGTGGTGGAGCTAAATGGGGGAGAAAATGGCCGGAACCGCGAAATCTTCGGTAAACAATATTATATTTGATTCTGAACTCATTGAAGCGTGTAGACGAGATAATGGCCAGATTTGCCTATATACTTAATGAAATAATAATGAAATAATGAAATTTATTCTGCAAGTAGGCCACAAGGGCACTTTTACATGTCTGAGTCTACCGGCATTTCACAAGAGGAGACCACTGTTGAGAAGAAACGCCGAAAGAAACTCAACAGTCAGTCATTTTTTCAGAAAGCATAAGTACTTAACTATTACAGTGATATGAACTTAACTATATGTAGTTCTACAAGAAAACATATTAAAAGTGTATTTTAAGTATAGTTGTAAACCAGCGGCTTGTAAGCCGGTAGTAACCGAAAGCAGCGGCTAGAAACGAATAACCAGCCGCTTGATACCGGGTAGATACCCGACTTGAGCATCAAATAAAGAAATTATTTTTATTACATTTTTTTTGTTATACTCTTATTTTTGTTATACAGTAGCACTTATTATGTTCTTTTTAAAAAAAATAGGCCCCGAAGACACCATTTGTACCTACTAATTTACTTAATTCAGATACGAAAAGTAAACTATGAAACAACGTTTGTGTTCAGGTGGCGGTGTATGAAAATTATAAGAATCTTCTTCTTCTTATAGTGCCTCTCCAACTAGTGAAGGTTGGCAGTCAGCTCCGCATATTTCTCTCAGTCTTTGCCGAGGTTAAAAAGGTAGCTAAATCAGTTTATTTTGGATCTAATCATCATTGTAAACCAAACGCTGGAATCTCGCGCGGCAGGACTATTACTAGGTAACTGATAAATACCTATATCCAATTCATCTCTCACAAATAAATTATTAAAATAGTCCTATTCCACTGCTCTTTCACATTTTGTAAGAGAATTTTGAGTTTTTAACACTTAATACACATGCAAATGTCATTGTTTATGTCTATTTATGTTAAATAGATCCTATAGAAATTGAATGAAAAGAAAAATAACAAAAACAAACATTGAATCATGTGAATATGTCAATGAAATGTAAGCAGCCGTTTCCAGCCGCTTGTTATCGCTAGAAATGATAATAAGCCAAATAAGCCGTTTCTAGCCGCTGGGCTAGAAATGTTAGCAACCAGCTTCGCATCTATAATTTTAAGACATAAGTGAGGAAAAGTGTAAGAATAAAATAGAAACTACAAGAAAGCCTGACGGTTTATCACAATTTATGTACGTTTGATATGCTTTCTTATTAGAACTGTGTCCCTTAAACTAGTTAGGTACAATCTAAGAAGGAGTCAGCTACGCGGTTTCTGGTTCAGGCCATGCATTTTTGTCTGTCTGGGGGCACGGTAGTGCCCCCGCCAAGACGAACAAAACAGAGGCGAGGCACTACCTACCTTTTCTCGAACCGTTTCGTCTCATTTTCAAACCCTCATAGTTTCGTCTCAGTTAACACCAGAGCGCCCAAATTCACAGGTTAAGATGCAGTTAGGGAACATATAAAATGTACTAAATTTCACTGATCTAGGTTTTATACTTTAGGTTTTATTGGTACCTAAAATACGCCGATTTTGCCACTCACTTATACACTGACGTATCAAAACCTCTGGGGTACTTCCCGAGGTTTACTATTGGAAGGCATAAAATCATTAATACTAATATGGTTACGCATAATTGCTTTTCGCCGAAAATGAGATGTGCATAAGCCGCATTACGCATATTTTTTTTCGCATAACATTAAAAAGCATAAATACAGAAAGCATAACCGTCATGAAGACTAATAACAAAAAGCATAAGCATAAATAGGCATAATAATCAATTGGCATCATATCAAAATGCATAACGCTATTATATTATCCTATTAAAAGTTGCACTAGGTACGAGAGAAGGTTAGTATAGTGTGTATTCCGGGTGATCAATCCACATGGGTCAGTAGGGAGAAAACGAAAACTATAAGAGATAGGGAAACCTGTTCTTAGGAACCATGGCTTCGATTTTAGATTTATTAAAAACTGCATTCAATTTTTTTTCGTATATCTCATGCATAACCCGGAATCCAACAGATTTTTCTATCTCTTATAGTTTTCGTTTTCTCCCTACTGCCCCATTTGGATTAATCACCCTGTATATATTTAGGAACTAAAGCGAGGTCGATGGAGGTCCGCTTCGCAGACCCCCTATTCCGCGTTGCTTAGGCGCTTCGCGCCTGGTTATCATGCTAACCTAACCTAACCTAATGTACCTACCTAATGTGACCTAACGTTACGTAACGTAATATTTTGTTTTGAAATATATACATACAATAATAATAAATGCATGTTAACCACGTAACTGAGTTTCATTCATTTAGACAACTGAAATTATGGATAATGAGAGATATACCAAATAATTATTAGCCCAAACAATAGTATGCGTAAAGTATATTCGGCCAATACAAATTAGTCCAACTAAAATTATGCTAATAGCGTAGTATGCCAAAAAAACAGTAGGCCAAAATATTACTATGCGAAAGTACTATTATGCCAAAACAAATTATGCTAAATCAATTATGCGAAACAGCATTAGTCTAAAAAACATTATGCGATCCAAGGGGATCCCACTTCCCGATGACCTACAAAGCTGAAATTCAGTATGTAAGCTAGTATTAGTACACAAACAACAAAATAATTCTTAAACTTGGAACTTTTACCCCCCAACCCCTTAACCTAGGGGATGGAAGTTTGTATGAGACTTCTGCAAATTTTGATACTAGAGGTCTGAAAATTGATATAGGGACTCCTAGTTATAAATAAAATACATAATGTTCTGGGATTTTTAGAAAATCACCCTCCCACCCTTTAAATAAGGGGATGGAAGTTTGTATGGGGTTCCCATAATAGGGGATAAAAGTGTATATTATATATGGGGCTAAACGTAAGTATTTCTTAAATACACAGTTATTACTACTTCTGTATCTATACTTTGACTTCGTATTTTAAATCTGGGGGCACGGTAGTGCCCCCACCAAGACGAACAAAAAAGAGGCGGGGCTCTACCTACCTTTTCTCGAACCGTTTCGTCTCATTTTCAAACCCACCTACAGCCCAAAAAAAAAACTAGCGCACCTTACAAAAAGAAATGAGATCCCACCAAAACATTTTATGTAAAATTGGCGGCCAAGACTCACATGCTCATAACGCTTTCGCTGTAAAAAGTTATCAGATCCCAGGAAAAGCCAAGCCCCTAAGCCCTGACTTTACTAACCCTACACCTTGGTTTCAAAAGTATGGCTTGGCCGTTTCATAGCACCGTAAATAAGTCCAACGGACCATCTGGCGCATTACGGTTTATATTTACGGTAACCTATGAAACAGCCGTGCCATACTTTTGAAACCAAGGTGTAGGGTTAGTAAAGTCAGGGCTTAGGGGCTTGGCTTTTCCTGGGATCTGATAACTTTTTACAGCGAAAGCGTTATGAGCATGTGAGTCTTGGCCGCCAATTTTACATGAAATGTTTTGGTGGGATCAGATAGTCCTCTACTGTATAATATGCTTTTGACATTAGAGATTTTTTTAAATAATTTTTGAGAGATGGAAAGGCTAATTTTAAAACATGATCAGGTAACTTGTTATAAAAATGAATACATTGGCCTAAAATGATTTACTTACTTTACGAACACGAAACTTTCTAATAGCAATTTTATTTTTATTTCTAGTGTTAAAACTGTGGACATCGGAATTCTTTGTAAATGAATCTAGGTTTCTAATAACATACATAATATGTAGGTTATATAATATGTACCATTTAGTTGAATTAAGCATTTAAGGACACGTTATGATACTAAAAGATATACAGTCAGAGAGACTTAGTAAGCTACGTGTATCGTAAAATGCAATATCACACAAATCGATCTAGTGCCAAATTAAGCTCAAGGCTTGTATTATGCATACTAGACGACGATATAAATACTTATATAGATAAATATATACTTGAATACATAGAAAAATCATGACTCGAGCACGAATATTCGAGTTCGTCACACAAATATTTGCCCTAGCCAAGATTCGAACCCAGGACCACCGGCTCATCAGGCAGGTGTAATGCAAACTGCGCCAACCACATCGTCATTATCAGTATACTAGTTACTCTAAGTAATTATAATGCAGGTTTTTTTTAGAGCTAAGCTTTAGTGAAATCACGGCTTTAGGTTGCTATCAAATGGAGAGGAACTGTGTAAAGTGGACTCAAATGCATTCTTTTGGACTTCACAAAGGCGCAGCCTGATAGATTCAGTGGAAAAGCAGGCTTAGAAACGAAAACGCCTCATGTTATATCATAATAAGCAGGGGTCGGACTTTCTTTCGCACGGTAAGACTAATGGAGAACTATGGAGCGGTATATTAACATTAAAATACAATTCATACTCATCCTCGTCCTGAATGACTCAGAAATCTTGATAATAGGTTTGGTTTGGTTAGGGTAGGTTTTAGGGTTCCGTATCTCAATCGGAAAAAAATTAACCCGTATAGAATCACTTTGTTAATTTTATTAAAACTCGTGAGACATATTTAATTATTGTATTAAGCGGTTTACACTCACGTGAAATTGCCAGGAACGGCCCGACATGTTTCGAACTCGTATGGAGCCCTTCATCAGGGACGGCTGCCCGTACACCGCCGCGGCAAACTCATCACTGCTGATACTTTGACCGACGTTCCGCTCTGAGCGCGCGCGCCGATGGCGCGGGGGCGGGGGGTGCTTGCAAGCCCGCAACTTGTCCGTCCAGCACCATACGAGTCCATACGAGTTCGAAACATGTCGGGCCGTTCCTGACAATTTCGCGTGAGTGTAAACCGCTTAATACAATAATTAATCACTTTGTTGTCCGTCCGTCCGTCTGTCTGTCTGTCAAGACCCGTTGTCTCGAGAACGCGTGGAGGTATCGAATCGAGTTGAAACTTAAACCAAATACTTAAATCTAAGTTTCCTTGAAGTTGTGAATAAATCGAACTTCTACGTTAATGTGAAAAAAAAAAACGGCCGTTTATGTCGCAAAAAAACGTACATTTCGATACTCTCAAGGGAATCAAAATGATAGGGTACTTCCCGATGACCTAGAACTATGAAATTTGGCAAGTAATATCGTCACATACTACAAATACTAATGAAAATCTGAAAACTATATATTTGTTATAAAATCATAAAAAAATATATTCCTTTCAAAAGTCATATTTAGACAACTTGGTTGCGTTAAGTCTGCACCTTGTTTGTATGCGGCGCTATAGATTTCAGGTGCAAACTTAACTCGACCAGGCCAATTAAGATGGGATAAGTGAAAGTTTGTACGGAACCGTCGGTGCGCGAGTCAGACTTGCACTTGGCCGGTTTTTAGGGTTCCGTAGCCAAATGGCAAAAAACGGAACCCTTATAGATTCGTCATGTCTGTCTGTCCGTCTGTCCGTCTGTACATCTGTCCGTCTGTCTGTCCGTCCGTATGTCACAGCCATTTTTTTCCGAAACTATAAGAGCTATACTGTTGAAACTTGGTAGGTAGATGTATTCTGTGAACCGCATTAAGATTTTGATGCAAAAATAAAAAAATAATAATAAATATTGAGGGCTCCCCATACTTAGAACTGAAACTCAAATTTTTTTTTTTCATCAAACACATACGTGTGGGGTATCTATGGATAGGTCTTCAAAAATGATATCGAGGTTTCTAAGACATTTTTTTTCTAAACCGAGTAGTTTGCGTGACAGACGCTTCCAAAGTGGAAAAAAGTTGGTCCCCCCCCCTCTAACTTCTAAAATAAGAAAATGAAAAATCTAAAAAAAACATATGATGTACATTACTATAAAAACTACCAACGAAAATTGTTTTGAACGAGATCTAGTAAGTAGTTTTTTTTTAATATTTTAATACCTAACTTTGCACCTAATTTATATGGGGCGCTATACATACCAGGTGCAAACTTAACTTAACCACTTAGGGATGGAAAGTGTTTGTACGGAACCCTCGGTGCGCGAGTCCGACTCGCACTTGGCCGGTTTTTTTTGTGTTATAACATTCAGAAATATATTTATGGTTTCAGAAAAAATATGCATTCGATTAAAATGAAATTGCAATTAAATTAAAATTTGATGAAAAGAACACAAGGGAAAACCGAGGTAAGGTGCACTCGGCTAATTCCGAAAATCGGGCTATTCCGAAAATGACCATTATCTACTAAACGCGGCTACATTATTTGCTCTGGCTACACTCCCTATGAAGTTCAAGTATCTCCCTTGCCGCATCAGTTAGCTTGAGACGCTAGCGACAAAACTACGCGCGTGGCGCATCAGATTAGTGAGCGAGTGAAAAATTCCCGCCTTTTTGACATTCGGAATTAGACGACCATCGCTAACTCTGTAATTTGGTGAGTAAATGAATTGACTGCTTTTGTGTTTAAGAGATTTTCGTTTTTTAGCCATTTTAAATAGAGTTAATCTATTGTAGCTTGTATTTTATAAAATTTTCAGATTTACCCGAAGTGGGGAATTCCGTGGCCGGAATTATCCGACCTTGTTTTTCAATGTGACAGCCAGTGGTTCTCAAACAATCAAAATTAAGTTATTGACGCGATGTGTAAGTATAACCAGGTGGGGCGCACTCCGCGATTAACGTTTCCCGCTACAAGTACATGCCGGTCCCCAGACCAGTGTGGCATATTCAGTGGCTGCCACGCTCTGCCTCGGAACGCACGTACACGTACACGATACTAGCGCCCACGCTCTACCGATTTACGTCGCAAGTGAACGTGCCGCATTTGTCTTTCTATACTAGTAGTGAAATTAATAAAAAAGATAGCTAAAAACATTTGCATCGTAGCGGGATGCAGGAATTTGCTCGAATTACCATATACCACTATTATATTTAACAGCTACCAATTTTAACCATTTGTAATGTGTCATCTATACATATAAACGGACAAGTCCTGACTGACTGACTGACTCACTCATCAACGTAGAGCCGAAACTACTGAACCTAGGAACTTGAAATTTCTGAAATAGATCAAGTATACAATGCAAGCAAGCACTAAGAAGGGATTTTTGAAAATTCATCCCTTAAAGGTGTCAAATCGGGGTTGAAAGTTTGTATGGAGCTTACGTAATTTTTTAATTAGAGTAATAAAACTTTATGCATAAAGTTTCGGTCTAAAAACAAGAAAACTAATTTCAGGATTTTTGGAAACTCATCCTTTAAAGGGGTTAAATTGGAGGTGAAAGTTTGTATGAGGAACTTGGAATTCTTCGAGTAAGAGTGATAATATTTCGTGTACAGCTCTTTCGATACAAAGTAAGAAAACAAGTTTCAGCATTTTTCGAAATTCATCCCCGAAAGGGGTTAAATGCACAGAGAACTTTGTAAGAAAAAAGTGGTCTGTTTGAGTAAGGAGTGCATTCTTTTGCGTGTACACTGATCATTAAAAACTGAAAACATGTGTTTCAGCGTTTTTGAAAATTTAACCCCTAATGGGGTAAAGAGGGAGGTGAAAGTTTCTATGAAGAGCTTGGGATTTTTTGAGTAGGAGTGGGAATATTTCGTGCACAGATTTTCATTTGCAACGTAAGAAAACAAGTTTCAGCATTTTTGCAAATTCATCTCCGAAAGGGGTTAAATGGACAATAAAACTTTCTTGAGAAACGTGGCTTTTTTGAGTACCTAAGGGGTGCATTCTTTTGCGTGTAGACTCTTCACCAAAAAAGTTGAATATTGATTTCAGCTTTTTTGAAAGTTCAGCCCCCAATGGGGTGCAGTGGGCGGTGAAAATTTGTATAAAGAGCTTGGGATTCTTTGAGTATGAGTGGTAATATTTCGTGTATAGGTACTTCTATGCAAAGTAAGAAGACAAGTTTCAGCATTTTTGAAAATTCATCCCCCAAAGGGGTTAAATGGACAGTGAAGCTTTATTTGATAAAGCCTTTTTGAGGAAGAGGTGCATTATCTTGTGTGTACACTGATCATCAAAAACTAAGTAACATGTATTTCAGCGTTTTTGAAACTTCAACCCCTAATGGGGTAAAGCGGGAGGTGAGTTTCAACAAAGTCCTTGAGGTTCTTTGAGTAAAAATGGTAACATTACGTTTATAGATTCTTCTATACAAAGTAAGAAACCAAGTTTCCACATTTTTGGAAATTCATCCCTGAAAGGGGTTAAATGAAAATGGAACTTTGTATGAGGTACGGGCCGTTTTTGAGTAAAAGGTGCAGTATTTTTCATGTAGACTAGACTCTTCATCAAAAACTGAGAATATTAATTTCAGCGTTTTTGAAAATTCAACCCCTAATGGGATACGCTGAGAGGTGACAGTTTGTATAAAAAGAGCTTGGATTTTTTTGAGTAAGAGTGATAATTGAGAAAATATACTTAAGTTTTTTGGGAAATCCATCTCCAAAATGGGTCTAATGGGAGGCGAAAGTTTGGATGAGAAAAGATGAGATTCTTTTCGTAAGTTTGGTTATATTCCGTGTGTTAAAATACTACTTTCAGAATTTGTAATGTACCTGTATTGTCTGAATAAAGTTCATGTAAGGAATATTTTCGTATATAAACTCTGCATTCATTTTTGGAAGAGATAACTCTCCTGGAGTGCTTAGAAACTTTATATGCAAAACGTAGGATGGAGTGACAAAACTTCGTGTAAAAAAATGCATTGTTAGGGTTCTATACCTCAAAAGGAAGAAACGCAACCCTCGAAAGATCACTTGGTTGTCTGTCCGTCTATCGAATAAAATGGAAATGAAACCATATAGTCCTTTTATTGTTAAAAAAAACAAACTTCCAAGTTATAACGTAAAAAAATGATGCGGCTGATTACCTATGCCACAACAAACGTCGATACTCTCAAGGGAATCAAAAATTATAAGGACCTTAGATATTTTCAGTTGAACTAAAACTATGAATTTGGCAAGTAATACCGTGTCTAATAAGTACTTATAGGGAGTAATTTGAAACTATACATTTCTAATTAAATAAAAAAGTAGTCTGTATTTAAAGTACGTAGAACAGTTCTCCAACGGTAATGTGAAGTTTGCCAATGAGTAAATTTTATCTTTTCCTTAGTAATGTGCAGTGTTTTCATAGTTCGTAAGGAGCCCTCTGTGCGCGAGTCCAACTCGCACTTGACCGGCTATTTGTATTAACTGAGAATACTGATTTAAACGTTAGAGGAAATTCCTATCCTTAAGGAGATTAAACTTTTGACTATGATTTTGTTCGGTTCATCGGGAAATTAATTGTATACCACGACGTGATCTAGAAATATATAAATCTGCTACCAAAAAATTATGTATGCGCGCAGATTTCTATTAGTTGTATTATTTTAAGAAACAATAAAACGGGTAGAAAGTTACACAGATAATGTTTCTAGACCCTGTGCGAGCGAAGCCGCGGGCAAAAGCTAGTGTACTTATAACTATATTATAGCGCGTTATTAATTTATTACTTATCGTCCTTTGTAAACGAAATCAGTATTTATTTTTATTACTCTATCGCTCCACCACGCCGTACTATCGCTATTTTTAGGGTTCCGTAGCCAAATGGCAAAAAACGGAACCCTTATAGATTCGTCATCTCTGTCTGTCCGTCCGTCTGTCCGTCCGTATGTCACAGCCATTTTTTCCGAAACTATAAGAGCTATACTGTTGAAACTTGGTAGGTACTCGTAGATGTATTCTGTGAACCGCATTAAGATTTTGATGCAAAAATAATAATAAATATTGGGGGCTCCCCATACTTAGAACTGAAACTCAAAAATTTTTTTTTCATCAAACACATACGTGTGGGGTATCTATGGATAGGTCTTCAAAAATGATATCGAGGTTTCTAAAATATTTTTTTTTCTAAACCGAATAGTTTGCGTGACAGACGCTTCCAAAGTGGAAAAAAGTTGGTCCCCCCCCCTCTAACTTCTAAAATAAGAAAATTAAAAATTAAAAAAAAAAACATATGATGTACATTACTATAAAAACTACCAACGAAAATTGTTTTGAACGAGATCTAGTAAGTAGTTTTTTTTTTAATATTTTAATACCTTACTTTGCACCTAATTTATATGGGGCGCTATACATACCAGGTGCAAACTTAACTTAACTACTTAGGGATGGAAAGTGTTTGTACGGAACCCGCGGTGCGCGAGTCCGACTCGCACTTGGCCGGTTTTTGTATTTGTAACGTTGCATTATTCTTTTTAATACGTATTGTATTGTTAAAAAAAAAAAAAAACAAGATTTTGTATTGCAGTGGTTCGCAGCAATGCCAATAAAATGTGGCATGGTGGTGTATTCAATTTGTGTAAATTTAGAAATGTATCATTTTACAGTTAAATAAATAGTGAAATAATATACCGGGTGATCAATCCAAATGAGTCAGTAGGGAGAAAACGAAAACTATAAGAGATAGGGAAATCTGTTCTTAGGAACCATGGCTTCGATCTTAGATTTATCAAAAACTGCATTCAATTTTTTTTCGTATATCTCATGCATAACCCGGAATCGAACCCGGTTGAAATTGAGTAGAGAAAAAAAAAAAAATTAAGATGTCAATCGATCCTATTTTTTATTGAGAACAAATGTCTGTAGGGGTTTACATACATTTAGAGTGCTCTAAGAATCAGAAATTGCTGCAAAAGAGTGACATTCCTATAAGGTACGAACATTTGACTTTTTTTTTATCCAAAAGCAAATATGAAATTGTTTCCAATATCCTCATAATTCAACAAAACAATTATTGTATGACAACTATAAACATAAACGGGAATTATTATGGTCAAAATGGAAAAAGTTATTTTTCCATACCTAGACAGCACGATATTTTTATGTAGCGTTTTCAGCTTTAACAGCAATTTCTGACTTTTAGAGCACTCTAAATGTATGTACACTTATACAGATATTTGTTGCTAATAAATAATAGGATCGATTGACATCTTTTTATTTATTTTTATCCTCTTCTATTTTAACCGTGTTCGATTCCCAGTTATGCATGAGATATACGAAAAAAAATTGAATGCATTTTTTAATAAATCTAAAATCGACGCCTTCATGGTTCCTAAGAGCAGATTTCCCTATCTCTTATAGTTTTCGTTTTCTCCCTACTGACCCATTATGATTGATCACCCTGTATATAATGTATAAATTTTCAGACTTTAAGGGTTAAAGTTTGAGTACCACAGATTCCTGATCGGGTAATTCCGAAATAAAAGCTTGACAAACACACGTATATGTACTTCTATAAGCCTAATCGAGTAAAAAGAGCAGGGAGGGTAATTCCAATCAAAAAAGGAATATGTCCCTTATGCAAGAAGCGCATAAAACTCATTTTCAAGTGTATTCGGATTTACCCGAACCAATTCGGAATTGCCCGTTGGCAACGAAAAAGAAAACTAGATTTGAAATGCTTGTATTTTAAAAAACTTACATTACTTATGAAAAATTCTGTAATCGATTGTTAGGCTATATCATCTAGTAAGTAAGTTATTCACTATTTCCGTCTTAAAACCTTGCCATACTGACTGGTTCATGGAGACACTTACACCTTACCAACTAGTGCAAAAAGCATTCGGAATTACCCGAGTGCACTAATATATTATGTACGCAGATATATTTTTACTGTAATTTCTAAATCACACAGTTACCAAGGTTTGTTTAATTCAGGAAAGGTTGGCTCGCAATATTATTTGATAAATTTAATACTTACTTATATGCTTACTACTTACTTGGAAAATACTTTCTATTGGACATTAATTTCATTAATTTGTTACATTACACGTGTAGGACGCCGACTTATTATTTGTGTAATTGGAAAGATATTTTCTTTGAAAATCAACTTGGGAAACGTTTCATTTAAACTTATTATATACTTATTGCTTCGGAACCTTCAACATCTACGAATGTTTCAAGGCTTTAGTCACAGAAAACCTGTAAGCTTATAGAAATATTCTATGCGAGTATTTTAGCTTCCCATTCCACATAACTTTTTAAGTTCTTAATAACGCACTTTATAATCCTGTTCCAAAATTCTATACTCTATGATACCCGCTACAGAACTTTAATTTTCATAAGACATCTCTCTACTCAACTCTAATAATTTCAAAAAGAGAACATCAGTATATTTGATAAAAAAAAAGCAGTGGCGTGCTTTTTTTTAATTCAAATATGCTGATGTTCTCTTTTTCTGATGTTCACTGATTGGTTGAAATTATTTGTCAAAAAAAAATTACCAATCACAAGGCTCGCGATCACGTTTTTTTTTTAATAAGTAGATCAGTTTTAGTTGAACGAAAAAGGTTACATCAAAAATAGAAATACATAGGTGAGGAATGCCGATTAAAGTAAAAAATGTTTTTCTGTGTTTTGCTCATATAAAAAGTATTGTATGCAATAGTTACACAATTAGGTCTTAAACTCGGCATGCCTCGTGACCAAAACGCGGTACTCAAATTTAAGAACCTTCATTGTGCAACGATTGCATAAAATACTATTTAGTTTGATATAGGCACAGCATAACCAATGAATCCGTATTCACTCAGACATAAATAATAATAATTCCGGTCAATATGTTGCATAAAATATTACGGTGGAAATTCATTACAATTCAATCGGCCGATATATCGGCCCTGACTCATCCTACTAAAGCATGAGTTGGCGCATCGGTCAAACAATCGCAATCATCGAAAGTAATTAAACGGCACCACTCCGCCCTCAATTGGCATTACGACAGATGCCTACTCTCCAGTAGTCCGCACCACTGATCCTCGACAAAACGTCGTAACTACATAAGTAATAGGCTGCAAATACGCCTTTTCTTACTGTGTTGATATAGACAGGTCGAGGACGTTACGGCATCTTACGGGCTCACTTCCAACGTATTAGGTTACAGAATTGACGACTTAGACGGTTGCTTGACAAGGCCTCTGATTAAGAGGCCATAGTGCTAGACCGAATCGTAAGGCTTGATGAAATTGAACGGATACATGCTTGACGGAATTTGTTGATCTTTTTCCTAAATAAAATATACAGCAATTTACTAATGAGACAGAAGAGGAATCATAAAGTGCTGATGACCAACTTGTCTTGAAATAAGACGCCGACGTGATGTTTACTCACGGCTGATACAGTGACACACATTGGTCACAATAATCTGTGATGTGTGCATCATATTCTATAATTAGCGCATTGTATTTATATAGATAAGCTTTAATTAGTATTGTATTTCAATAACAGTTGGAAGTTTTGCATCGTAGGCGCTTTGGTCTGTAACCCCCGATGAAAAAAGAGGGGTGTTTTAAGTTTAACATTTGTGTTATTTATCTACGTATTATGTGTCTGTGTAGGTATATGTGTATCTTTGTATGTCTGTGCCATGGCTCTCCCAAACTCCATCCGTTTGGGAGAGCCATGCCACAGATAATTTGAGTGCGGTTTTAATTCGAAAGAAATGTCCATCGAGATGGTTCTTAGCTATGTTTGGTATAAAATGGGATCAATAGTTTTCAAGATATTCAGCTTTAATTGGAACAAGTGACAAGACCTCAGCCAATATTGAAGCTAAGATTTCCAAATATTGTATTTTTTATGTGGGCTTGGATATTGAGGTGGGCGTAATATTTTGTACACGAGCCACTAATTACCTACGGCTAGCGATAACTTAATAGTAAGGATCTTATTCCTTTGTTTTTAACCCTCTGCAACTGTGGTGAACTCGGAAGGACCAATTCTCTTGCTAAAGACCTCAAAAACTCGCTTCTACGTAATTTGGCACCTGTACGTCCCTTGTATAGCACATAAGCGTTAGTTCCAGTCATCGAAGACGCCTAAGCATTAATACATACAGAACTTATTTTACACAAGGTTTCCTAATAAGTTCTACCTACAACATTATTACGATGAATTCTCCTTACATAATCAAAGCACGACGACGCAAGCCTTTATTGGGATGAATGATGAGGACAGGTGCACTCATTAGCCCCCCTCCCCCCACCTTCCTGAGCTAGGTGACAAAGCGCGCACGGGACTTGAACGAACCGAACTCGCTATGGCTCTCACTACAAGTGATATTGCATTTTTATCACACGTTCGGTTTCTTTCCACCGCACGATCGCAGTTCTAATAATACTTAGTTTTTAAATCATATTTTTCCTATTTTGGATTAACCTACACACAGAAAAAAATACCGTTCCAACAATTTGGCATTTTATTGTGAAGATAAAGCCATAAAAACAGCTGCTGTTAATTTTATATCGATGGAAAAATTGTCACGTTCTCGTAACGTTCCATATTGACCATATATTTTAATGGGGCTTATATTGACTCCTAGAATTATTTTTCGTCGAATGTAATCTAAGTCTAACCTTATCTAATCAACAGGGTCATTTTATGCAAGAATTATGAAAAATGTATGAGGAATAAAAATTCTGCGAAACAAGTTTTTGGCGAAATGAAAGATTCAACGAAATTAATTTCTAGGAAACAAAGGCCGTTAGGCCCTTACAGTTCCAAAGGAATGTCAGATTATTCAACATTTCCATCATGTTCCTACATAGTCGTGTCGTAGTCGCCACGTATAAATCCTGTCGACATTGTCACATAATGCCCTTAATCCTGATGACAGTAGATTACCGAAGGCGCCTCGTTGAACCTGAGTATATCGCTCACTCGCTGAGTTTATCGCTCACTCATAAGTCTATCACTCATTGTTCACTCGCTGGTGGTCGAAGTTGAGTCGGGACTTAGGATTGCATTGTGAGTGGGCGCTTTATCAATGTTGCAACTTTCACAGCTCTGGATAAGTGATGAAGGTTTGCACTTTTATAGAGTCATCGTTTGTATGTTTTACATTGTTATTAGTTTTACCTCCTGTTTAATATTATTTAAGTCTCTTATTAACGAGAAGAAAAAACACATTTTTGTTTGGATTGCCTATTCCTGCTGCTGTTAAGATGGCATATCAAATTTTAATACAATTTATTTTTTCTAAAAACAATGTGAATTAAAAATATGTAAAACTATATTATATTAAGTTTTGTAGCAATTGCACTATGTTTATCAAATATCCAGTTAAAAAATTGGTAATATTTTAGAGGAACATAGTTTTATAGTCTCCAATGCTGATATGTTATTTGTATCAATATCCTTTCACGTCCATTTCTACTCTATTTATCTTTTTGAGTGTATGTACAGGTACAATGAAACACTTTATTGAACATTGTGTTTCCAAAGATTCTTTCGTTATTTACCTCCGGGACTGCCAGTTGTCTTCATTATCTACCAAAACTTCCACACAACGCACCAGTTTCTATAATTTATTTCAATAACTACACAACTTTGCGTTTCTCAGCGGCCATGATCAACCTTATTAATTCATACAACCAAATAGTAACTATCTAAGGCCTCCCGAGGTTCAGAAACAATACAATGTACAAGACCCCATTAGCATGATAACAAGGTCCGGAACTCCAGCCAAGTCCCGGAAATGAAAGTTATGGGTCTTGGAACCGAGTTGGACAGTAATAAGTCGTGTTATTAGGTTTTGATTCTTGTATAACTGTTGTACTGATTGACTAGGGACAATAGTTAAGAGTTTGGGTAATTTGGAAAGTTCTAGACACTGTAGCTTCTGTAGTACCTAATCATAATCGGATAATATTAAGCCTTTTTGTATTAAGCGAAAACTAATAAAGCAATTATTTCTAATTTTCCGCGTAGACGACAAGACAACTCTTTGAGAGCTATTTATATTCTTGGAAATTATATGGCTTCATTTTACCAAACTTTTGAAGTGTAATCGCCAAACAGCAAAAGAACTTAATAATGAAATATTACATTACGATTCCATTATTTATTATTGCGTTATTTTTGGAATAAAAGTTTGTTTGAATCCAAGGGGAATAATTATTAATATATTTACTAACGATTATATTATAGAAGGATTTTGAACGGGCGAATTTGCGTATGTAGGTATTGTAAGTTAGTAGAAAATAGTCTTTTGATGATCTGCTGATGACAGACTGCTTCATGGCTCAGTTTGATTGGTCGATAACTCGGTCGATATACGGCATGCGGGGACTCCCGCAGACGGTATAACGACCAGTGTAACTCAAAATGCCATGCGTTATGGAAATCTACCGCACCCCGCATGCGGGCCCTATCGACCAGTGAAACTGAGCCACGAATCCCATGGTGTTTGAAATAAGTACATTGCAATTCCATTTTTTTTCAAAATGTAGTATTTTGCATTTAGCGACCCGAGTAAAAATCATTCAGGTCAAAAGTCTGAATCAGCAAGCAGCAGCTCTATAAACATTCCACAGTAAAACTTTTATGACGCGCAAATCCTTTAATTAGGTATTGAGCCAATTGATGGGTTTCAACGGGCTATTTTAATTAACGCGGAGGTAATTTCGCTTTTGGCGTGTTTCCGAAAGCCCTATCGGCGCGCAGCGTTTAAATTGACTGCGAAGCGTATGGTACCGATGAACAAAACTGTAAAGTGGTTGTGACTTTTATGAGAAAAATTCGTTACGACATTCGTCATAGCGACGTTTCTTACATTTGGTGATTGAAAGGTTTTGATAATGAAGAGCACGAATTAAACCAAGATTTGACTTCCTAAAGAACATCTTCTGGGATATCAAAATCTGAAAAGAAGATTAAGAGCACACGGGGCAGTAGGAAATCTAGAAATAGTCATTATAATATGTACTAATATGCAACTACACTGAAACAAAAAGTGGGTCACCTATCATCAGTGGCAAGATTTATTCAACTAAGTACACTGAAATGAAAAGTGGGTCGCCTATCAGTGGCAAGAAGTTTTTACAAAGCGATTCCCATTCGTAGGTATTCGTTGGTCATAGACGACAAAAAAAAGTGTCTCACTTATCCTCGGACAAGTTTAACGTCAAGTTTTAAGTTGTTCTCCTAGTTTTAACTCAAGGTTCTCTTGTTGCAGCGGGCGTGCGAACAGTGGACGTGCAGGCCGTGGAA
Source organism: Apotomis capreana (assembly GCA_947623375.1). Lineage (NCBI taxonomy): Eukaryota > Metazoa > Arthropoda > Insecta > Lepidoptera > Tortricidae > Apotomis > Apotomis capreana. The sequence continues at coordinate 29,085,642 of OX392504.1, forward strand.
GGGATGGTGGCGCAGTTCCCCTGCGACCTGGGCACCGCCGCCAACGACAAGGTCTACATGGTGTTCTGGTTCCGAGATGACGCTGGCATCCCACTCTACAGGTCAGTCTCACATTAGTCTGACATTAGGGCCTACGTTTATGTTATAAACAAAAAATATTATTTAATGCCAACCATAGCAGGAATAGCACCGAGTTGTGGAAATCGAAGGGAGAGGTTTTTGTCCAGCAGTGGGACACCAGTACCACCACCAGTATATGATACGCTAGCAACGCAATCACGCTAACAAATTCTCCAGTTGTAGTAGCCAGTACAAATAGAAAATACCTTCAATATATCATATAAAAGTCTAAATATAAATAGCATTTGGTATTAAAAGTAATTTAGGCAACTGTTATTTAATGTGAGGTCTTAAACCACGAGTGTAATTTTATGAAACAAGACGAAGGCGAGTTACATAGTTGGATCACACGAGTGTTTTAATTCCTAATTATGTACAGCTGCATACACTCCTTTATCTACATGCTACACACATATTCACCATTAATTATCATTATCATAGGTTTCCTATATGCAGATATGAATTACTCAGTACTACCAAATCCTGCGGCGCGGAGGGATAAATGAGGCGACCCTGCCGGCGGCCGGTGTGGTCGCATTAAGAGTATCATATATTTTGATCTTCTTAAGACGACCTCTCCGGAGATATAGTAATGTTATGAAGCATTCGTGATTTTGGTCGCTGCCATGTAAAGTAGGCCTTTACCTATAGTATCTGAACTACTTATAGTAAGTTAACAGTATTGGTGTTGAGAAAAAATATAATGGAATGGATCTTAAGTTTCTCTATTCCTGTTTGCTCTTTAAGCGACATAATAACGATGCTTAAGATGTCTGCCTTGTAAAGTGCAAGTCAGTTTTAATTATACGTACAGGTATTACAGAAATCATCTCGTTTTACATTGTAAACTTCGCAAAATCGTGCGCTTAGCGCTGTGAGCTCCCAGCAAGCAGAACTTCGACCAATGAGGAAGGAAGCCTTCGTAAAGTTTGCTCAATGACCTAAAATGAGTCTACGGCAAGCGCTCCCACTTTGTATATAGTTTACGTATCCCGCTAAAGGACTGTAGCATTAGGTATAACATTTTGTTTAACATGCCCTGGCTTTGTAACACAAGTGTTTACGATAAAGTGGTTAAGCTTTCGTTTATTTAGTACTTAGTCGAAATGTTGAAAATTATGTTATGTCTTCTTGGGAGGTAATAATTAATTAAAATTAGGTTAGTGTATGATTTCTCAACAATAAAACTCAATCTATTACAAAGTAAGGTCCTACTTCAGTAAATTGTTTGACAAGAGGCTAAAATAAGCTATTACGAGACTTTGTTTTGCAAGCGACACACTGGACGATTTGCCCAGCACACGCTGAGACTGAGACCCATCGTCTCATATTTGTCTAGCTAGGTAATCGTTCTTGTATATTGTTAATATGTCATCTTGTTCTTTCCGACTCTCTCTGTTTTGTAACCGTATTCTGTGGATATAATACTTCGTTAGTTGTAACAATATTTTTTTTCCTGATTCAGATTCAGATATGAGGTATAAAAAGAAAAACATTACAAATTTCAGATATGACATTTGGAAACAAACTCTCGAGTTATACAGTTCACCGAGCCATTAGTTTATTTGGGTTAACAATAACAAATCATCTAGGTATTTCCACATGTTGTAATATCCAACAGTAATGGAAACTGAATTATTTATGATACCTGGAAACAGTATTATTGTGAACAAATTGGTCCTTCCAACGACCGGGTTAAAGGTCGACTTCTCGGAAAAACAAAATGGTCTATTGCCAAGACAAGGCAAGATCGGCAACCGACCTTAATAGTTTTTATTTTTCTATGAAAGTGTGTACTATTGGCTTTTGATTCAATACAATATGACCATGCTGCGTTAATTTTTCTTCTCTGATTACGAATGTCAATTTCGACTATTTCTTAGCTGTAAGTAAGCCAGGTTAGTGAAATTACAATAAATTAAATACAAGTACTTTTTTTCTAAATTGTACCTAACCGTGTCTTGATTGTTTAGGACTTAAGTTTAGATTTTTGGTTATTTTTTTTCGTATTATTCTAGGAATTCGTGTCAGTACATTCGATACCAAGGGCGGTGAATTCGTGAATATGCCAGATCGCAGGTGTTTGTATAAATATACGTTTAGCACTCGTGGTTTGTCTAAACTTTTACGTCTTCCCTTGGCCAGGAAGTGAGATTTTCTGCCCGCGTAGCTCGTAGCAGGCTGGAAATTGTACTCAAGGCCTAGGATGACGTTAAAGTTTTTAGATGACGTTAACATTTAATTATACATCAGATAATGTTTAGGAACAATAAGATCAAACGAAGACATATTTTAAAATAATGATGTGTATTAGGTGGGTATGACTCCTTGGTCTTGATTTTTTATATCAATAGGTTCGCCAAAATATTCTGTAATTTCATCAGTGGTCGCATTCATTAAGTTGTTGACCACTGATGTCTCACGTTTGTAGTTGACGACGTTGGGCAATAATTGGCTTGGTACAATTTTTGGACGGCCATTAAATTTTAGAATTTGTTTGAATTGAATTGAATTACTATAGAATATTTCAATAGTCCTTGCTGTAAGCTGTAAGGATTTAAAAATTGCAGATTATCAGCGGCACCTTGTCAATATCAAACCATTGGTATATTCACACACACCAGTGTCATACCATTCAAATTCTGATACATGTCAGACAGCGTCAAACCGTTGAAATTTTGACATTGACAAGTGTAAACCATCGACTAGTTTTTTTTTTATATTTTTAAAGGCAAAGATCCCTTTAGTCAACTTTATTGCGAACTGTTAAATTGTCAATTAAAAAAAACATTTTGTAAAAGCCATGGTAAAAAATTGGGCAAGTGCGAGTCCGACTAGCGCATGAAGGGTTCCGTACCATAATCTATAACAAGTTTGTTGTATGGGAGCCCCCTGAAATATGTATTTTATTTTATTTTTAGTATTTTTTGTTATAGCGGCAATAGAAATACATCATCTGTGAAAATTTCAACTGTCTAGCTATCACCGTTCTTGAGATACAGCCTGGTGAAAGACGGACGGACGGAAGGACGAACAGTGAAATCTTAGTAATAGGGTCCCGTTTTTACCCTTCGGGTACGGAACCCTAAAAATGAATGACCTGCAGTTTGTAGATCCTTACAGCAAGGACTATCGAAAAAAATATATTATATTTGATGGTCTTCCATAAATTGTACCAAGCCTGCGAAGTTGCCCGAACTCCGGGTGAGCGGCGACAGACGGCCTATTTTTGCGGCCAGAGTTATTCGCTTTTAATTGCTCGCCGGAAACTTTGATAGTTCCCGCCGTGTAGGGAAGAAATGAAAAGTGTGCCTCAGGGAGGGGTTTTGGGTAAACTAAGTTTGGAGAAGTAAGGAGTGACTTAATTCTAAGTTTGTTTGTCATAAATCCAGTGAATGGCCACAAGAAATGTTGATGTCAAACCCCTACTGCATCTTCTGAAACAATATTTATTTATAAAAATACATATTCACGTCGTAGAAGTCGTACATCGCTCGACATGTTTCGAATCGGTACGCGGTTCATCATTGAGCGTTAGCGCGCAGTTTTCGATTGGCCGCCGCTGCGTCTGATCGTAGCTCCTGATGATGAATCGCGTACCGATCTGAAATATGTCAAGCGATATTCAACTTCGTGAGTGAGCTGTCATTAAAGTATTGTGGATTATCTGACGAAGATTAAATAGATAGATACCAAGAAATAAGATACCAAGAATGTAATGAGGAAATTTAGAGGACTTTTTTAATGAACTTAAACATAAGGTGAGACTTATGGTAGCTATCACAATTTGATAACAACGAACGTTTTATCACTCTTTACGACCAGTCCCCTAAAACCATACCCGGGCATGAAACACCTTTAAAGCGTGAAAGCGCGTCAACAGTTTTTACATCAACCGTAAAATGAAGATCATGGAGCATCGTTTAAACAGCCGTAAACTAAGTTGGCTTCACAATCACAAGCTTTAAGAGTTCGTAACAAGGTTCCCGGCGATCCCGATCGTGACATTCGTGACGTCATCGCTCTCAACTTAGATAAAACACTGGAACTTTGCCGCCCCGTAAATTACAAAGTGGACAAATTTTTGATAGCTTTTTAAATATTTTTCGCGAGTTAGGCACTCGACAAGTTTGATCTCGTGAAGTTTAAAGATGACTGTGTGCCTAGGGACAAGGGACTTAATTTAACCAACGACGTTACCCATTCGGTTGTAAAAAATTAATCAAAAGTAAAAATTATTTTAGAGTTACAATGTAATTTTTAATGACGATCCGATTTTTATTGGCTTTACAGCTTCACTAGAGCTGTAATATTTAATATGATTGTCGACTAATTAATAAACAGAACTTTTCTGTGAATTTTAGAATTATTCTTCGGAGTTTGGAAGTCTTAAAATTACGAACGTCTTATGGTTTAGCCATTTAGGTAGTTTTCTTTAGAAGTTCTTTATTTATTTAGAAAATATTACATTTCACTGATTTGCAAACATACTGACAGAGATATGAAACCTGCGTAATCTGGGGGCACGGTAGTGCCCCCGGCAAGACGAAAAAAAAGAGGCGGGGCACTACCTACCTTTTCTCGAACCGTTTCGTCTCATTTTCAAACCCTCATAGTTTCGTCCCAGTTAACACCAGAGCGCCCAAATTCACAGGTTAAGATGCAGTTAGGGAACATATGAAATGTACTAAATTTCATTGATCTAGCTTTTATACTTTAGGTTTTATTGGTACCTAAAATACGCCGATTTTGCCACTCACTCACTTATGTATCAAAACCTCTGGGGTACTTCCCGATGACCTAGAAAGCTGAAATTTGGTATGTAAGCTAGGTTTAGTACACAAACAATAGAATAATTCTGAAACTTGGAACTTTTACCCCCCAACCCCTTAAACTAGGGGATGAAAGTTTGTATGAGACTTTCGCAAATTTTGATACTAGAGGTCTGAAAATTTATACCTATTGGGCTCATTGTTATAAATAAAATACACATTCTAGGATTTTTAGAAAATCACCCCCCACCCTTAAAATAAAGGGGATAAAAGTTTGTATGGGCTTTCCATAGGTAATGGGGGATAAAAGTGTATATATATATATATGGGGCTAAACGTAAGTATTTCTTAAATACACAATTATTATTATTACTACTTACTTAGAAACACTTCAGCACAAAAAAAAACATATAAATTAAAAATTACCTTACAAAAAGAAATGAGATCCCACCAAAAACATTTCATGTAAAATTGGCGGCCAAGACTCACATGCTCATAACGCTTTCGCTGTAAAAAAGTGGTCAGATCCCTCGAAAAGCCAAGCCCCTAAGCCCTGAGTTTACTGATCCTACACCTTGGCTTCAAAAGTATGGCTTGGCCGTTTCATAAAGTACCGTAAATAAGTTTAACGGACTGTCCGGCCTATATGGTAAGGAATTAAGTTTAATATATTTTATCATGAAGACATAAACTTAATTTCTTGATACCGTATGGGCCAGACGGTTCGTTGGACTTATTTACGTTACTCTATGAAACGGCCAAGCCATACTTTTGAAGCCAAGGTGTAGGATCAGTAAACTCAGGGCTTAGGGGCTTGGCTTTTCGAGGGATCTGACCACTTTTTTACAGCGAAAGCGTTATGAGCATGTGAGTCTTGGCCGCCAATTTTACATGAAATGTTTTTGGTGGGATGGGTTTAAAGGTAACCCAGACAAATATTATGAGTCACTAAAATGTTATTTAAGAGAAATTTAAATTTATATAATATTTTTGTAGAATCTTTTTTTATCGATTCTATTTATTCATGTGGAAATACCACATTTTTTTTAATTTTTATAAATAATGACACAAAGGTAAATTAAGAAAGAAAGATTGAATGTTGTATAATATTATTTAAGCATTTTAGGTGTTACCAATGCAAAAGGCAAGGTGCCCAATGCCCATGTGGGCCCATAAGGCCCTGAGTCAAGCTATGTAGCTTGCCTCAGGGCCTTATGGGTTTGGACCAGGTTCCTCTAGAACTTGCATGGCGCGTAGCCTTTCGATACCTACACCTTCCACTCACTCAAACATACAACTAGAGCTTCCAATTACGGGATTTTTTGGTTAATCCCGGGAAATCGGGATTGTCCACACAAATAATCCCATGATTTCAACAGTGAGCTACAGGATAACGTATTAAATCCAACACTCTTCAAACAGCCCAACTTAAACCTCCTTCTGTATACCTTTCTTAAACTCCCGGCTCACACGAGCGACATGCCCGGAAAGTTTCGGATTAATCTTCGCTTATCAATGGCGCTATTCATTAGCATAGTGTATTCGGCGCCGACGCTGCATTGTGTACGAAGTTGGAAGAACTTCATATCGCGTGGGCATCCTTAATTCATGAGGGCGGATTCTGGATTTTGCTCGAGTTCTACGGGTGTAGTTGGGGAGTATTATATTTTAAATGCGTCTTTATTTGTGATCAAGTTGTTTTTTTTTCTCTCATTCTCATTCTTAATCAACGGGGATGCAGCTGTTACTTCAGGGCAGGCGGTAACCAATAAAAAAACAAAAGTAGATGTTGTGTATGACTCACTGGTTTAATCTAAATTAATGAATAGTCATATAAAGCTAGTGGCTCGAAGTAACTTAAAAGGAAAAGTTTTTGTGACTTACCAGAATCAATTGCGCTCTTTACCCTTTGTAAATAAGAAGAGGTGTTAACCAACCCAATGCTAGCATTTTTACAGTTCCAAATCCTTGAGTCGTTTTCATTAAAATTGCTTACAACCGGTATCAAACAAAAGCCTCCACCGCTTTGAAGTGTCTCTTATTTAACGTACAAAATAATTAATCCGCATTAAGGAAGTCATTGTCTAAGTTCATGATTCCCACTCCGAGCCCCGGCACGGGGTGTCCCCCCTAGATACAGGGTGTATGCAGCGGGGCGGCACCTGTTCATTACGCGAGTAATAATTAACGCACAATACGCAAACTTCTCGTATTAATTAAAAACGCGCCAACGCGCGGTCCGAAAACTTAAACCCCTTAAAAGTTGTAGAATATTTCACGGTTTTGGCCACTTAAGACAAATTGCTTTAGTCGTTTTAGGGTTTTTTCTAGTCGTAATTTTACCGTTTTGGTCGGGTTCCGGGGCAGGGCCGACACCCTTTGGAACGTACCAAACGCCCTTAAAAATTCCTTCGTCCGTCGGACTGTTGGGAGACGCGGAATGCTTTCAGGATAATGAACGTGCCTTCTTGCAGATTAGTTTCTGTCTAATGAAGGGGAACTCCTGAACTCTTTAAGACGCCATGCGAGTGCGAGCTAAAAAGATTCGTGTTAATGAAAATCTTGCATGTGTAACAGTTGAAAGGGTTCAGAATGAAAAAGCTTTTTTCAAGAATTTCTTGGTTTTTCCTACTTTACTAACATGTTGTTGCTGTCACTTGTCGTCTTTTGCCGACCATTGTTTGAACATTTTGAACAATGATCTCTAAAATTGTCAGCTAAAACAACATGGCTAAACCCCTGTTTGTCTGTATCGAACAATATTTGTCGGAAAAATCCACAAGTTTCGAAAAATAAATCCAGCAATCAATCTGGCGGTCCCAAATTGTTACAATTCAATCAGGGGGCCTACAACGGCCGCGGTGATAAATTATGCCCTGCACGACATCCAAATAACATCCATCTAATGAAGGGCTAATAAACGGGCCGCGAAGCGACGCTTTCCCGGCCGCTGCCGCTGCCGAACACCTCGTACAATAATAACCGAAGCGTGTTGCCGAGCGCGAGGGTGACCCTGGTGCGGAGCTATTCGACCTGCCATTAATAATGAACCATTCTTATCGTACGTAATAACTAGCTGGTGTAATTCAGTTATTGAGGATTTTAATGTAAAATGTGTTTATTTATTGAAAAACCTGACTTAAAAAACGGACCTGATTTTCAGAGGGATGATAAATTCCCCATGCATCCATCGATCAACCTCAGCTATAATATGGATTGATGTATATTTATGAATAACAGACTTGACAAAATTTGCTTAGTCCTTCCTTACAGTTGAGCGTTATGACAGAGAGCGTTTGGGTACTTATGAAAATAATCGAAAAATTAAGCGTTTTAAAAACAAGTTCATCCGGCCAAAGTCTAATGCGTGGCAGTATGGGGGCCTATAATCAAACAAATGAATGACGTTGGCTGCGCCCACTTGATTGGAACCAACCGCTTTAATTACCGCGCACACATCAGATATCGCTTACAAATCACTAAATCAAAATTTCGCATTACTACCAGCCCCATGTTCGACGCAAATGATCCACACTTCAACAAAATCACTCCCACTCTAACCTCGTAAATAGCATAGACGATAATCGCAATCACAACGCTGACCATCAAAAACGGAGCGTAACTTTGCGTCCTAGGCCGTCACAACACAGTTCACATTGGTATGTTGGTAATGAACATGTTATTTGTAGTGATGTTGGCCTGTGTTGTTATTGAACTAAAGTATGTTTTTGTCGGTTTCGGCGACCGCAATCCATTGGCAGAGAGTCACGTTTCTGGCGTATCGGGGGTAGTTTACGATAATTCGGGTTATTCGCGGAACGTGGTTTAGTGCCACTCGTTATCTTTCCCGGTATAATTGTCATTTGAATTTGTGTTTTTGTCGGATACAATTTGGCTAAATGAATGATATTGGGCCCCGATATGCCGCGTATAATGTTAACGTGTGAATTTCAGTACAACTCATGCCGATAAGTGGCTGAGATTTGGAATTGTTAATACGGGCCGCCCATTTGATATCACTCGATTGCAGTGTGTTCATAAAATATGCAAACAATATGTGGCGACGCGACGAGCAATATAGAGATGAGTGAAGCTGCATCGCACTATAAACAAAAACGCGACAAGTGAGGCTAGCCTGGCACTTGACAGGTACCTACCTATTTTGGGACCGTATGCAGTTCGTATTGTTTTTAAAATATAAATGAAGTCTTCTTGTTTAATTAAGGCAGTAACGTCTAATACTTAGCGTAAACCAAATGTTTACAATGAAGCGAAAAATTGTTTTCTTAATGGCACCCTAAGGCATGCAGAACCAACGTTGAAAAATTCAATGGCTCTCGCAAATCAGGTTCAGTCACAGACAACCCCCACTAGACGGAGCATGTAAGGCGACCCGCGCGCACCAACGATATGGTACGGCAGAACATTAAAGTATGAACACGGCGGCCACTGTTTAGTTGCGTCCATGTTTATGATCCATGCGTACGTCAACGAAAAAAGAAATTAAATAAATAACATGGTAAATTGTAGTGTTAAGTGGTGTACAAAGACCTGATAAACATGAACGCAACTAAACGGTGGCCGCCATGTTGATACTTTAATGTTCTGCCGTAACATATCGTTGGTGCGCGCGGGTCGCCTTACATGTGACTTACATGCTCCGTCTAGTCCGTATGGTGGTCAGTGGGTCAGTAGTCCAATAGGTAGAACGCCCGTGTTGGCCCGGAAAGCCGTTGAAGACGCAGGTGCGAACCATGCCTGGACCATTATACTTCTCCATTTTTCGCTTCATTTTAAACATTTAATGGTCTTGTTCCAGTAAAATTGTACTTTCCGTCCATGGGACAAAGTCGTGGGACGCCCTGTATATTTCCTTATTTCCTACATTTATTTGATTAAAATTATATTACTTATCTAATATTGTTATCAGAGCTTCCTACTTGGGTTGTTTTACTAAGATTAATTAGGAGTAATAGTAGCATTACAATTTCATGATCCTAGTATAAAATGCAACTCGACGGAACTAAGAACTGCCTCAGGCACATTGTAAAAATAGTGTCACAAGTTTTCCCGTTCCTAAATATAGGAGGAGTATCCCGGGAGGCCGGGAAGGAACGGATTTATTTCCGGGCCCAGCGGACGCCGCGTCCGGCTCCGGCTTCGTCACACGTCCGCCGTGGAGATGTGTGTGTGTGAAGAAACTATTTCTTCATCGACACGCGATTTGTCGAAAGTCGACGCGTTAATAATCTTCTCCGATGAGGTTGACCTAAATTAAATCGGCGAAAAAATTAATTTTTAATCGGCGAGTATTTTAATTTATAACTTTTATCATCATGGAGAAAAAATCTGCAGGCACTCTGCTAGGTTATGTCAGAGGAAGTCATTTTAAAATCTTCGGTAAGGCACGGCCATGGCATGTAATCCTTCAGGATGCCATCTGTCTCTAATTTCATTTTTGCTTTTCCGGGCGTTGGATAAATGTGTTTTTAACCGACTTCAAAAAAGGAGGGGGTTTTCAATTCGGTTGTATGCTTTTTTTTTAATGTTCGTTACCTCAGAACTCCGTCATTTATGACTCGATTTGGAAAATTCTTTTTAGGTTCACTCAAGATTCTCAAGGTTGGACCCATAAAATTTTGGTGAAGATCGGATGATGGGATCTATGAGGAATCGAAGGAATTCCTGAAATTTTATAGGCACTCATAATAGTTTTCATATATTTTCTAAAACTATTTAAGTATTTGCATATGGTTGTCATCATTTTCCTATGCTGAACTGATGATGGAAGGTACAACTCCTTAACGGTTAGGAGTTAGGAGATAATTCAAACGAGATGCATGCCTTGAAGACCTTGATCACCCCGCCATAAGTTTTTTATATGAATCACTAAAAAGCAAAAAAAAAAAACAAAAAAAAAACTGACTTCAATAAAACTAAAAAGCCAAAAATAACCCGTTCAAGTACAGATTACATTTGACTCACCCTTTGAAGTCGGTGCAAAACCTCACGTAAACTATAATATATAAATATAATAATTGAGTGTAGTAGAGTACTAAATCAGCTCACAGATTGCAAAATTTCACAGTTTCTCTTTCACCTGCCGATATTTTTTAGTTTTTGGATATTTTGGTCACCATCCGTCTACTGGGCAGGAAACATCTCACAATGTCTTCCTTCCATCTTCAGATACTAATCGCTGTATACTATAGTAAGCACATTCCGTGCTCCACAAAAGCCATTATTTTACCTGAAATAACTAACCAGACACATCCTGACAACAGCCTGATAGACTAATCAATAAAGACGCTGTCAAAGCTAAAGTAACAAAAAAGTAGAAAAGCTGTCACCTCGATTATCCGGCGCTAGAGCGCCAAAAAGGATGGCAAAAATCCGTTGATATTTTATCATCTATTTCGCGTACTATCTGGGTCATTTTTCACTCAAGCACTGATAAAAGCTGTTACTTGACAATCTAGATTTTTTGCGACGACATTTGGCACTTAAATTTTGATGCTCCGCTGTAGGTGGTGAAATAAAACTACCCCATTGATAAGTGCCCGCGGGACCAAACCGTTCACATGACGATTGTTGCATCTTAATATTGGCGCCGGCTGGTGTTTCGCTACTTCGACTTATGGCGGGACGAGGCCCTAAAAGTCGTAAGTTATGCTGATAAATATAATACTTATTCCGTGAAGTTTTCTACGTTCTTTGAATTTAGGTCACTACGAAAGTAATATAAATTTAGTGAGTACCTATCAGTGGCGTGCACAGAGATTTACGACAGGGTAGACAAAAAATTTTGAGAACCTAATAACTTACAGAAATACTGCGGGACAGTTTTTATTCTTCGTCTTCTCAAATATCAAGCACATCGACCATCTCTAAATAATTTCCTCTATTAACTGACGACCGCAAACAATAAACACCACCACAATTATCACAATTAAAAGAAAACACTAAAAGTTTTTATTCGCTTATTTACTAGTCACCACTATCACACGTAATAATCAAAACAAACAATAATGGCGTCCAAGTATGCAAAACCTATATGTAAACAAAAATACGACAAACTTAAATAGTACTGTCTTTGCGCTAATTAAAGTTACAAAAAAGCGCCTTTTTAAATTCGTTACATAGTCAACATCGGAAGTTCGAATCTACAAATAATAGCTAAGGAGAGAGCGAGACAGGCTACCCGTTCGGAATTGTTCGCTTAACATCGGGCGTCGCGGTATTCGCGCCTCGCTCGCACCGAATGTTGTTCGCCGTGTCGAGTCGCGGGTCGGAAACATCCTAGTTCCGTAAGGAAGTAAAAGACATGAGACAATGTCTTACTTTTGTATTTGTGTGCGTGAGTTTTGTTATTGTGTGCAATATTTTTATAAGAACGCACACACACGCGGTCCGTGTTACCACGAGGCACACAAATATAAATTTAGACAGAAAATCGCCTGTCTTTACCGCTTACGGCGCGAAGCGGCGCTAGTGCCGGGGAATCGTTCGTCAATCTCCACGGAATCGACCAATACGTACGTAATTTTGGCGCACCGACTCGATAGATGGCGCGGATCGCAAATTGATTATTTTTGTACATTTGTTTTATATAATTTTATAAAAAGGTAATGTTTGTAACAATAAATAATATATTTCGTTTCTGTAATCGACTAGGGTAGGCAGTGTCTTTTTGTCTTTATAAGGTGCACGCCACTGGTACCTATGTGTTAAATTCTTTATGGAACCTAGAAACAAAAAAAAAAATTATAAATGTGTTAAATTTGCTGATTTTCACTAAATATTTATTTTATCCTCCTACTATCTAATCACTAATCATTTGACCCAGCGAGTAAAGTGACGCTTCACCATCTCCGTTTCAGCTTGGCCCAAAATTATTTTGTATATCTGGATGTTTGGATGTCGGGATGTTTGGATGCCCAGCCACTTTCCAGCTGTTCTCGCCTAGAGGTCGCATTTATTAACTGATTCTCATGTTATTTTGTGGGTCGGTTCGATAAGTATCTAGATATTTTTGTCGACACAGTTCTTCGAAAATATTCAAAATGGCGATGGCGGTGATATGTAATGGTTGTTGAAAAAGTGAAAAATTAGAAATGTCCACACCTTCGAAAGAAACTCGTGAGATGAGCCACTAATTGTAATAATCAAACGTAACTATAGTACATTGTTGTAGAGGCTGTAAAGTAAGCAATAGATTAACGAGTAAATTTCGATGAGGTAATCAATTGCACTTTCAGCCGAGACTAACATAGTGCTTTTCACGACACGAGGATAGTAGATTGTACAACAAGTGCATAAAACGCACCATTTTACACGAGACGATTATCCATCCGAGCGAGCTTGCGAGCGAGGATGAATATAAAGTCGAGTGTAAAATGCGTTTTATGGACGAGTTGCACACTCTACTTTTCACTTCGATTGCGAGGAAATGAAACTTCATCATGTAAATATTATACTTCGAAACAAATTTAATTAAAATTTAAAGTTACATTAGAGCTATGAGATAAGTATATATACTATATTGATTTACTAAAATAAAATAAAAAATATTTAAAAAGTTATAAATGATAGTAAATAAAAATTACAAGTTTATTTCAAGAAGTTTTATTGTGTACTTTGGCTGTTAGTATCTTTGCCTTGGTCGTAGAATACTAACGAAACGAAATAAAATAAAGATTTAATTGTATGAAGTTTTCAGTTTTTTTTTATCTGTTTATTAAAGAACTTTTGTCATTGTTATTATTATGTCAGCTAAGTTTTTAGTTGGTCGTGTGGCTGTTGGACCGATCGCCTTGGTCTTCGACGACGATTTTACTTTATGCTCTAGAGCATAAAAAGCGACTTTATGCCGCCTACGCACAGCATAAAGTCGAACTTTTAGAGCATGAGAAGTGAAAAATATATTATAATACGAGTTTTTCATATTGGTCATTAAACTCGGCACCTTGCAGCCTCATTTTTGTAAAAATCAGGGCTATTATAAACATAAAGCTGATCGTGCCCCCAGATTCAAACGTCATAAAGACGATTTTCAACCCAGTTATGAAGAAATAACAAAAATATTCAAACTTACCTCACTTTCAACTTAATTTAGACATTTAAATATTTAGTCTAGGTTACACTCAGGTAAATAACCCTACGATACATTACGTATACACTGAAGGGTCATTGTAACGGTAGATACGCAATATTAACATACGTTCCTAATATTACATAATATTTCGTGAGTCAATGTGAACATTATTAAATTAATCACGTCATTATCACATTTACAAAACCAATTTTAATATTTACTAAACAATACATATTGTTTTTTTTTTTTCATATGGCCGGCTGCCTCGTAGCGCATGCGCGCTTCGCATCTCATCGCAATGGAGTCATAGCTTTTCAGCCAAATAAAAAAAAATATGAACTCAATATTTATATACCTAGGTAATTAAAAGTGTTTATTTGTTGAAAACTGTTCATTTGTTGAGAAATTAGTCATTGTAGAAATTAGGAAATTGTTTTATGCCCCATAACTAATTTTAAAATATAAATGTTCATGATTTTCAGAGTAAAACCTTTTTTTAACAAAAACTTATTAAAAAGTAAACCTGAGGAGTATTATCTTACTTATGAAAATAAACTCATTTGTGGGTATTTATAAGTTTAAGAAGAAATACACCTCATAAATGACGCATTCTCATTGGTCAATTTCATTTGACATGCAGTAGACGATTAAGCTTTGATTGGATAAATTGTCGTTTAAGCCGGCCGAGAAAATTAGTCTGAAATATTTTCTAAAAAGTCGTATCTTATTATGAAATTCAAGTGTAGATACGAACTGTAAGTAAGTAAGTAAGTAAACACTTTATTGTACACAAAAACAGTTACAAAATACATATATTACAAATAACATATAGGTACAAAGGCGAACTTATCCCTATAAGGGATCTCTTCCAGTTAACCTTTGAGCAATTGAGTGAGTACGAGAAGAAGATAGACAAACTAACACCGTAACTGTTACCGTAAGGTCCAACATTGTTGTCGTGTTGGGAGCTAAAATTGATATACAGTTTACAAATGAACATAATATATATAAGCAGTTTTGTGTACTGGATTCAGGTAATATATAACCACATTTTCGAGCAGTGTCGTGAAAAAGAATTTAATTTAACCTATTTGAGGTCATTTTGATATAACCGTAATTCACTGCTTGTTCTGTTTTGACAAAAGACTGGAATCTGTAGTGAGAAATAATAAAACCGCCATGAAAGAAAAATACTGAGCCAATTTTAATTACTGGCACAGCTTGAGCAAGTTTTTCCGCAAAAAAGTTAAAATTCATGGCGTCTCAACTCAACCCTGTTTTCATTCATGAGTTTGCGTAAAAAGGAATCAGTACAGGTAATTCGCGGTAGGCACCGAGTTTAAGGCTGACCTCAAGAAAGACCTACAAAGTCTTAAAGGTTCTAGATAGTTGGTACGGAATTATCGGTGCGCGAATCCGACTCGCACTCAGCCGGCTTTTTTAATGAATTTAATGTAAAGTAGCTACTACTCTTGCTAGGTATTTATTAGGTTATTACATGTGTTATAATTATTATTATATGTATATAACGTTCTTTGTTCCTATAATTTGTCCTGTTAATTTTGATTTTAAAATAGAATAAACTTTATGGTAGTGACAACGCCGACGCATCAACGTAAACCGGACCACCGCGGAGAGCGCAGCCTGGAGTACCGTTAACCGAAAGCGATGGTGGGCGAACACTTCCCCTCGCGTTTTGCTTTGCTCTCGCGCGATTTTTGTACGCGTCGGGATCCGCGACCTTTGTTAGGATTCATTACATTCCGCTACGTTTTACTTGTAGTCTAGATCCCCCTTAGTACTAATTAGGGCACTAATTTTCAATATTCGGTATTAGAGATATTCTATTGCTGGTCAAGTGGACGTAGGTGTAAACAATTTAAACACATCCATATATTTTCAAGGCATTTTACCGGTTAAACAGAAAGAGGCATTTAATATTTACTTTAGATTGCTGTTGTACGCCCCAGATTGTTTTCATCTAATTAAATATCCGTGACTTTATTTCACAAATCGGCCTCTGGGGACTTTTGACGTCAAGTTTATCATTCTGTACGCTACGTGTAATCTTAAACAACAGATTTTCTGAATGTCTGATGAAAATCTACGTCTAATCTATGATTATGGTTATGATTTCTATGTATATATAATATAATATAATATAATAAATGATATCTCACTGACAACCTTAGAGCTGTATAAGCAACGAGTAAGTGGTGTATAAGAACAATTTCAGTGAAGATTTGTATTTCCCAGTTGCGTGCACCTTATAAAGACTTAAAGACACTGCCTACCCTAGTCGATTACAGAAACGAAATATATTATTTATTGTTACAAACATTACCTTTTTATAAAATTATATAAAACAAATGTACAAAAATAATCAATTTGCGATCCGCGCCATCTATCGAGTCGGTGCGCCAAAATTACGTACGTATTGGTCGATTCCGTGGAGATTGACGAACGATTCCCCGGCACTAGCGCCGCTTCGCGCCGTAAGCGGTAAAGACAGGCGATTTTCTGTCTAAATTTATATTTGTGTGCCTCGTGGTAACACGGACCGCGTGTGTGTGCGTTCTTATAAAAATATTGCACACAAGAACAAAACTCACGCACACAAATACAGAAGTAAGACATTGTCTCATGTCTTTTACTTCCTTACGGAACTAGGATGTTTCCGACCCGTGACTCGACACGGCGAACAACATTCGGTGCGAGCGAGGCGCGAATACCGCGACGCCCGATGTTAAGCGAACAATTCCGAACGGGTAGCCTGTCTCGCTCTCTCCTTAGCTATTATTTGTAGATTCGAACTTCCGATGTTGACTATGTAACGAATTTAAAAAGGCGCCTTTTTGGAACTTTAATTAGCGCAAAGACAGTACTATTTAAGTTTGTCGTGTTTTTGTTTACATATAGGTTTTGCATACTTGGACGCCATTATTGTTTGTTTTGATTATTACGTGTGATAGTGGTGACTAGTAAATAAGCGAATAAAAACTTTTAGTGTATTCTTTTAATTGTGATAATTGTGGTGGTGTTTATTGTTTGCGGTCGTCAGTTAATAGAGGAAATTATTTAGAGATGGTCGATGTGCTTGATATTTGAGAAGACGAAGAATAAAAACTGTCCCGCAGTATTTCTGTAAGTTATTAGGTTCTCAAAATTTTTTGTCTACCCTGTCGTAAATCTCTGTGCACGCCACTGGTATTTCCAAGTTAAAGTTACCTGGAATCCAGGACGTTGATACGATCATCCAACTTCCTGACGTTACCCCGTATCAGTATCAAAGAGCTAAGTAAGTTAGAGCAGATTCCGAGACAAACAGTTTTACTTAATTTAAATGTACAGGTCACGCCGCAAGTTTAATTGGAAGAGTCGAATCACGCTGTTCTACCCCGCGCGACGAGGACTTTTAACCCTTGACCTAAATAAGTTTAAAAATGGCATTCCGATCCGGGCGCCTGTGACCAAGGCGAGGCTGGTTCGGTGGCCCAAACTTACTTTTATGGCATATAAATAGCAATACGATACGCATACTGGTGCGACCAGCAAGCGTTTTTTTTGGTAATACATTAGAATACAGTGAATCGTGGCCGGCCACGGTCACCATACCGTGATAACTAGTGTATGTATGGATCCGCTAAACTAAGGCTTAAACGTCAAATGTACCCGAGTCAGTAAAACTACCAACTACCTACAACTCAGACAACTGCGTAAAGAGGCTGATTGGGAGAAAGCTGAAGTTACCTCTATTCGAATACAAGATTAATAAAATGTTGGTTCTGTGAGTATGTTTATGGTATCAAGCTCTTCGCTTCGCAAAGTCAGCAGTAAGACAAATAAAAATATGTATAGGAATTCCCTTAAGAAATCCGTAACGTACATACTGCATAGAGTATTTAAATTACACACAGTAAAGAAAATAGGTATATTTATAAAAAAAACAAGCTCGCTCTGTTTCATTGCTAGTACGGAACACACTAGCAAAAAAATAACAAGCTTTCACAGTTTTGTGAGGGTTAATATTTTATTTGTTAGCAAATACTTCATTGATTGGGTTAGCGGCGGGCGGCGCGAACGGCGAACGCTTAGTTTCTTCTCTAATTAAAAATTTCTCATGCAGTTTTAGTGCGGGTGGGTACACGGTTTCGTTCATCACCATGGAAATTGGATTTGGGATAGTCGTGTGAATCGCAAGTCGAAAGTAAAACTACGTACGATAGTAAACACATCAGCCCGTCTAGCACAATTAGCGAATGTTGTCGCGCGACATAGTTTCGCCAGCCACTCTCTCACAATACAGCGAAGAAAGGGATAGGAAGTATTTTTCGCGCGAGAAAGAGTCACAATATGTCACAGTTATGCTAGAAGTGCTGAGATTGTAAAGCCTCAGATGATTTATACTTGTATTATTGTACCCTAATGACCTGAAAGATGCCAACACTCTTTGGAAACCTATTATTTTGAATACAAATAATGGACTGTAGCCTTTGAGTTTTGAATTGTGTTTAAATTTAGAATTAGGAAAGGAAAATTGCCGGCTGGTGATAAAGAAAAAGAACGATATTATTACAAACGAAATTACGAGGGCCTTGAGTTCTCTTTCAAAAGGACTAAACTTAGCTCCAGAGGGTACTGCTCCTTCCTCAGGTATCCAGGGCCGAGGAAGCCAGCTCGTGGCCACGCGCAACTCACTTACCAGCAATCCAACGGTTACCTTGCACCTGATGAACCAGCTCTGGTGTTCCTCCTGATAGATCTCGAGGCACTACATGGGTTTTAACTACTTAAAAGTATTTTTAAGTTCGAAAATTCGACATTTAATTGCAGCCAACAAATTCGCAACCTTTTCGCCCGAATCTAACGGTAAAGAGAGTGAATCGGCACGTTTTCGATATGAATTTGACAGAACTAAAAAAATGTTGCCACAATACAATATTTGTTTTCTTTTTAAAGTTAACACCTATATTGTGCCGTGGAGTGCCGGCTGAAGAATAGCATTCCCCCATCTCTTCTCGTGGGTGTCGTCAAGGCGACTAAGAGATTTTGACCCGTGCAAATGTCACCTGCTAATGGGTCGGACTGGTGTCGGGCAGCAGCGACACTAGTGCAATAAATATACTGCGATTGCCAACCCGCCTGCTCAGCGTGGCAATTAGAGCGAACCCTCCCATGGCAAGTCCCAACCATACACGGCCCTCAGTTCCTGGCCGCCCTGCTATTCCAGATCACGGCGGCGGTCTCGGTAACGGCAGGGTAGGGGGTGCGAAGAATCCCCGGGTTACGGAAGGCCGCCAAAACAAACTGACCTTGGCGACGTATAATGGACGCACGTTACGACTGGACGAGCACCTGGCGCAACTCGAGCATGAACTCGGAAAGATTAGGTGGCACATTCTTGGGTTGAGCGAAGTCCGAAGAGAGGGTGAGGACACGGTGACGCTTGAATCTGGCCACCTTCTGTACTACCGAGAGGGACACCAGGTATCCCAAGGTGGCGTAGGGTTCTTGGTCAACAGGAATCTTTGTGACAACGTTGTAGAAGTTTCGAGTGTGTCGAACAGGGTCGCGTACATAGTAATTAAGCTAACCGAGAGGTATAGCCTCAAGGTTGTGCAGGTTTACGCACCGACCTCGACATACTCGGACGATGAAGTGGAGGATATGTTCGGGGACATATCGAAGGCCTTACACTTCACCACTAAGGCCCACTACAACGTTGTCATGGGAGATTTCAACGCCAAAGTGGGAGTACAAAATTGCAGAGAATCGGTAGTAGGGTCCCATGGTTATGGTAGCAGGAATCATAGGGGGCAAATGCTGGTCAACTTCCTCGAAAATGAGGGGCTTTTCTTGATGAATTCGTTTTTCAAGAAACAGCCTCAAAGGAAGTGGACATGGCAGAGCCCCGACAACATGACAAAAAATGAGATCGACTTCATCATAACGGACAAGAAGCGCATATTCAGAGACGTCTCAGTGATCAATAGGTTTAATACCGGTAGTGATCACCGACTTGTACGAGGCTCTCTGAATATCAATTTCAAGCTAGAACGTGTTCGTTTGATGAAGTCCAGGCTCCGACCTAACCCGCTCCAAACTATAATGGGATCTGAAACGTTCCAGTCAAATCTGGAGAACCGATTCGCTGCCCTGGAAACCACAAACAGCGTTGACATTGACCAAACCCTCGAAGGTGTGGTCGGAATCCTCAGGGAGGAAGGTGTGAGATTTTGCGAATTACAGCGTAAAGGCAAGAAGTCGAAGTTTTCGGGAGAAACACTCGGGCTTATGACGGAACGACGTGAACACCCACCAGTCACTTTGTCAGAAAAGCATGCTCTAAACAAGAAAATTGGTAAACTAGTGCGACGAGACCTCCGATGCTCCAACACACGGTCTGTTGAAAGAGCTATTGAGCAAAATCGGGGGTCCAAAGTGTTTGTCCAATCTCTTGGGAGAAGCCATCTGACAAAGCTGACCACCGCGGATGGAGTAGTCGTTGCTTCAAGGCCAGGGATTCTCGCGGAAGTTGAGAACTTCTACAGCCTGTTATACGCTTCACACGCAACTCAACCTGATCCCGGAAATGAGGATTCCAGAGCCACACTTGTGCGCCACTTTACTGAAGACTTGCCAGAAATCAGCCTAGGCGAAATCGAGATAGCTCTAAAACAGCTTAAAAATGGAAAAGCCCCTGGAGAGGACGGTATTACGACTGAGCTCCTGAAATCTGGTGGTAAACCGGTAATGAAGGAGCTCCAAAACATCTTTAATACTGTCCTCTTTGATGGGAGAACTCCGGAGGCGTGGAGTAGGAGTATTGTCGTGCTGTTTTTCAAAAAGGGTGATAAAACTCTTTTGAAAAACTACCGACCCATTTCACTCCTAAGTCACGTCTACAAGCTGTTTTCGAGAGTTATCACGAACCGTCTTGCACGAAGACTCGACGAGTTTCAGCCTCCGGAACAGGCGGGGTTTCGATCAGGATATAGCACCGTAGACCACATTCATACAGTGAGGCAGATTATACAGAAGACGGAAGAGTATAATCGGCCCCTGTGCTTAGCGTTCGTGGACTACGAGAAGGCTTTTGACTCGATCGAAACCTGGTCGGTTTTGGAATCTCTGCAGCGATGCCAAGTCGATTGGCGATACATCCAAGTGTTGAAAGGTCTTTACAATGCCAATAGCATGGCCGTCCAAATACAGAACCGGCAGTCTGAACCTATCCCCATGCATCGTGGTGTGAGACAAGGGGATGTTATATCCCCCAAATTGTTCACAAATGCATTGGAGGATATGTTCAAGACGTTGGACTGGAAAGGACAAGGCATTAACATAAACGGTGAGTACCTTTCACACTTGCGATTTGCAGACGACATTGTCATCCTGGCGGAAACGCTGCAAGACTTGCAATTTATGCTGAACGGCCTAGCTGAGTCTTCAAAACGCATTGGCCTCCGGATGAACATGGACAAAACCAAGGTTATGTTCAATGAACATGTTAGTCCGGAACCAATTGGGGTACAGGGCAGCTTTCTCGAAGTTGTTCAAGAGTACGTCTACCTTGGGCAAATATTGCAGTTGGGTAAAAACAACTTCGAGAGAGAGGCTAACAGAAGAATACAGCTGGGCTGGGCAGCATATGGCAAACTTCGTCGGGTCTTCACATCGCCAATTCCACAATGTCTGAAGACGAAAGTTTTCAACCAGTGCGTCCTACCCGTTATGACATACGGTGCCGAGACGTGGACACTCACGGTTGGGCTGGTCCACAAGTTTTAAGTCGCTCAGAGAGCTATGGAAAGGGCAATGCTCGGAGTTTCTTTAAAGGATCGAATTCGGAACGAAGTGATCCGTCAGAGAACTAAAGTTACCGACATAGCTCACCGTATTAGCAATTTGAAGTGGCAGTGGGCTGGCCATATTAGCCGAAGAACCGATAACCGGTGGGGTAAACGTGTTCTTGAGTGGAGACCGCGGATCGGCAAGCGTAGTGTGGGACGCCCTCAGACTAGATGGAGCGATGATCTGTGCAGGGTGGCTGGCAAAAGCTGGATGAGAGTAGCCGAGGATCGCGTACAATGGCGTGCAGTTGGAGAGGCCTATGTCCAGCAGTGGACAAGAATAGGCTGATGATGATGATGATGATGATGATGATGACCTATATTGAGGAAGACAAGAGGTTAACATAGATGACTCAGTATAATGATAGTATGAGGATGAAGTATGAATCACATAACCTAAAATTTAGTTTTTATTATATATGTATGATCCGAACATAAAATTTACTATTTTTATCATAAATATTGCGATTTTACACCCCTTTTCATTCCAGGTACGAAACACTTACAATTGCTGATTTTAATCAAATCTGGCTATGAAATAAAGAACGCTAGCGCAAATTGCAACCAATCACACGGAATTCTCTGATAAATAACGTTTTCATTCATGGAGCTAACAAGCTAAAATATATTGGCGAGTTTAAAATAGAATATGTAGACGTAATTATCCTTTGAAAGGTAAATTCTCTTATCTGCTCGTATTCTGTAACCTTTTACTGCAGCAGCGTATTTCGGTACATTTTCGGTATACAAAGCCTGTGCTCTAGAGGGAAAATGGCTGGAGATTAGGCAGAAATGAATGAGTGAATAGGGTAAAGCGAGCATCAGGGAGCTCATTTGGATTTGTGAAATGTCCAATAACAGCACGTCAGCGAGCGCAAATAGAATTACTCTGTTAACTCTCTTGTTGACTTTACAGGCAAGCATCTAATCTCAATACAAATAGTACCATTCAAAATGGAACACGCGTCGTCATGTTCAATGACACAATGTAAACATGTTCGCCTGCGGAAATGCTATTCTATAGCATTTGAATTTTGAGTGCGTGTTGTATAACGCGCATTCTATGGTAGCCTTTAAATTGAGCTTTCCTGGGCAGAAATGCTTAGGCAAATCGTGTCACTTTTACTTCAATCACGGAAAGCTTACTCCAAAATTTAATTATTATTATGTATTGTCAAACAAACATGGAAACATTAGACAATACTGTATAATACTGAATTCTAGGTAAACTTTTGTATCATAAGAGTTTTGGCTCTCAATTCGACTACTTGAAGCATAACGGGTATGTTTGCTCATCAATTCTTGGATTTAGCCCCACAGTAAGCTCTATTATTTACTTAGTCTTGTGTTAAGGGCACCAGACGATAAAACATACTTACATAGCTTATACATACTCAAATACATAAAAAAACATCCATGACTAAGAAACAAATATTTAAGTTCACGCAAGTATTTTGCCCCTTCCGGGATTCAAACGTAGGATCGTCGGCTCAGTAAGCAGATACGATACCACTGCACCAACCGCGTCGTCGAAATGCTTTCTGATTTTATTATGTTCGGTGGGCTGTCCTTTTGCGCAAAAAATCAACGAAAAGTGTTTTTCTCCACAGCGATTAACATAATTGATTGACATATCACAAACGGCTACATAATATTTTTCTCCCAGAAAACCAAAACAAAACGCCAAATTGATCCACCACCACTCTTCATAATCTCGTCCCAAAAATACATAGTCAATATTGACATAAGCATAAAGTCATCCCTTTCGAAACAAAGTGATGGGGCCCATCATTTTACGGGCTTAAATGTGTTATGAATATTTTAGCGGGCGTTTGCTTAGCATTCGGTGCCGATGCTTTTATGAGGGCTAGAGATATACTTGCCGGCATCGCTTATTTTCCAAGGGTGTGAAATGTTGTAGCAAACGTTGCCAACATTTTGAACACTGATTAGAATATTATATGTAATAACTATATCAGAACAATTGATTTAAGGCCATGATTTCGTTCGCTTGATATTTTTATTCATGACAAGAACGGTATTGACAGAACAGTTCTGGGTAAATGGGAAAAACTTATAAGGAAGAGTAAAGATTTTGCGTGGGATATTGTATATTGGATAATGACGTACCTATTACTCGGGAGCTTGCTTCGACGTGCTCGGTAATTTGTTAAACTCACTAATACATTGTGTCCCTATAACTTTGCATTTCACTAAAACTGGTTGGATGCCCAATAACATTAATGCATAACATTAATGTATTTTTGGTTGTTATTTCGCCCTTTGAATACTTTAGTTACTTGTAGTGTTTGTATTACTTAAATCGTGCACGTTACGTTTTATCAAATTACAGTTGAAAATGGAAATTTAGACTACAGCATAATTACACGTCAAGTTAACATAGAACAGAATATAATACAATAGCTATTTATTTATAGTTTATACATTACAATTATTTTTACATTAACATTTTATACATCACATGTCATTAGCTTTTGAAATATTATTTTAACATTTGCATTGTTAAATTACTTAACTTAATTTAGTAAAATGGCTTCTCCTTCGGTGCAGAAGGAGGGTCGGATGATGACTCCATGGGTTACTTGCCCTGCTATTTAGGGCAGGTCTTAGATAGACATTATGTATATAAAACATTATGTATGTAGGTATGATCTTTCGTTATTTAAAAAATATTTTTTATTTATCAAGTTAACCTACTGGTATCTAAAATTATCCTATGAATAAAGAGCTCCGATGAATTTAACGTTTTTGTTTTCCAATATTCTCTTTAGAAATTGCATTGTTGTATACGAGTGGTGTACGTTTCCGACGAACAGACAAGTCGAATGCTAGTCTAATAAACAAATCATTGTTTCTGTTCTCGCAATGTTCAGGTACCATCCCGTCCGATTTAATTGAATATTCCCGCCTTTAAGTAATGTATAGCTAACTGGCGGCGCGAGAGCCCTGGGCGCTTAGTGGGACCAGGTCTCAGATAGTGTGTCTTATCGTAATCAGTAAAGTACCATTGCACACAATGCATTAACATGTATACTAGATTTGATAACGGAAAGGAAAAAACTAGAAAGCATTATAATTAAAAAAAAAAAAGTTTAGCCCGTCGAGGCGAACCAATCGTTTCAAGCGCGTCATAATTATTGATAACATTTCATATAATGTCTAACAGATGAAAATATATAGAGATCGAGACAGCTTTGCGTCGTGTACACGCTAAAACATTTATTAGAATTTATTTGTCTGTAAATCATAAATCATCATAAATCATTTATTTGCTTGAATAGGGTCATATTACAGGTGTTTAGTATATTACATTGGTATCTCCTAATTCAGCTGTCCACAAGACAGCATGCAAATATTAATACACTTATTAAAACATTTTAACAGTAGTAAGTACTAATTTACAATTATTAAAATGTAACAATTATTAATTTATATTGATCATACACTAGAATGTCATTAACTACCTACATTAAAATAACAAAGCAAAAACTATTATTACATTAAAGCTTTGCAATTATATTATTATTACTTATCAAATTGATTATATTAGTCCAGTCCAATAAAATTACAATTAATATTATAATAAATTATTATGAATAAGACAGTACAAAAAAAATACATTTATTTTATTTAATACTATTATTCATTATTATGTTGCAAATAATCCTTAATCGAGTAAAACATTTTAGATAATAGCCATTCATTCAGATTCTTTTTTAATTGTTGTAGTGGTAAGTTTTTCATTTCCTTTGGCAATTTATTATAGATTTTAACACACATTACACTACATTTTTTTTTAAACAGAGCTGTTTTTTGTTGCTTTCCGATTTCAAGTCGATTACAATTTCTTGTGTTTCTGGGATATAATTCCCCTGCAGTCGTAAATAGGTGCATATTTTGCTTTACAAATTTGACAACTTCGAGTATATACAAGCAAGGTAACGGGAGTATTTTTAATTTGCTAAACATTGGTTTACAGGATTCATGAGGTGCAATCCCGCAAATTGCACGAATACATTTTTTTTGAGTTCTGAAGACTCTAATAATGTCCACTCCATTGCTCCATGTGATTAATCCATACCGTAAAATTGATTCCACGTAACCATAGTAAGCCGCGATTGCAGTTTTCTGGTCTGTCACTCTACGCAATTTATTGAGTACGAACGCAAATCTGCGTAAACATGCGTTTTGGATATGCTCGTTCCAATTTAATTTATTATCTATATATATTCCTAGACATTTAGTTGTACTACATTCTTCCAAAGTATGTCCATTATAACTAATATTGTATGGTTGACTAGTTCTGTTAAAGCGTAAATAGTTAGTTTTTTCTAAGTTTGCCTGTAAGTTATTTTTTTCAAGCCACTTTACAACAGAGACTACAACTTTATTTATTTCTGACTCATGATCAGTTTGCGTATGAGATTTGTTGCTTGTCACTATGATTGAGATGTCGTCAGCAAACAGAATACACTTATGGCTTATGATATCAGGGAGGTCATTTACGTATATTAAAAACAGGAGCGGGCCAAGTACACTTCCCTGGGGTACTCCAAACTTATTTAGTCGGTATTCAGAATTATAACATTCTGTTTGATTATAATTATTGACCTTATTAATTTCTACGCGTTGTGTTCTATTTCCTAAATATGACCGGATCCAGCATATCGCTGGTCCTCTGATACCATAGTGTTCGAGTTTTGTTAGTAGTAGGTCATGAGCAACAAAATCAAAAGCCTTTGACATATCAAAGAATAAAGCCGTCGTTAGCTTTTTCTCATCACAGCTAGTTGCGATCTCACGCACAAGACTAAAAGCAGCTAATGTGGTGGATTTGTTTTTTTGGAAGCCATATTGGTCCTTTGCAATTACATTAAATTTACCAAAAAAGTCGGTCAATCGCTTGTGCATGGCTTTCTCAAATATTTTTGAGAGGATTGGCACTAGAGTAATTGGACGATAATTACTTAATTCAGTCCTTTGACCCTTCTTAAAAATAGGTCTTATAATTGATTTCTTTAAGCAGTCCGGGAATAATCCAGATTCCAATGAAAAATTAATAAGGTATGTCAATATTGAGATAATTTCAAATCTAGATTTAATTATTATTTTAGTTGCAATGTCATCATATCCTTCTGCATTCGTCTTGTTTAGTGAAGTGATCAGATTTAAAACTTCATTTTCCTCGAATGGCTTTAAAAAGATAGTGTTTGCAACTTTTTGCCTCTCAGTAACAGTTACACTTGGATTATGGATAAATTTGTTTGTTAATTCTATATAATAGTTATTAAATATTTCTGCTATGCTTGAAGGGTCTGTGATATTTGTACCATTATCATTAATACTATCTATGCACTCGGTATTATTTACGTTGTGTGCATGATCTTTGATAATTGTCCAGGACGCTTTACAAATATTTTTACTGTTAGCCACATATTTTTTGTTTGTTGCTTTTTGAGCAGTTATTACACACTTCTTCAGGATTTTATCATATGTTTTGTATTTATTTTTATTCTCAGTATTTTTGTTCCTGTAATAATTTAGCCTTAGATTTTTCTTGGTTTTGGTGCTCAGTTTTAAACCTTTACTTATCCACTTCGGTTTATAAAGTTTGTGTATTTTTACTTTTATCTGGGGAAAACAAAGTTTATAAAATAGGCACAAGGTGTCATGAAATTGGCTAAAGCTTCTATTGAAATCTTGTTCCTTGTATACCTCTGAAAAAGATATATTTTTTAAGCACTGTCGAAATATTTCGACGTTGTGTTCGGAATAATCCCTTTTCGTTACCGTGACAGCCTTAGGTGGTGCTGGTTTTTTAGTAACGTCAAAAGTAAGCATTTGGGCGGTATCGTGGTCAGAAAGCGCTAGTGGGAGAGTATTACCGGTGGCATTTTTGATGTTACTAAAAATGTGATCTATGCAATTTTTGCCACGCGTGGGTTCGTTTATGTGGCTACGTAAATTGTGATGTCCTGTTGCACACATAAGTCGCTCCGTGCAACGATTTAGTTTTAATATATTTATGTTAAGGTCACCTAAAAGGACGAAGTCCTTTTTGTGAAACTTCTTTGACAAACTGTATAATAATGTTTCCAACTTATCAAAAAATGTGTTTAAGTTTGAAGTCGGTGTCCTATAGATACATATAATTATCATATTAACGGATGGGACATGTATTCCACAGCATTCGAAAACTCTACTTTTGATCAGGTCATTAGCAAAGCTAATGGATTCAAATTCTGTGCCTTTTCTTATTAAAATACAAACGCCACCTCGCTTAATATGGCGAGAGTAGTTCGAAGCCAAAACATAGTCTTGGAATGAAACGTTTGCCTCATCACCGTTGTTGGATTTCGTTTTATATTTTTGTATATGGGGTAGTTTGAATTCTCTCCCAAACCTGTCAAATCCCATTCCTCTGACATATGTACTTCATCGACGCCCGCCGCGAGCGACAGTCGCAAGTCGCCATTTTACCTTGCTGTCTGTGCGGCCACGTTTGGCCGCCTGGTGTTTGAATTATGTGCTACGGACTGGTGTGATGTGCCACAAATCTATTTTATAAACTATTATACATACCCGTGAACGTGCAGATGACTTGCCGGCAAGAGGAGACAGCACGCAGCGTATAAAAGGTTAGTGCATATGTCTTTCCCTTTGTCCTAGGCTTCCTAGCTCCTATCTGCATAGTTTGGGGTTAATCTCAATTATACAGTCCACTTACCTTTATATTTTTCCCAATTTTGTTCCCCTCCCCACTGGTGCCGTGGGCTACTCTTATTTCGCCAACTTTTATCAAAATTATGGATTATTAAAAAAGGCACCTCCACATTCTTTCTGGTCACTTCTTACCGAATTAAACCATTTTCTGGTCATTTCCATCCGCATTAAATCATACCTATGTGATTAATATATAAATTTAATGATAATTATTGGGGTAACTTATGCGATTATTGTGCTAGGTATTGAAATAGTTTGTCATTTTTAATCTTAAAATATTAACAAGATCGGCGACTATTTCGCTTTATTTCCGCACCCGCATGCATAGTACGTTATATTGCTAGTTATTTCCTAATATATTTCATTTTTCGTGATCAATTTCGATACACGTGATCGCACATTCCTTTGTTCTTAACCATACCACTTTACCTGTCCGCCATATGCAATTGTAAATGCAACTCAAATTGGTTCGGTTAAGTTCATTTATTTCACCGCCCGGTAACATTACAATCACGGTAGCACATAAAATTCAATCAGAATCTTATTCTTAAATACGTAAATACGTTTCCGCCCGCATTTATCACAATTTACCTATTGTGTCCCGCTCAGTTTAGTTACAGTATTTAACTAACATTTTAATTTCTATTCCCGCAGTTAGGTACATAAATAAGTTCTTATAAATACATATAATACTTTTATATACGCTAATATCATCATACTTCTAATAAAAAGTGAACAATTTGTTATCATACTCATACGTCTAATATAAAAAGTCATAAGTCCATATAGAATCCCAGTCGCTTACGTCTTTTATATTTACTGCAAAACTATTTGCACCACTTAAATAAAAAGTCTTAAGTTCTCAGTAAATCGTCGTGAGTTACGACCTTCTATAGAATTCTTTAGCATACCGCGAATTGTTATTTTATTTATCGATTACAAGTTCGTAACTACTATTTACAATGGGTAAAGGTAGCAGAAAAGGGAGTGACGCGTTCAGCCAGGGAGTCGATTATGATACTTGTAGGAATCAGCTGACTATATATACCGTCAGGCGCGATGTTATCTATAAACGCGTAGAAAACATTCTAGAATTAGCATACAAAGCCGAAACTGATCACCAACAGTTTAAGGCGTTTCGGACAAGTGCATTAAATATAGACACATTGCGTGATGATTACGAAAAGGTTTTAGAATCGTATAATTTGCTGTTTTTACAACTGAACCCAGGCGCTGACGTAGATTATGAGTCATGGACATCATTTGAGGAAATGTATTGCTATATTAAACAATTATTGTCAGAAAATAAAGTCCATAGTGTTCCTGAGACTCAACCCCCCAGTGTTACGAAGTCGAAACCTCGCTTGCCAGTAATTGAATTAATTTCATTTGATGGACAGCCACATAACTGGCCGCTGTTTTATCAGCAATTTAAGAGTATGATACATGATAACGCATCACTGTCTGATAGTGAAAGGATTTATTATTTAATTGGCAAATTAACTGGCACTGCGCGAGATATTTGCGCAGGTTTGCCTCCAACCGCACAGAACTATCGCATCATTTGGGATGCTTTAATACAAAAGTATGATGACCCACGCACGCTAGCATGTACTTATCTTAAGCAGCTGTTGCATTTTAAATCGCTAACTACCGCGAGTTCGACCGGTTTAGACGCATTCATAAATAACTTTGACACATCCGTCAAAGCGCTCAAAGAAATGAAACTCGAAGATTTGACAGATTTCATTTTCCTGCATTTGGCATTACAAAAATTGGATGCAGAAACAATTAAATTATTTGAGATCGCCTATCGTAAGGAGAAAATCCCGTCGTATCATAGTTTAATTGAATTTGTCAAGGAGCAGAGTAAAGTGTTATCTCGATCTCCAAATGCAGTTACTAATAAACCGATCTTTAACTCCCCTAACAAGTCGCACATACCTAGGGCCGTTACAAAGACGTTCGTAGGCGCGGACTCAGGCGGTTCCGATAATAATATTAAATGTGGACTTTGTAAAAATAAACAACATGAACATTTGTATTCTTGTTCTCCTTTTATGAAAATGACACCGCACGAAAGATACAATTTTATCAAATTAAACGCATATTGCAACAATTGTTTAAGTGTAAGTCACAAAACTTCAACTTGTACTTCGAAGAAAAATTGTTCTCATTGTTCATCACGGCATCATTCATTGTTGCATTTTAACGTGAGTTCGAAGTCAAATTGTAACATGGGAACAACTGTTTCAAACCCCGCTCGTAATTTTAAACATGAAAAAATCGGACACCCTGAGTCCGGCCCTGGCATGTTTACGTTATCTCATGAGGAAAATAAATTTACTAATTCTGATATTGCTAATGTTGATAATATTAATATGACTACTGCAGTTAACGTCGACCAAAGCACCCCGCATTCCTCATCGGATCGTAGCATTTGTACAATTTCGTGCGACAGTTCTAG
The DNA here is from genome assembly GCA_947623375.1 of Apotomis capreana. Taxonomy (NCBI): domain Eukaryota; kingdom Metazoa; phylum Arthropoda; class Insecta; order Lepidoptera; family Tortricidae; genus Apotomis; species Apotomis capreana. Next base: position 29,116,692 of record OX392504.1, read on the forward strand.
CCGTCTTCAAACGACGACGTTACTGGCCACCGCGAAAATAAAAATAATTGATTCTTTTAACCGCACTCACTTTTTGAGATGCTTGGTCGATCCTGGCTCTCAAAGTGATTACTTAACAGCAGCTTGTTGTAAGCGATTATCGCTGCCTATTAAAAAACAAAACCGCTTTTCTGAAGTTCAAGGCATCGGTGGGACTTCGCAAAAAATATTAGGTGTAACTTCACTTAAATTCACGCCGCGAGTAGGGACCCAACGCGAATACACTGCCAGCCCGCTGGTAGTCGAGCGCATTACGTCACAGCTGCCTAGTGCGCGCGTAGATAACGCGTCGCTCGGGTACATTAAGAACTTACCGCTCGCAGATGATGACTTTTCACAACCGGGACCGATTGATATGCTTATAGGTGTGAAACTTTATTGCGAAATTTTATTGTTTGACAAAATTAAAGGCCCATCCGAGAATATGCCCAACGCTTATGAAACTACCTTAGGGTACATTTTAATGGGGGATGCTCCTATAGTTTCTTCCCAACCCGCTCCGCACACGCTCTGTGCTTTTAGCTGTGACCCGCTTCATCAACTCGTCGAGAAATTTTGGTCGAATGAGGAGATACCTTCGCGTACCTTTTTAAGTCCCGACGACGAAAAATGCGAAAGTATATACACTTCAACTACTGTTCGCAATGATGACGGCAGTTATTCTGTTGACCTGCCATTCAAAGATGATCCCAATAAATTAGGCGATTCTTTCGTAACAGCAAAAAAGCGTTTTTTACTTCTCGAGAGAAAGTTCTCTAAAGATCCCGCACTTAAATCTAGTTATGATAACATTATACGCGATTACCTAAATGAAGGTATTCTCTCTCGCTCCGCACCTGAGGAGTCTCTCTCTTCGGGCTATTTTTTACCGCATCATCCTGTAGTTCGCAATGACAAAGCGACATCCAAAGTTCGGCCCGTCCTGGATGGGTCCGCGAAAAGTGACACAGGGTTGTCACTAAATGATATTTTATATACCGGTTGTAACTTACAGGCAAATATATTTCACATTTTATTAAATGTCCGCATTTTCAAGATTGCATTTTTTGCTGACGTGAAACAAATGTACTTGTGCATTCACACAAATGAATCGCATCATAAATATCAACGAATTTTATACCGTTTCTCGGATACTGATCCGCTAGAGGTATACACGTTCACGCGGGTTACGTTTGGTTTGCGTTCATCGCCTTTTTTGGCGCTACGGACCCTACGTCAGCTAGCTGCTGATGAACGGCATCGATGGCCAACTGCGGCCGCCGTGTTAGAAAGAGATGTCTATATGGATGACCTCGCTTCTTCTGCTTCTTCTCTCGAGGAAGCAGTTAAGACAGCTGATGAACTGATCGACCTCTTCAAGGCCGGGGGGTTCGCCCTAGTAAAATGGACATCCAACTCGCGCGAACTGCTCGAGCACATACCAGAGTCACACCGGAAGTCTGGATCTATTTCCTTCGATGACGGAAATACATTTAAGATTTTAGGTCTGCGCTGGTTGCCCGCGCAGGACGTGTTCGTGTTCGATACCTCTAAACCGCCAACCTTGTGTACTAAACGTGCTATATTATCCGCGACCGCCCGACTATATGATGTACTAGGACTCGTAGGGCCGGTTATTTTATACGCTAAATTAATAATCCGGGAACTGTGGCTTATGGATTTGCACTGGGATGATTTACCGCCTTCTCGCATTGTTAATTTATGGCAACAGTACTTATCTGAGTTGCCTCTGATATCCCAGCTTAAATTCCCCCGACATCTAGGTGTAGAAGTCGGAGCTCAAGTCTCCTTGGTAGGATTTTCGGACTCCAGTGAAGCCGCCTATGGCTGTGTAATATACCTGCATGTTGTTAACCCAGGCCAGCCACCGATCGTAACGCTTATCTGTTCCAAGTCAAGAGTAGCTTCTGCCAGACCTAAGATTACGTTAGCGCGTTTAGAACTCAACGGTATTTTATTAATGTCACGGCTTCTACGCGAAGTTAATGACACGCTATCGAAAAGACATAAAATAGATAATATTTTTGCATTTTCTGACTCCGAAGTCGCCCTATGTTGGTCGGTCGCTTCGCCTCATAGATTCGACACTTATGTCGCTAACCGCATTTCACAAATTCAGACAAATATTTCGCCTAACAATTTATATCATATTGCTGGCTCTCTTAATCCCTCTGATTGTAATTCAAGAGGTCTCACTCCCTCCCAGCTCATACAGCATGAGTTGTGGTTTCATGGACCGCCTTGGTTAGCACAGCCTTTAAACCACTGGCCTGTACAAAAATTTATACCTAACCGCTCATCTTTGCCAGAGGAAAAGACTGTGGCCCACGTGTCCACGAGTGTCACTGAAATAGAACATCCTGTTCTGACGCTCGCCTCGCGATGTTCCTCCTGGAATAAACTTCTTCGAGCTTTTGTTTATGTGCTCCGCTTCTCGAAGAAGCTCCCGCGAAACGACGTAATCACTGCTAATGATTTAAATACCGCCGAATTTGAAATAATTCGTGTAGTGCAATCTGTATATTTCTCCGACGATATTAAAAATATTTCAAAGGGGCAACGATGCTCATCAAAACTACAAAAGCTATTTCCGTTTATTGAAAATGGAATCTTACGTGTCGGAGGTCGCTTAACGAATTCGTCGTTAGATTACGCGTCTAAGCACCCCATGATATTGCCTAAAAAGGATAATGTGGTGCACTTAATTATTGACACTTATCACCGCGATAATTCTCACGCAGGACCGCAACTATTACTAGGCATCTTAAAAACTAGGTACTGGATACTTTCCGCTCGTCGTATTGTTAGGCAACGCGTGCAAAAATGCAATAGCTGTTTCAGATTAAGTCCTAAAGCTACTTTCCCGCTTATGTCTGATCTACCTAAATGTCGATTAGAGCAATGCAAGGCTTTCTTACACACGGGTGTAGATTATGCGGGACCGCTGTATATTACTCCCTATCGCAAGCGCGGCGTACGTAGTGTCAAAGCATATTTATGCCTTTTTATTTGTCTAGTGACAAAGGCCGTTCATTTAGAACTGGTATCGAGTTTGACTTCCGTAGGTTTTATAGATGCATTTAAACGCTTTACGTCGCGACGTGGACCATGCGCGTCGCTTTATTCGGATAACGGGACTAATTTTGTTTCTTCAAAGGCTTATTTTAATGAACTTCACGAATTCTTACGATCTGACGAATATTATAAAACATTTAGTAATGAACTCGCGAAAAACCGCATTACGTGGAAGATGAACCCTCCCACTGCCAGTCATTTCGGTGGCATATGGGAAGCTAATATTAAAAGCGCTAAATCTTTATTATTTCGCGTAATAGGAAAACAAATTCTCACCTTCGAGGAGATGTCGACCGTGCTTACACAAATTGAGGCAGTGCTTAACAGCCGCCCGCTCTATACTCTAAGTTCGGATCCCTCGGAGCCGCTGGCGCTCACGCCATCTCATTTTTTGTCTACATCTCCACTAGAGTACCTTCCCGCACCCGACTTATCCGACGAACGAACCAATTTGTTGTCTCGTTTTTCATTGATGGACTCGCTAGTACAGTCATACTGGAAGCGGTTCAAATCTGAGTATTTACATAATTTGCAACAACGCGAGAAATGGAATACTTCATCTAATCCAATAACGATTGGTACAGTGGTATTGTTAAACGTAGATAACGCGCCACCCTTACAATGGCCGTTAGGAATTATCACTAACGTATATCCCGGTAAGGACGGAATAACGCGCGTTGCGGAAGTAAGGACGAAAGTTGGCACGTACAAACGCCCAGTCGTGCGACTTTGCCCTCTCCCGACTCAATGACTCAATCTTAATTTTAAGATATTTAGTTTAGTTATTTTAAGCCCGCGTCTTTATAGACAATCTTAGTTAAGATTTATTTTTGTTGTAGAGTTCTTTCATACATACTTATATTCGCGCACAAACTACTGTGCTTTTCTTAGTTTTCGCTAAATATTTCTAGTTTAAGTTTCTTAACTATTCACTTACCGCTTAGCACAATAATCGCACCCGCGTTCTATGATAGAGCAGCTTCGGTCTTTTTTCTTTGAAGGGTTCCTTCAAGGCCGGGGGGATGTTGGATTTCGTTTTATATTTTTGTATATGGGGTAGTTTGAATTCTCTCCCAAACCTGTCAAATCCCATTCCTCTGACATATGTACTTCATCGACGCCCGCCGCGAGCGACAGTCGCAAGTCGCCATTTTACCTTGCTGTCTGTGCGGCCACGTTTGGCCGCCTGGTGTTTGAATTATGTGCTACGGACTGGTGTGATGTGCCACAAATCTATTTTATAAACTATTATACATACCCGTGAACGTGCAGATGACTTGCCGGCAAGAGGAGACAGCACGCAGCGTATAAAAGGTTAGTGCATATGTCTTTCCCTTTGTCCTAGGCTTCCTAGCTCCTATCTGCATAGTTTGGGGTTAATCTCAATTATACAGTCCACTTACCTTTATATTTTTCCCAATTTTGTTCCCCTCCCCACTGGTGCCGTGGGCTACTCTTATTTCGCCAACTTTTATCAAAATTATGGATTATTAAAAAAGGCACCTCCAACCGTTCTGTAAAAATGTTTCTGTAAAACCAATTATATCCGGGTGCATTTTTAAGTCTGAAAGGTCCGATAGTACTATTTCCAGAGTGTCTTGTTTAGCTAGAATGCCCGCAATATTTTGGTGTAGAACTCTATACTGTGGTGTGGACTCGCCACTTTCACAAAAATGTGCATCAACATTAGGGACGAAAAAACTCTAATTCTTGCTCTGTCAAAACTGGGTCTCGTGGGATATCATGACAAGAACAAGAACAGTCTACTATCGAGGAAACAATGTTGTTATCCTTCTGAATTATCTCAAGAATTGAACACAGGTCTTGAAATATAATATATAGTCCAGATTTATTCACCCGACCCGTCTTATAACGAAACATACTGTGGTCATATAAAAGATTTCGGTTGCTATCCAATAAATAAGCATAGTTATATTTATTATTGTCTATATATAGAAGTTTGTTAAATAATTCAATTCTCCTGTTAAACATATTATAGAAACAATCCATGTTAAATGTTGGATAACATATTACAATATTTGTATGCGATAGGTTTGACATAATATTTCTTATATAAAGAACCAAATTGGCGTAGTTCTGTGATTGTTTAAAGTCGTCTTCCCCTATAAATATGAAACAGTAGTCATCCTTAGTAAAATTAATCAACTTACGATCTATGTTTTGAAGAAGAGTCCTTATTCCGACACCAGGATAAAGATAGTGACAAATATTATATTTATCGCCTAACATGTAATCAGCAGTTTTTAATATTTTATCATGTACATTAGAGCTTAGAATACATATTCTTCCAATTTTATCAGATTCAATGGTTTTGAGTGAAGCATCATCTAGAGGTGGTGACGTACAAAGAGGAATATTAGCGCCTTTACTGGTTGTGGCGGCATATACAGGTAGTCGTGCAGAATTGTTCTGTATACTGTCGGATGTTTTCCCGCTTTCAATGTCAAGAACCAATTCGGTAACGGTTCGTGTCTCTGCATTCCCACCATTATGGGTATCGCCATTATGACTGGTCTTATTTGCATTCGGTGTAAAAATAAGTGTAGACTTGTTAGAATTCTTACGACGTTTTTTTGTATTAGATTTACAAATGTGTTCCAATTTAACAACTTTTGTATTGAAATCGTCTATACTATTTTTTAGTCTTTCATTTTCAGATAAAAGTGTTATAATTTCATTTTCTGCAACCATCAATTTATTATTTAGCTCCATAATCTTAGCTTCCATGCGCTCAATTTTACTTTGTAAATCTTCCCCTATCTGAGGACAGCTTCTATTCATTTTACTACAATTTAAAGATGTACTTGATGTAGTAGTCGAGGAGTCGAGGTCCTCTTCTTCTTCTAATGAATCAAAGGAGTTTTTGGTGGGTGCTTTGTATTCGTGTTTCTTCCTGTGAGTAATATTGCTGGTTTCAGGCAACAACGACGATGGCGCAATTTCTTTTTTGTGTTCCGGACTTTTCTTTGAGGAACAGCTTTGGCATATCCAGTTTTCTTTTTGTTCCTTGCTCATAGTATTCCGGAAACGTGCTTCCGGAACATTGGTGCATAAAATGTCATAAGCATTCTTGCAGGAGTAGCATCTTAAAAACTGTCTAGTTTTAATAACATTTTTGCACTTTATACACGTAGTTTGAGCAATTTTGGGTGTCATTTGTCTTGTCCAGCTCTAGCACCGCCAACGACAGCACCATCGGACGTCAGGCTACCTCAGGTGACAGGCTTTAAAGGCCTTCAAGCTGCTGGTCCCCGAATATCCAGTCTCCACATCTTCAACCTCAGTGAGGACACCACTCCGGAAGACATAATTCACCACGTGCAGACTCAAATGGGTATATCGTCGCCGGCATGCGAGAAGCTGACAGTCACTCGTGGAAAATACGCGTCGTTCCGCCTCGACATACCAGCTGATAAGCAGAAAATCGTCAGAGACTCCACAAATTGGCCAGCTGGAGTGTCGGTCCGCTTATTCAACGTAGTTCAGCCAAAAAACTCGAAAGGCAAACGCGTACTAACCAACGCAAAATAAATAGTAATAAGTTCGTCGTAATACATCAAAACGTTAGATCAATTTTCGGTAAAACTACATTATTAGACGTGTTAACAAGTATGCAAAACCCGGATATACTAGGATGCAGCGAAATTTGGTGCAATAAAAATGAAATTGAACGGATTAGGTTAAGCGGGTATGCGCTCGCGAATTATTACTGCCGTTCGACTATTGCTCACGGTGGGGTAGCCTTGTACGTGCGCGACGGTATACAATATCGGCAGCGTAATGACCTACACATCTTCGCCGTTCAATATCATTTTGAAATTGCTGCAATAGAAATTATTCATTGTAAATTGATAATTGTTGTTTTGTATCGCACTGGAAACGGTGACTTTGACATTTATTTACGGAATTTAGAATTATTGTTATGTAAGCTAACTGACGAAAACAAAATGTTTCTCATTGTTGGCGACCATAATGTCGATTATTCGTCTAAAAACAGCTTAAGGCAACGTGTTGATGATGTATTAACATCTTACGGAAGTCGCAACACCGTTACGTTTACCACTCGCAAAACTGCAGACTGTGCATCGTGCATTGACTGCGGATTATCAAACTGCGCAAGCGAGGACCTTACAGGGACGCCGGTGAATACTGCGATAAGCGACCATAACGCCCAACGGTTCGATTTGACTGTGAAGTATGGCATTCAGACTGATCCAAAACCGGTTGTCGAGCGTCGACTGTTTACTGAGAATTCTATCCGATTATTTTATAATGACATTGCAAATTATGATTTTAGTTTTATATATAGTAAACAATTTGACATAAACCATAAATTTAATAAATTATTTAATATTATAACCTATTATATGGACATTCACTTTCCAATGAAAACGATTAAATGCAATAAAAATAATAATGTGCCATGGATGAGTGATGAATTGGCGGAATTAATACGTAAGCACAGTGACCTCCATGAAATAAGGCGTCAGTATCCTAACAACCCCATACTGACGGAATGTATAGACCACTACTCTAAGCTCATTAAATCCACAACAATGCGAGCTCGTAAAACGCATATTGAAAATAGGCTTGCGGACAGTAGCAACAAACCTAAGGAGATGTGGCGTATAGTTAACGAGGAAGTAGGTACGAAAACAAAATCGTCAAATAATATTAGCCTTCGCGATTATGTAAATGACACTGAAATTGAGCCTAGCAAAGTCCCTAACACCTTTAACTCCCACTTTCTTGGAGTGGCGTCAAAATACGCAATACAAAGCGATATGTCGAAGTCAACAGCATACCTTCATAGGCATTTGGACTTTTCTGATGTGCCCCCGTTCACTCTGCCAGTCGTCACTCGTGGATTGTTAGATAGTGTTTTGCGCCCAATGTTGAAAAAACGCGGAACAGTCGATGCTTATGACATTTCGATGAATGTTGTTCTTTGTCTGTGGCCAGTTGTTGCCGACGTACTTGTCGTCCTGATAAATCTGATGTTTGAGAGTGGTACATACCCGGATGTGCTGAAAAGTACCAGGGTGTGTCCCGTTTTCAAGGGAAAGGGCGATAGGTGTGACGTCAATAATTATAGACCGATCACAATAGTTCCCGCGATATCAAAACTAGTCGAATCTGTCTTATCATCTCATTTAATGAGTCATCTGGAATTGAATAACCTGTTAACAGATAACCAATACGCATATAGACAGAATATGTCAACTACTACCGCGGCGAACAGGATATTTGATTGCATATTGACTGGGTTGGATGATAGGAATAAGATGGCCGGGATATTGTGTGACTTGTCAAAGGCATTCGACGTCATTAGCCATACTCTGCTGCTGAACAAGCTGAAATTTTACGGGGTGGAGACTAACGCCCACCGATTGTTCAGTTCGTTTTTGTCAGACCGCAAACAAGTCGTGAAAGTACCGGCAGACGGCAAAATGATACAGTCTGATACGGGATTTGTCAGTGTCGGCATTCCCCAGGGATCTGCATTGGGAAATACTCTGTTTCTTTTATTCATTAATGACCTACCATCAAGCATTACTGCTGGTTTGTCGGTATTATTTGCGGATGACACGACCGTGTTGGTTTCTGCGAAGACATACGAGCAGCTCAGTGTAAAAGTTGCTGAGGCTTGTGAGCAGTTGCAGATCTGGTTCTCAGCAAATGGGCTTTTACTTAATGTTAGCAAATCAAATACGATGCTCTTTTCTGGTCGAAAGGTTCAAGTGCCTCCGTGCATGGCCACCTGTCCAATGCCATTGTGCGATGAGAGTAAGTTCCTTGGTTTCACGCTTGACTCAAACCTGAACTGGAAGTGCCATGTCGACAATCTTTGTGGTAGGTTGAGTGGTGCTGTCTTTGCGCTTCGAAAATTAGCACCACTAATCTCGGGAGACGCGTTAAAACAAGTATACTTTGCTCATTTCCACTCCCTCATGTCATATGGAACACTTATTTGGGGTAACTCCACTGACGCAAAAAGGGTTCTAATAATGCAAAAACGAGCAATTCGCACTCTTGTCGGAGCTACACCTAGGCACCCCTGTAAAATACTTTTTATATCGCAACGCATAATGACGCACTACTCACAATATCTTTTCGACTTACTTCTATTTGTAAGAACTAACATCTCACAGTTCGCGCGCGTCCATGTTGCAGGTAAACACCTCCGCACTACCGGGCGACTCAGAACCGTGCCTCGTCGCATGGCGCTTTCAGGCAAAAACCCACGGGTCATTGGCCCAACTTACTATGAGCATTTACCTGAAAACCTACGAAATGAGCCATCTTACGAAATATTTCGGCGTCGACTGAGAGACATTTTGTTGGAAAACCCTCTGTACTCCGTGAATGAGTACATGGAACTAAACTTCTAATTATTATTTTTATATCTGTTGTGTGCCTATTTTTATATCATTTTGTATTGCGACGATGATTTTATTTTGTATTATTAGGAGATGTCACCTGATTATTATTTTCTATTGTTTGATTTGTTTTAGTTTAATGACAAGTTGTGATGACGATCCTTATTGGGAGATTATATTGCTTATTATTATTATGGTTATCATTTCTTGTGCTTGACATTGTTATAGTTAGTTTTATTATTATATTTTTATTTTGACGATCATGATGTGAATACTTATATTTTTGAATATTTAATGCAAATGTATACAGTTATTTTCACATGAAATAAATGAATCTGAATCTGAATCATTTTTTACGTCGGTCTTTAGCAAAATGTTTAAATTATGATTTTGAAAACAATCAAAACTATTAGTCTGCTTAATCAAAATGCTCTTGTGTCAGTATGTCCGCTTCGCTCGTGTGCCAGCGTCCACGCACTGTTATCGCGTAACGAGTTTTGGGTGACTCACCGCTCGCTGCACCGTGCCGCTCGCGCGCTTGTGTCTTGAGAACAACTGTCGTTTATTTAAAATATTTAAAATGATTTTTGTCATATCTTCTAAACCATTACTTATTTTTTTAAACGGTTTTTTCACTGTGATCCTTGTTTCACTGGCTATAAAACGGTATAACTTGCAATTGTAATTAGTATGTTTTTCTATGGTTTTAAATTAAAACACGACGGAGACTAAAATTACGTGACTGTCTTGCACTAGCGACCGTTCCGTGTATGTAAAGAAATATCAGAAAGTACATAAAATAACCGAAATCCACGACAACTATACTTCTGGGCAGTAGGCCTATGTCCAGCAGTGCACGTCTTTAGGCTGATGAAGATGATGATTCGACCTGTCCGCGAAAAAAAATAAGCTGTCAACAATGTCAACCAAAACGTCATTCGGTGTTTTTTATAGACATCAGACTAAAGTAATCTTTCCATAGTGACATAGGTTTCGAGTTACTACATTTTAGAACGAGTATATTTTAATAAACGAGTAATTAAATATTTAGTAATCTCAAAATAAATATAAATCTTTCTAAGCGGCATACGGAAAATTAATAAAATTGTAGTCATCAAAATATGAAATGTTCTCAATGATATTTTTATTTAATAGTACCTACATCTTACTAACTAGTAACTTGTATCTCGTTCTAAGGACTTTTAGCTAAATATACGATTTGTGAGTTATTTTTGCTCTCGCTCGTTTGATTTAATTTCATCTTCTTGTCTTTCAAGAAGTCCGTAGCTCGCTGACTCCGCTAGTTAGTCCAGTAAAAATAGAGTTTAGCCTTTGATAATTTTAAAGTCTTTGATTTTTGTTCGAATGGTTTATAACTTTTTTGTATTTAATGTTAACTGTGTTATATTTATGTAGCCGTATACTCAGAGGCCATTTTACTAAGTGATGTTTAAGTTATAATACGTAATTTAATAAATTAAATGTTTCAAATTAAAATGATACTTAAATAGAAAAACCGTGACGGCTATGGACGTCGTTTACGCGTTGAAGCGGCAAGGCAGGACGCTGTATGGTTTCGGCGGGTAGACTCGTGTTAAGGAATTATTTATTTTAGTTTTCGTGTAGTTGGTTTGGTATTAATTTGGTAACGTTCACTGACAAGGCCCTTTTCAGGGAGGCAATAAAAAAAAAAAAAAAAAAAAAATAGATAATGTGATGTATAAAATGTTGACGTAAAATTGATTGTAATGTATAAACTATAATTAAATGCCTATTCTATTCTATATTTATGATTATGGTATCAAGAGGTGAAGAAGACAGGGAAGTAATTTGGACCGACCCGGAAGGTAAAGTTCGTCGAGTTATGGATCAGGATGAAGGGCTCTGCTGTCGGGTGCAGCTGCATTTATTACTTCATTAAGTTGCTCCGGATTTGGTCGAGCGTGTTAGATGGGTCGCGTTTAATTAACATTTAAATTGATACGCCATTAATAAATTACGGAAAATTCAGCAGCTATGTTCACGTGACCGTCAAATATTTATTTAAATCGTTATTTTGTTTTGTCATTGGCAAGCTTTCTTTTCAAAAGAGTTAGAGCTTGAAATTAAGGATTCCTATAGAATATTGCTTGCAGTTGTCAGTTGCACTATATACCTATATATGACTTGCATGATCTTAAGTTTTACATAAAAAAAAAACGAGTTTAGCTTCAGTTAGGGTTCCGTAATACCCAAAGGGTAAAAAACGGGACCCTATTACTAAGACTTCGCTGTCCGTCCGTCTGTATCTCATGAACCGTGATGATGTATTTCTGTTGTCGCTATAACAACAGATACTAAAAAACAGAATAAAATAAATATTAAAGGGGGCTCCCTTACAAAAAACGTGAACGGTTGCGTTAACTTTGCACCATACTTGTATCCGGCACCATACATACCGGGTGCAAACTTAACTTAACCCGGCCAGTTAAGATGGGATAAGTATTTGTAAGGAACCCTCGGTGCGCGAGTCAGACTCGCACCTGGCCGGGTTTTTTTCGAGAGTCTAACCTTGTGGAAAAGTTAAAAGGTCTCTCGCATATAAAAAAAAAACAAATGCGCCACCGCTATGTTTAACAAAGTAAAGCAACAAATAAACGGATTTACACAGGCATTTTTAAAATGTCACTACAATATTTGATAGTCGAAAAATATGAATTCAATTTCAATTTTACTACAAATATTGCCATAGTTCACGGTTCACCGTCCGAACACCTACACTAGAACATCTCTCACAATAAATAGACTAATATTTAATCAAAACTGAACCGTAGCAATATTTCATTTTCCACGTTAAACCCTTTTCATGCGCCGGTAATTTTTCAGCCGCTTTTTAATCTCGGAAATCTATTAATGTATAAAATTACTTTTCCCTTTCATCCCAGTGGGCACGCAGCTCTTATGATATAAAAGTCGTATTATATTGTTAAAGTTATATGAATTTACGCCATTTTGTTTCTGTGGGTGTACGGCCTGGGGGCGCAGAGGATTGGACGTCACTTTCAGAAGACAAGAGGTTCCATTCCTGGCTGTCACAGTTGACTGTCATCCTTGGCGAGTTTGGAAGAAGTTTGCCAAGTGCGAGAGTTTTTGGGTCGCTACGCGCACCCACGCCCCGTTTGGTTTTTGATGAAGGTTGACCGCATGTTGGATTACAATATACGAGTACCTTAGTAACTTTATTTCACAAGTTAATACTATCGAGAATGTTTACCAAACCCAGTCCAATTTTTAGTCAAAGTAATAAAGTAAAAGTATTTTATTGTTATTATGATAGGTACTGTTATAATATTCTTTATTACACCCATCTTGATAAATTCCTATAACATGTTCAGATATTATAGGTAAGGACCTACATTACTTGGTAGCGACCAAAATCAGATAAATTTCATAACAGCACCGAAGCCATCGCGAGGTCACCATTACAGTATCGATTTTGATCAAAATTGATACTGTAATTATGACCCCGCCGCGCCAGTCACCTCACGTGCTCCTCTGCTCCGCGGACTGACTGGCAGGACTGAGTGTTTTATATTTTCATAAAAGAATATCTATGATAATGATTATGAATATGTGTGAAGATAAAGTATGCAGCTGTACATCATTAGGTCTTAAAACACTCGCGTGATCCTATTATGAAACTCGCCTACACTCGTTTCATAAAACTGTACTCATTATGTCGCACGCTTGGTAAAATAATGCAACATGTGACTTTGCGTCAAAAGTGGTTTTATTACGGAAATATCCTTAGAATTATGCGTTCTACACGGTAGAATTTTTTTATAATTTTAACTTTTGACGTTTCTGAGATATTTTAAGCGGAAAACGACGCAAGTGAAGAGGCGACGTAAAATAATGCTACAAATGCGTATGCGTCCTTTTTTGACGTCGTTCCTGTGAGCGCATATCGGCGCGCGCGTTGTCGTAAAGTCAGATGCGTCGGTGTTACCGGACTGTGATCATGCGTTGCGTTTTGGATCTAAATCGGCGACAATGGATGCGGAAAACGAAACCGGTAATGATAAGTACTTTTTACAGGTCAAGAAAATTATCTTGTTATAAACAATCGTATGTGCACATACGACTGTTTGAGTTCTAATTATTGAGATTAAATAGCCAGTCGCATGATCACATTAGACGTTATTTATCGATTTTTAACTAATTATTTTTTTTTTTAACAAACATGTTAGGCAATATTGCCATAATGTTATAAGAAGAGTTTAAGGTAATTTAATTGTTTTTTTAAATTATGGTCGTATATTCATTTGCGTCGTTGTTGTACAAACTATTCATAGTCGCATCGTAACATGTTGCGTTATTTTAGGTCGTAGTTTAAGATGCGTCGTTATCAAAAAGTTTGAAGGTATAAAAAAGCATGTTATTGTAAAAAAAATCTAACGTTTTATTAATCTAGACACGCGGCAGCGTGTCCAGCCAAGTTCACCGCAGGAACTGGCGAGCAGCAGCCGTGTGTTATATTACACGAACCGTTTGGAGCCACTTTTGACCCCCCAATAACTCCAAATCTATTTAACATAAAAAAATGAAATTTGGCTTATGTATTAAGATCCTTTAGAACAAGTAGAACCCCAAATTTCATTAATATAGGTTAAATAGTTATTGAGATATTAAAGTCCAAAAAACGGTATTTTTATCACTGACTGACTGACTGACTGACTGACTGACTGACTGACTAGTAATCAAAAACCTAACCCACTTCCAGGTGACCTAGAAAGGTGAAATTTGGCATCCAGCTTAGTAATTGTGTGTGTATACATATAAAAATCTAAAACAGTGATTTTTTTATGTTTTTTATTATTATTATTATTATTATTGATGGTTGTTGCCTCAGAACTCTGTCATTTATAAACCGATTTCGAAAATTCTTTTTTTGTTTGAAAGATATACTAGAATAGCATATACTTACACTCACACGCACACACTTACACATACATGCACATAAAAATCCAATACGTACTAACCGTTTTGGAAAATTCTTTGTTTGTTCAAAACTTTCAAAAGATGTACTAGAATAGCACACAGAACTAATTAACAAATAATAATTAAGTAATTTACACATCATAATAAATTCTGTACAAAAAGTAATGATATCCCATCAAAAACATAAATGTAAAATGAGAGCCAAGTTCAATATCGCGTGCACTTCGCCGACAAAAGAATTGAGATCTGCAAGGGTGCCAAGTTCTTTGCTCTAAAATTTTTAGATACAAGGACATGCAACATACTCAATGCATTTATTTTACTTGGGGTGTAATTCAATATCAAGACGTGACTTGGCTAGTTTTAAAATATAAATTTATATTATAAATCAAAATCAATCAAATCATTAACCTATTTTCGTAAAGGTAAGTACGCAAGTTAGTGTACGTCTTGTTACTTATACTGTTAGCTTGATAATGAACTATGACTATGAATATGTTACTTTTATAAAATTTAGTTAGTTTATGAAAACTAGCCAAGTCAAATCTTGATATTGAATTACTCCCCAAGTAAAATAAATGCATTGAGTATGTTGCATGTCCTTGTATCTAAAAATTTTAGAGCAAAGAACTTGGCACCCTTGCAGATCTCAATTCTTTTGTCGGCGAAGTGCACGCGATATTGAACTTGGCTCTCATTTTACATTTATGTTTTTGATGGGATATGTAATAACTAAATGTCTTACCTGTAATTCCGACCATCTAAAACCCTGAAATTTATCTTTTTTTTATTTGTATTACCTATATGAACTGTACGAACTTTACCTACAAATAAAATCTACTTATTTGTAGATCTTAACATATTTATCATATTGTATTTATTTCTATGATGCCGTTTTTAGAGAAGTGATTATTCTTTTCGTTATTTGAAGTTTCTAAAGGAATCTCGAAATATTGGGACACGAGGAAATCTTCGACAAAGCGAACTTAGAAGAATCTGCTCTACCCGACCCTATCAGCGAAAAAATAACCTGTTACTACTTACTAATGCATTCATCATGCTAGCATATGATGTGCTTGTAACAGTAAAAGCAAAAAAATATAAGAAGGAAGGCCCTGCTCTCGACAGATGTCCACCAAAACTTTTAAACCTAGTTAAATGTTTCCACGCACGGTGCTGTTGTTCATGACAGCCGGACTTCTGCTTTGTTCGACATGCGGAGGGACTGCGGCCGAGTATTGCCTCCAATCCAATACTTTTCGACATCTTTTTCCCTGCTTCTGAAGGTTGCATTTGGGAACTTTAGTTTAGGGGATACACTTTACACACAAGAGCAGAAGGGAAACTTTATGATTTTTTCCTGTTGAGGTCTCGTCGTAAACGTATACATCGATTCACTGTTATTTTCCGATGATGCCGCATTCGTTGCCAAAAAATTCCCAAGAGTTACAGATTCTTTTCGATAAGTTCGCACACCCTTGTTCTCTCTTTTCCATGTCCATTAATGCTAAGAAGACAGTTGTTCTGGCGCAAGGTTTTCACCAGAAACCAACTATTTTGTTGGATAGTGTCGTGTCCCTTGATGTTGTAGATCCAGTTCCCTTATCTAGCAATCCCACTTGTCAAGCAATCTGTCACTGAATGTGGATATCGGGAACCGGCTTGGTAAAGCGGTTACAATGTTTGGGAAGCTCAGTGCAGGATTCTAGACTAGTCACTATCTGACAATCAAGAGCAAAGTGTTTGTGTATCAAACTTGCGTTCTGAGTATAGTTTTGTGTGGAACTGAAACCAGTACGTCGTATGCCAAGCAAGAAATAAGGCTGAATATTTTCCACTTGCGGTGCCTTCGTAGCAGTCACACTTCATATCACTTGGCGAGACAGGGTCACGAATGTGTATTGTAAGTCGCGCAGTTTTCCAGGATTTCTGCAATGCTTAAACAGCGTAGATTGTGATGGCCGGGGAAGCATGTGCACCGTATGGATGCCACTCGCTTACTGTGTACCCTGAAATGTGGGGAGGCCCATGTTGCGTTTCAAGGACTGCACTAAGCGAGCAATGCCGGCATTTGGCATCAGCCCAGCAGACTAGGAAACTCTAGCCGACGAGCATAGCAAGTGGAGCAAGTCTTTAGCCGAAGACTGTAAGACTGAGAAATCAAAGCTTGTTTCAGGTTTTAGCCGCAAAACGCGAGAGGAGACGCCATAATGAGAGGAGGGTTGTTTCACCAGCTCGATCATCTAACGACCCTTTATCGAAATGTCAATCTACATCACTGTCACTCCTGCATTGGACTTTATAGTCATTCTTAATCTTAACACTGCCACAAAAACGCTGCATAGTAAAATAATCAACTGATACAAATTTTAAGGCCTTTGATGAAAACAGTTTATGACTTATATAATTATTAGGTCTTAAAACATTCGTGTGTTTCGTAAAACCAAGCTCAGGTCAATGCTCATGTTTTATGGCTTATCATTAAGTAACAGTTGTATATATTACTATCAAAAAGTTTAATATTCTTATCTATTCGTTTATTAAGTTATATAATACAAGTACGGGTATTTTATAAATAAAATTTATATAGTGTTTAGTATGAACGAGTTGTTACTTACTAGTTTCAGTTTTTAACGCTTATTTTATTTATGGAGTACATATTTTATGGAAATTATTATGTAAGTGATGATACCTTATCACGCCGATAAAAAGTTAATATGTATTAAAATTTATAACATTGTTTTATCTTCTTGCACTTACTGTGTTCTAGTAGCAAACCACAGTATTTTTACTCATTGCTGCCTAGTTATTTAAGTAAATAATTCTGTAAAATAAGTTCACTTGAAATAATATTCATTTACAGATACCTAAATCTTTCAGATTCTATAGAAATATAATATTTTACACATATACGACCTCATAATTTCAAGGGTTATTCATAAAACAAAGACGTATGTGCACATGCGTCACGTAGATTTTTGTAAAATAATGACGGATCTGCTGATACGTCGGCTGATGCTTGGTAATAAATAGCCGTATGTGCACATCCGTTACATTATTTTTAAAAATAATGCGTTAAATTAAATGGGACATAACACATTTAATTGATTACATTAATATAAACCTATATGCAAAAGTACATGACAATTCGACGAAACGCAAAAATGTTATCAGCAAAAATCACTTGGAGAATTTTTAAACTGCTCTCCTGTAAAGTGCACATTTTGCAGATGTGGCTTTGTTTTACCAAGGGTGCGATGTAGCAGTTGCATAAACTACTATAATAGCCAAGGCATAATGAATTATCTCTTATAAAAATACTGAAAAAAGATTCTTGGTCGATGAATTATAATTATAGGAAAACTATCAGTAGGTATTCTACAGGATTGAGTCAATGCGAATTAACGTGTCATTTGCAATAAGAATCCCCAATTAAATTTGCCACTCCAGTGAATACCAAAGCCAGTCCACGTGAAAGCGGACACAACTCAAAATACAGCGCTGTGCCGAGTAAATCACATTTCCAGTGAAAGCGCTTTAATCAGCCTCGGGCCGGACAGACAGACATTACAAATAGTCGCAATAAAGTACCGCCGAAATCAAGTACAGGGCCAAATTAATAGTACACGGAGGGACGCCACTCGGCCCGTATCTGCCTGTCATCGCGACAAATGTGGGTCCGGTCTAGCGCCTGGGCGCCGGAGGACGCCTCTGACATCATTTCAGGATTGAAATATTAGCCTTTTTTTCGCAATGTTTCAAGACCATTATTATATTATAGTAAAACATAAAGTATAAAAGCTAGATCGATACAGTAACACTTCATAATATGTTCCGTAACTGCATCTTAACCTGTGAATTTGGGCGCTCTGGTGTTAACTGGGACGAATCTTTGAGGGTTTGAAAATGAGATGAAACGGTTCCCCGCTTTTTTTGTACGTCTTGGATAAACTATCAAACATATGTACGTATTATATGCATAATGGTCTTGATATAAAATAATAATTTATTTATTTAAATTAGTTTGGTACAGTGCGACACAAAAGAGTAGAAAACGGATGATAAAGGAACTACAATTTTTCATACAAAATTGTTACCATATTCAAGCACTTTACGTCAAAAATGTGGCAGTTGCGAAGGAAGTGGCGCCCTCATTTATTTTCTACTCTTTTGTGTCGCACTGTACACATAATTACAGTAATTAAACCAAGGCACAGTGAACTACTAAATTACCTACATTACAAAAAAACTTAAATCTAGTTTGATTTAGGCGACGTAACAGCGTGACTCCGTTGATAATATGAAAACCTATATCTATTTACACTAACCGAAAAATGTTCCAGCTAATTATGGCATTCACCCCGCGATGGTACTCGCAGTTTATTAGATAAGAAGTAGCCTATGTGAAACTCCAGGGTACGGTCAGGTCAGTTACTTCCATACCAAATTGGTCTAGCCGTTTTCAATTCCCCCATTCACTGTACACAATGGTAACACAGCCGAGCCGAGGCCATACAAGTGCCATTAAAACAACAGGTCTGCGTTAACTTTATTGAAAAACAACGAACGCAATAAAAATTACAATGAAAATAAAAACCGCCGCAGACCGCAGTGCCCCCAATTACCCCAGCGGAATCAATTCGTATCAGGGCGTAGGCTAATACGCAATAATAACCATTTGCATGTGAGCGGCCGAATTTGGCCGAATTTGTTATGTTGGGAGGGTAACTGTAGACTGTAGTACGCCCCCTAGCCAAGATATTGGGACACGGAGCTGAGAAGAATGTTTGTGCCCAAATGGAGGCTAATAAGCGATAGGTAACAGACGTTCGCATATAATAATAATAAAATTCATTTATTTCGAATAACAATGGGACTCATAATCACAACACAATACCAAAATAATATAAATTCAAATTAAATTACAAATAATAAAAACATTGCATCACCATAAATAACATTACTATAATCATTAAATCATTTACACACATGTCTGTCATTGCAATAATGTATAAATTGCAAGGATGTATAAATCTATATATAGGAATAGTTTCAGTATCTAGAGAGACTAATACACAACATCTGTTGAACAACTGTAGCCTCCGGAGAAACATAACTAGATCTTAATAGTTTCGCCAATATAAATATCGCAATTTTAAGCTTGTTGAATAACTCTGTAATAGGTAAGATATTGATTGTTTGCGGTATTACATACTTTACGCCATATATGAATTTAGTGGGATATCAAGGGGATTACAATGTATTGAAATGTTTTTAGTAGGTGAAATAAAAATTACATATTCATTTCACATAATAAACCTAATGCGTTGATGTATCGAAGTTTCAGGGGAATTATAGTAAAATGATTTAAATGTTTTTACTAAAGCTCAGTTTGAACAAGCGTTCCCAACGATTCCTCGAGTCCACGCTGACGCTTTATTGACTAGGATGCCGAAGCCATAAAATTATTCAAATTAGCTCAGTTTTTTTCTTTCGGAAAGTCCCAAATCTTCCGAAGTAAATCTCAAATTATGTAATGAGTTGCACGAGCAGTAGGTTCGTGTCCCGACGAGGTCCAAGTATTTGTGAGTCTTCTGTGTAATTAGGTACTATATTTATTTGTATAAGAGTTACTATGTTATATAATGTCATTTAACCGTGGCGTGGTGTCGTGCAAGCTTCGTTTAATGTATGTAAGTATGTAAACACTTTATTGCACACAAAAACAAGAAATACATCTAAAAAGAATAAGCACGAACAAATTCGAAGTTACCCCTTAATAGTGTAACATTGTTGCAGAGATATCATTTATCCCATCAAAAACATAAATGTAAAATGAGAGCCAAGTTCAATATCGCGTGCACTTCGCCGACAAAAGAATTGAGATCTGCAAGGGTGCCAAGTTCTTTGCTCTAAAATTTTTAGATACAAGGACATGCGACATACTCAATGCATTTATTTTACTTGGGGAGTAATTCAATATCAAGATTTGACTTGGCTAGTTTTCATAAACTAACTAAATTTTATAAAAGTAACATATTCATAGTCATAGTTCATTATCAAGCTAACAGTATAAGTAACAAGACGTACACTAACTTGCGTACTTACCTTTACGAAAATAGGTTAATGATTTGATTGATTTTGATTTATAATATAAATTTATATTTTAAAACTAGCCAAGTCACGTCTTGATATTGAATTACACCCCAAGTAAAATAAATGCATTGAGTATGTCGCATGTCCTTGTATCTAAAAATTTTAGAGCAAAGAACTTGGCACCCTTGCAGATCTCAATTCTTTTGTCGGCGAAGTGCACGCGATATTGAACTTGGCTCTCATTTTACATTTATGTTTTTGATGGGATATCATTACTTTTTGTACAGAATTTATTATGATGTGTAAATTACTTAATTATTATTTGTTAATTAGTTCTGTGTGCTATTCTAGTACATCTTTTGAAAGTTTTGAACAAACAAAGAATTTTCCAAAACGGTTAGTACGTATTGGATTTTTATGTGCATGTATGTGTAAGTGTGTGCGTGTGAGTGTAAGTATATGCTATTCTAGTATATCTTTCAAACAAAAAAAGAATTTTCGAAATCGGTTTATAAATGACAGAGTTCTGAGGCAACAACCATCAATAATAATAATAATAATAAAAAACATAAAAAAATCACTGTTTTAGATTTTTATATGTATACACACACAATTACTAAGCTGGATGCCAAATTTCACCTTTCTAGGTCACCTGGAAGTGGGTTAGGTTTTTGATTACTAGTCAGTCAGTCAGTCAGTCAGTCAGTCAGTCAGTCAGTGATAAAAATACCGTTTTTTGGACTTTAATATCTCAATAACTATTTAACCTATATTAATGAAATTTGGGGTTCTACTTGTTCTAAAGGATCTTAATACATAAGCCAAATTTCATTTTTTTATGTTAAATAGATTTGGAGTTATTGGGGGGTCAAAAGTGGCTCCAAACGGTTCGTGTAATATAACACACGGCTGCTGCTCGCCAGTTCCTGCGGTGAACTTGGCTGGACACGCTGCCGCGTGTCTAGATAAGCAGCCTCCTCCACGCGTTCCGAGCTCCCCGCGTTATACTTTCAATTTTCGCCATGAGTCAGCATCCCAACCCGCCATTGCTCAACAAGCCGCTTTGTCGCTCTATTTTCGTCTTGTTTTGTTACATGGCTCTGTTTACTCGGATCCGACTTCGTTTTTGTTGGGATCATAATGGAGATGTTTTCGAGATGCGAATAGGGCGAGGTTTTTATCTGTTATCACATACTTATATAGGCAATATCGTTATAATAATATAGTTCTTCCTGTTTGTATTTATGATTATGTATGTCTATTTTTGATGCATACTATATTTTATTTGTGCATCACTACATCACTACATAGTATAAAACAAAGTCGCTTTCTCTGTCCCTATGTCCCTTTGTATGCTTAAATCTTTAAAACTACGCAACGGATTTTGATGCGGTTTTTTTTAATAGATAGAGTGATTCAAGAGGAAGGTTTAAATGTATAATACATGCATAATTTATCAGCATTGCACCCGTGCGAAGCCGAGGCGGGTCGCTAGTATACTTATAACCTGCTATTTACCTATCGTATAGTGCTACCCAGCCATCTCTTCGTAAGTGCCCCACTTTAATAGACGCTGCTTGACCATTATAGATGTAAAAGGCCAATGATTACCTATGATTATGTTATTATAATTTTTTAAATACATTCAATTAATTTCTTATATCACTACCTTCGCTCTTCTATTATTCTTGTAATCTTGTAATAAACATCTTATAATAAAAATAATAACTTCTAGTATTATTGTAATCCCCGTTACCATAAATAAGATTGTATGAAAGAGATCACTCTCTACAGTCATTAGTGAAAATACCACATATTGTCTCCCGTAGTTTATAGTAAGGATCAACTTTACTGCATTGATTCTCCTATCTATAGTATCAATGTGCAATACGGAATTGTTGTATTGAGTTTTTTTTAGAGAAACTTATAACAGTTAGATTTGGTCGAATAGAGCGAGTTTTACGTTAATTGCCCGGACATTCAGTTTTAGAGTCTGATAATTGTTCAATCGATATAACAATTGGAGTAATTGTATAATGACCAGCGAACCATTTAAAACGATAATTAGTACATTTTTAATTACCCTTTGATGTCCAAAGCTTTGTGTCTATTCGTGAATGACTATCAGCCGTGTTTGTTATGGAATGGTGTGTTTGCTTATGAAATATTTAATGTGAACCAGATTGTAAAAAAAAACATTACCTATTTTATCACAAACGATATTTTTTATGTAACGTATGATTGGAAGAAATCTATAAATATTAAATATTATTATGTATTTTGAATACGGAATACTCAAGTCTCCTTTTTCCTCAGTTTGATGTTACAAATCAACAACTGGGCAATATACCGAATCCGCCGTAATGAAGTCAAACATTAAATGGGTATGTTGACACAAAT
This sequence comes from Apotomis capreana, assembly GCA_947623375.1. Lineage (NCBI taxonomy): Eukaryota > Metazoa > Arthropoda > Insecta > Lepidoptera > Tortricidae > Apotomis > Apotomis capreana. The sequence continues at coordinate 29,139,683 of OX392504.1, forward strand.
TGTCCGTTTTGCATGTGTTGTTTAATCATCTTCATCAGCCGAAAAAATCTTCCTCAAACATCACCTTGCTTCCACCGAGCTCCCAAATCTTTCTCCGAATCATCAGTCCACCTCGCGTCTTGTTATTATGGTTATTGATGTTGAAGAACGTGGTCAAAAATATCTGAACGTGCCTCTATGCCGTTAACAATAAATACGAGTGCACATATTTTTGCTCATACATTAATTAACTCGTCTGTACTTAAGACATTGCTACTAGTTAACAATAAATGCTGCCCGATTTTTGGCGGTCGGTCGATTTAAACAAAACAGTCGCTAGTGAAATTTTTGGCTTCGTAAATCTAAAGTAAGCACCGGCTGCGGTTATATCCCAATCACATGAAAGGCCCTTAAAGCTTAATTAATAGGCGTTTGGATTAATTCGTAACTTTAGCCCTCAGTCGCAGGACCCGCCCGCCCGGTGGCTGGCCCGAGGCACAGAACTTGAACGACTGCAAGATGTGAATATTATAAACTATTCTTCCTGGGCGTACCTATGAATATGTATATTCTTGTTAAAGCCAAAACATACAGGGGCCCTGTCTAACAGAGTCGAGATTCCTATGATTATTTTGATTACCCTGATCTATCGTATAGGTAGTCGTATTGTTTGCGAAATCCCACTTAAACAGCTTGCACGGGGTGTTTTCTATAAATGTCTGCCTTGTGAATAACCAAAAATGTTTTATGCTGCAGCTGAAATAATGCGATCACAGACGTTAGATTCGATGACTAGTTTGAAGAGTAAATTGATACCAATTTGAATGAAGATAGAGCTAGCTTTTCAGTTGAACAATGTCCCCTTATAATCGATAAAACAAATTAAATCTTTCACTAGTCCACATGAGAGCAAGCTAAGAAATGGACGTGTGGCGGGCGCTCCCGCGACACTCCAAATGACAACGCTGAACATGATGTTTCAAATTAGCCACTTGCCATACGAATACCACAAACTTGCCATACGAATAAATAATAAAAAAAAAAAAAATAATGTTTCAAATTTGTATACCTATCACAGATAATCTAGGGATTAGATCCGCTCAGCTCTCCTCTCCCGCCCCGCAACCCGCAACACGCTCTCGCTCTCACCTTGCGCCCCACCGGCAGGGTCACGTCATGACTTACTTACGGACCGCTCAACTTAGCAGTTTATCTCGCTCGCCGCCCGCAACTAAAACTCTTCCGATGGATTACTATTACTGATCTTACGGGCCTAGTTTCTGGAGTTGTTCGCCCTTAAGAGCTATTGTAGCGGTCGGAGCTCATTGCTAGACCCGATAGCCGTTGGGGCAGAAATATTCCTGAGTGGCGATTGTGTAGCGGACATAGCGTGCTTAGACACACAATAAGGAGGACCAACGACCAAAGCCAGGATTAAAGTAAATCGTTTTATAAGGGCAGTGCTCACGTCAGTCAGTTGCGTAGTATTTAGTGTCCTACTAAATCCCAAGGGCTATGGAATAACATACATGCAAAGACAAAGAACCTAAACTGGTGGAATTGAAACCATCTATGTGTGCACACTGATAACGTAACAATCGTGAGCACTAAGTAAAGGTGCTAATATTCAGTGACTGAAGGGGTTAAACAGCTGAAGGAAGTTTTGCGTGCTCACGACGTTATAGGTTTAACATTGTATTGTTTCTATTTCTAAATTTAAGTCCTTTAATAGTGATATTACATTTTGAGGTCGTTTTATAATTTATACAATTTTCAAAAATATATACATAACTGCATGCAACTGACATTAATCACGCCAAACGAATAATACGTTATTTTTAGCTAAATGCACCTAAAACGATAGGTAGTATACAATTTTACAGACCTTAAATAGCTCATCATATAAATTTTCTTTACGCTTATGTTTAATATTTTTATTCACTAGATGTTTATAATGAATGCTTCTGTTATATAACTTTACCTTTCCACGAAATTAATAACTTTAACATTTTACATATGAAAGCATGTTGCCCTTTTTATATGACCTCTGATATTATGACCGACGAAGTCATAAAGTAACGGCCACAGAAAAAGTATGACACTCAAGGTAATTAAAAACTGGGCAATTATATGCACGAAGTAGTATTTTATAAAACATTTGCGCAACATAGCTGCTTTGATATGGCTTTATTAAGTACGAGCCGTCGTAATCTAGCTGTAGCGTTAACAAGGACAAGTTACAACGTCCATGTTTCTCATTTTCTGCTTGAAACATGTTCTCCCGTCCGCATACAAGTGATAAAAGTATACAAAACAGCCATTTCCCTTGACATTTAATTACATAAAGCATTTACGTTATTAAATTTCCAGCCGTGTCGGAAAAAACGACCCGCTGACACCGACAGTGCAAACAGTTCCTCTAAAATAAATATTTGTGAGTGCGCTGCGTGGACAAATACCTCCTGACTGATTCTAGCGTTATTGAAAAATAATTAACTTGGAAATATAGGTCAATAGGTATGTTTACTTAATTTTTTTTGGTAGTGGATCATGTATCAAATAAAACCTACAGTTTCTTTTATCATTACCTAAAGTTACACACTATCAGAAACGTTGCATTTTAATTATTGATCACACCAAATAAGTATATTCAAATCTGTTTTATACACTAGTTCTCAGAGATTGGGTTGATTAGGTTTGTATTTGGTGATGCTTATTTCCGTTGATGTTGTGATATGATAGCATTTTTCACAATTTCAATACACTTTCAGTAATTAATTGAATCAGGCGTTACTTTGCGGAAATCCATATTAATTAAGATAATAATATTAGTTTGCTATTCCGCGATATAATATCGTGCCAGTTAAATTTATGCTAACCCGTTATACTTATTTATGCGTATTTATATATTTTGCGTATTTTTTCATGCATACATCTATAATGGTATGGTCCATTAAATGCATGTATAACGCGGAATAGCAAAGCAATATTATTATTTTAATCAACACACTTTCGTTTACAAACAAATAAGGAACATGTAAATTTTGTCTGAATTCTATCTCTGTGGTCCTCTTTGACGTATTACACACAATAACCCGGCAGCACCGTATCACGCAGCCGGCTAGTGTCCGGCAAAATTGCGGTTCTTCCTGCTTCTGGTCCTTTGAGACCCTTACGTCTCCCTAATTTCCGCCGTATCGCGGAAATATCGTTATCGCGCCATCTCATCTCTCGGACGTGGACGAATGTTTCATTTAGCAACGAGTTCATAAGGGAGTGAATATTAAGCTGATAGTTCCGTTCTCATTTTATTTATAGCCGTAATTGTTACCGCACCGCATTTGCCAGTGTTTATGTAATTTGGGTGAGGTGTTTTTCTTGTCATGTCTGAATATTAAGTGAATCTGCAGATATCTCTGTATATTAGTGGTGAGCGCAAGAATTGTTTCGTGTGGCTTATAAGCACCAGGCTAAGTAATCAACGTCACGTCATCCATTCAAGTTTGAAGTAATCTTTCCTTAATTGAAATTTGTACGAGTTTCACGGTAGTTTTTTTTTTTCATATCACTACATAGTATAAAAAACAGTCGCTTCCTGCTGTCTATCTGTCCCTATGTATGCTTAAATCTTTAAAACTACGCAACGGATTTTGATTTGATATTTTAAATAGATAGAGTAATTCAAGAGGAAGGTTTACATGTACAATACATGCATAATTTATCAGTATTTCACCCGTGCGAAGCCAAGGCGGGTCGCTAGTATTCAATACACTTTGTTTGCTACCTGTAATAATGGCTGAATTGTAGACATTATAACCCCGCAGTATCGCATCACGTGGCCGGCCAGTGTCCAGTGAAAAGGCGGTTCTTCCCGGTTTGTCTCCTCCTTTGAGTCCCTTACGTCTCCCTAATTTCCGCTACATCGTGGATATATTTGCTAACGCGCCATCTATCGGACACGGACGAATGTTTCATTTAGCGATGAGTTAATTCAAGGGAGTGAATAAGCTGATGGTTCCGGCCTCATTTGACAGTCTTGACGTTATCATTGTTGGTTGTCAGTGTTCGGTTAATTTGGGTGAGGTATTTGTAATGGCTGAATGTTAAATGGATTTTGAGATCATACATTGATATAATAAATAGTATTGGAAGCTAAATCATCTTGTTTTTTCAGGTAGCTGGATATAAATAGTCTTTATGGGTTGAGGTTGCACTGGACAATTTTCATCGATTCATTTGGATTGTGGAACTTGCGTACTAAAAACCAATGTTTATCATTACATTAGGTATTATTAATCTGCTTCGATCGATCCCTAAACAGTGGCTTGGTGTAAACACGGTTGATTCGGCAGTCGTTCAAACGAGATTGGTTCAAACTCGGTTGAATCAATCGTTTCAAAACCGTCCGTCACAATCAGCCCGCGTCCACCGATCGCTTTATTTATTTTTAATTGCGCTGATTGCAAATTTGTGATATATTTGTCTGCCATTGTGGTACAATATGAATTAAATAAAGAGCGAAATGTTTGTGTAGCCGGTATGTACCCGGATAACAAGGTAAAATTCACTTAGGCAGAGCAAACAAGTGCTACATGGATCGGTTTTAAAATTATATTATTAAATTTTGTACGATTGTGGTATCTGCCTGAGGTATGTGTTTTCATGGAAAACACGAATCATACACTCATCCCATATGAACAACAAAAACATATAAGTACATGATATATATACATGCTAGTTTAAAATTTAAATATTTTCTCGCTTTCATGCAATGCAGTAGTTTCGATGTTTGTGTTCATTAAATTTTGATTACAAGAGTTTACAAAAATTGTAAACAGAAACCTTTGAAATAGATCGTTTGCCTTGGCTCGTATTTTATTATTTATTTCATGCATGAGCGCTAAAAACGTAACATATATCTGAATTCAAACCGCTGAATAGTGTTCCATAATCCAATTGGGGCCGCCTTCATCTGGTTTTCCAATTTTCCAGGACCATCTGCAGATCCCGCACCCAGCGCAGCGGGCATAAACTTCTTCTTAAGTGAACTCTATCACACATTTCTCGTCTAAGTAAAGTTTTGACGCGTGAAATCCAATATCCTCGTATAAAATTTTCAGTTCTGTTTCCGTGAGTATAAGGATAGTTTCCTGTTTAATATTCTTCTCGCGAGTCGGTCTGAACCGTGAAAGTGTACCGAACTTCAGTTATGCAATGGCTTCCTACATGTTTCGGGCTGCAAAGGCGAACATAAAAGCTGCCAACTCGGTGAATGAGCGTCCTCGACGAAACATTTACCACAAGCCGCGGACGTGTGCGAGAAATTGTCACGAGCGAAGTACATCGCTCGCCTAACCTGTTTATCCATATCACGTCGGTCGGCGGGCACGTAATGGTCGACGAGTGAGCCGCGGCGGCCGCTTGCCCTCCCTTAAGTCTAAACGCGAATCCCACTTGACGCTATTGTTTTTAACAAACTCCATTGCTCGCTCTCAGGGAGAGGACGGATCTTTGAACCGCGGACGAGACAATGTATATTGTGCGCGAGGACGTTTTGTTTGCCACTTGGGCTGACGCGGCGGAATGAATGGCTCATTTATGTGACGCCCTCAGTGTTAATAATGATAGTTTCGTGACACCGGAGCATTAATTAAACACGTTTTTATATCCTAAACGATATAAGAGCGCTCTCCTGTATTTCGAGGGAGGGTTGACGTTTATTGCACAGTCTCCGTAATGGGTAATTTCTGAATAATTTCAAAAGTTTCCTCAAAAGGCTATTTTAGTTGTTAAATATTTCATTATCGTTTATTCATCTTTCAGATAAAAACATGTGAAGTTGATTAGCATAACTAACATCAAAACAGATTGTCATGGCAGTATATTTCATTACAAGAGGCAATAAGGTGGTTGTTACATACTGGAATCAAGCTCTACGCAGTCTTTATCATATCAATTCCCTGGAACTTATGTTATGATAATACGGTGAATAGAGACTAAAGTACTATGTGTGACCTTACAAACGGTCCGGTAGTTTTGAATTTTTGATATGTTGTCTAGGATGGTTAGTCAGTGTTTAAAATGCAAAATGCACAATTCCCCCCCCTCCGCGCCCGCCGCCATATTGAAAAAACCGGCACTTTCTTCATATTTTTGCTCATATCTTCCTTAAAGAGCATTTTTGCTAGAAGAAAGCTTCTACAATGTTATAGAGAGTTAAATTTACTACATTTTCCATTTTATATTTTTTTTCTAGGACAGATAGTTACGGAGATATCCACATTTAAAAAAACGTAAAAAAATCGCGATTTCCTACTGAAAAACAAACTTCTGGATTATATCTTCGTTTAGGAGCATTTTAGCTACAACAAATTTTGGGCAATGTTGTAGAGAATTAAATCTACTATAATTTACACCTCAAATTTTGTTTCAAGGACGGTTAGTTACGGAGATATGCACATTTAAAGAACAGGAAAAGTCGAATTTTCCGAAAATTTCTCAAAATTCTTGTTTTAGAACGCTGTCATTCAGTTACGGACTAGTCTAGGACAAATAAAAACATGTAGGAAATATAATTGCTTATAAAACTCATGTCCATTTTTACATACATTTTCGGAAAATGTGACTTTATATTTTACATATCTCCGTAATTATCTGTCCTAGAAACAAAATTTGAAATGTAAATTATAGTAAATTTAATTCTCTACAAAATTGCCTAAGCACTGTTCTAGCTAAAATGCTCCTAAACGAAGATATAATCCAGAAGTTTGTTTTTGAGTTGGAAATTGCAATTTTTTTAAATGTACATATCTCCGTAACTATCTATCCTAGAAACAAAATATAAAATAGAAAATGTAGTAAATTTAACTCTCTATAACATTGTCCAAGCTTTCTTCTAGCTAAAATGCTCCTAAAGGAAGATATGAGCACAAATATGAAGAGAGGGCCGGTTTTTTCAATATGGCGGCGGGCGCGGAGGGGGGGGAATTGTGCATTTTGCATTTTAAACACTGACTAACCATCCTAGACAACATATCAAAAATTCAAAACTACCGGACCGTTTGTAAGGTCAAAATCCTTTATTCACTGAATTATGAGTATTTTAGATAATAAAAATAGTTTATTATGAAAAAGAAAAGCCTGTACAAAAATATTACAAGAACACTAGAAAATAAAAATGATGTTCCCATCACTACCTGGCGCGTATCGCACCTGGCGATTAGGGTCTATATTCAGGTTTAATTTTAATAATCGAATAAAGGCAAGTCATTAGTATTCAGTAATTATACTACATAAATAATTTAGTATGGATATTTTAAGAAATCACTTACCCAGCATCCGACAAAGATGCCTTGCCTTAATGTATGATTAAAGTATTTTTAGAAGCTTCTCGTGGAAAACCTTATGTTAGCCTCGGGAACTAACACAGGAGTTTTTAATCCCCTAATAAATATTCGCTTGAAATTGTCAGAAACGGACCGACATGTTTTGGTGACGAAGCTACCGCTGCAGTCCTAGTGAAGAGCTCCATACGAGTTCGAAAGATGTCGGGCCCTTCCTGACAATTTCACATGAGTGTAAGCCGCTTGATGCAATAAACATTAACATTTTGAAAATGTACACCCCGTATAGTGCGTTGCGTATCGCGTACATCTTGCTCACCTAACTGTAGGCATTCATTAGCGGATCGCAATAAATCCTTGTACGTTACTTTTGTTCACGTCGCTATTAATTCCCCGGTTCAGTCTGTCCGGGATTAGCGACGATTATCGGAATGGCGCTAATTCCTGAGTTTCATTCGGAGCCGTTTAAAATAATTTGGCGCGGGTAATGAGCAGCGACGCACGGCATCGCGCCATTAGCCACTACACTAGCGGCTCCTGTGACTTTACACGAAGTTGTCCTTGTAAGAAAGTATAGTATAGTTGCTAAGTATACGATGTAAGCAAATTAATTGTGTTGATGTGATTTCATTGTTTTTTTTTTATTATTATTAAGTAATAATGTTTAAATATCACAATTTAAACGGATCATATTGCGTAAGTATTATTCATTATTTTAGCTTTGATGACGTTTCGGCAACTTTACATTACCGTGTCAAGGGTTGAATATTGTTTTATTGAAATATGTGACTGTGGCAGAAACCGAAGAAAACAATCATTATTTAGTCTGTTGCCTGGTACCCCAATCTCACTTAAAAGGAGCGGTATCAAACTTATTGCACAGTAATTATTTATACTGCGCAATCATGCGCAGTATGCACACCGCGATGTTTATAGTAAACGTTAGTTATTTTAAGGTGGTTGCAGAGATGTCACTTTCATACAAATCGTTTGATCAATACACACTTAGGCGGTTATTGCTTTAGGTTATTAAACATTCTTAAAAAAATCTTTAAGCGATCTTATATTCGCCAAGGAAATCAGTTTTGCTATAAAGCATACAATTACAAAGTTATTAAAGCTTTAAAACCCGTTGAAATATTGTCCATATATGTATCTGTGCGTTGCTTTTACACACATACAAACGTAAGCGCACGTAAAGCTATTCATGAACAGTGCGTTCTGAAATATGATACTACTTAACTTATGATTTAGGATAATAAATTTACATTGATGTTTCGATATGAATGCATAACAGTTTATTTTTAAATCATTACAGCTTTCATTAAACATGTAACAAATAATTGGAAACATTTGGATTTTAAAGATACCTATTGTGTGTGTGATCATAACAATAAAGTGGAACAGGTTTCGAACGCACTAAATCTTGTGAATGAAATAATGAATTGTGTCAATACTGTCAATTGTGGAAATTCGTATCATAGATTAGAGTGTATTACTATTCGTATAAAAAATTAATCATGTTTAGTTTACATTTTTTTCGTTTCGTGAGTTTTTACTTTATGTAAAGTGTGAATAATGAAACGTGCATATAATAAACATGTGTACTCAGGACATAGTTTTTTTTTTTTTTTTTATGTCATAGGGGCAAACGAGCAAACGTATCGCCTGATGGAAAGCGATTACCGTCGCCCATAAACACCTGCAACACCAGAGGAGTCACAAGTGCTTGCCTACCCGGAGGACAAAGATAGAATGCCTCTATGCTAGTAATTTCACCGGCTATCTTACCCCCACACCGGAACACAACAATGCGAACATTGCTGTTTGGCGGTGGGTTAGCAGGCAAGACGGTAGTAACAATCCGGACGGACCCTGCACGAGGCCCTACTACTCCAGTATAGTGATCCCTAAACGATATTGCGATATCATGGGTCAGAAATTGCGGGGAAAGTATTGTGTTTGTAAACATTACAAATCGAAGCGTCCTACCGTGAAAGAGGTGTCTCGCGCTTTTTTATTTTTAGGCGAAGACAAGCATGGCGTGATGACAACCGTAACCAACCACAAAAACTGAACGAAATCGCTCGCTTTGGGTGATGAAAAAAAAACAAAGCTGTTCATAGTAGGTTCATATAGGTATTTTCTTCTCTGACTGAATTGATACCAAGAAGTACCCATGTTTTTCAATATGTGTGGGAAACCAAATCCTTTTGGAATTATCGATTCAGTGACTAAGTTTCCTCCTTGATGGATAACTGTAATAACACTAATTACCCTAACACCCTGTAAGATAATCACATAATAGGTAAGTACTGCATACAGCGGCTTCCATTGCTGGCATTTTTGTGACGTAATAAATAATTTCTTTACAGATTCAAGGCCAGCTTAGAGCTTCATCAACACGGATTACTGCAAGATGATTTCCTTCATTGATTTATCAACAAAAATAATGTCAATTAAAGTTCATTCAGATGAAGGCTTCATCCAAGAAAAGCTGCAGAAACTTATAATTTTCTACATTTCGAATTAAAGCGACGTCTACAACTCACGCAAACACTAGTATTATAATAAAACCTACACGTAACAAAAATTGTTTTATTTTATTTAGTGGTTGGTGGTTCTAAAATCCATACATGTATTATAACAATTATATTGTCATATATTTTTATATGGCGCGAGCTAGCTCGGGGTCGTGAAGCGTGGCGCAAACAACTGGTGCTGCGCTCAGTTAGTAGTAGTTCTAGTAGTTATATATTTTTAGACTGAACATTTTTACAATTAGAGACTCCATGAAACCACGATTTAGAACCACGAAAATCCCAACCCTAATCAGTACCTACTATTCTTGATGTCGGGTTTTTGTATATCAGGTCGGAGTATAGCAATAAGGGCCCGATCTTGTCATTAAGTAATAAAAAACAGAGGTATACTTGTGATTTTTTTTCATCGTAGATTTCTAAGTCCCAGCACAGAATAGATGATAGTACAAGTAGTTCCAGGCTACGTAGTAATTCTTTGGCAACTTAGGACCGCTCTAGTTCTAAAACGGGCAAGTTAATCAAACAATTGGTATTTATAAAAGATACTTATTTTAATGTATTCTTTAGTTCTAATCAAAAAAGTAACATAAATGAGAAAAATATTTCTCAACAAAATATGTGTCCTAAAATTGGGCCCTTTTTGCTATACCTCAATCCCCAAAAACTTAGGACAAACTCAATAACATCACAAATCAGAATCACAATATATCAGAACAGAAACCCAACAAAAATACTTATTTAATTTCACCACATACTTAAAAATGTAGAACTGCCAAAGATTTGTAATTTCTTCGTATTATTTATTTTGACAATCCAGCCCGTCTAATACAACTAGGCTTCACGATTCTTGTCACGCGACATATATAGCATCGCCCGTCAGTCTCCTACAGTACCGCAAAGAAAGAGAAAGGAAATATTTTTCGCGCGAGAAAGAGTTGCGTGTCACAGTTGTGCTAGAGGTGCATCTTTACTTCATCATCAAAATCAAAATATCATGCCTGCTATTTATTCTGCGCTTACTATCAAACTGACAGATGATACGCGACCCTTTAATGAATGAATCACCCGCACACACACACAATTAGTGTCTATTAGTGTGAGTACTTGCTGATTTTTCACAAATTGCCAACACGTGGGAGAATAAAACAATTTATGACGTGCTACTAATACTATATGAATAAAAGACTAATACGCGGACTCGCCAACATACAAATTTTACTTCAAACTTTTTATCTATACGGAACCCAAATACGTCTATGTGTCTCGTAAAAAACCTACACTTTTCTGGTTTTAATTTGAAATTACTTTCCTGTAACTTATTAAGTACTTTGGCTAGATTTTCGTAAGTTTCCTGTAAGCTTTTACCCGACACATAGATGTTATCAATGAAAACAATAGTACTTGGTAGCCCTATTAATTTTTTACACATTAATCTTTGAAAGGAGCCAGGACCGGTATTAACTCCGTATGGTAAAAATTTATATTTATATGTACCAAATTCTGTAACAATTGTGGTAATATCTTGACTTTCTTCTGTCAAGGCAGCCTGTAAGTAAGCCTCTTTTAGGTCAAGCTCGCAGTAGTATTCACCATGTTTCAAGGTTTCAAAGATATCCTCAATGTGTGGGAGTGGATAATGATCAATTTCTAAACTTGGGTTAAGAGTAACTTTGTAGTCACCGCATAGCCTCACCGAGCCATCAGGTTTTAAAATGGGCACTACAGGTGTACCCCATTGGCTTTGCTTTATTGGGACTATACGGCCATTTTCATGTAATCTCTCAATTTCAAGTTTTACCTTATCTCGGAGGGCATAAGGAACACGCCGAACTGGTAGGAACTTAGGTGTAGCATCTTTTTTTTAATTTCAAGGAAATTGCTTCACCCTTAAATTCACCCCAACCAGGACTGAATACTGCTGCGAACTCCTGATCAATTAGTTGTTTGGCATCTGAAACATTTTTTACCAATATGTTAGAGTTATAAAGAGCCATCTCCTTGAAAGCGGGGGGCCACATGTTTAACTCATTTAACCAATCCCGACCCATCAAACAAGGAGTGGACCCTTTTGAGATATATATGCTTAACTTTTTATGAATATTATTATGTTTTACAGGTATATTGTGAATAATACCTAATGCCTGAGACAATGTTTGATCAAAATTACGAAACGTCACTTTGCACTTCTCTATATTAAATTCTTTTAAATATTTATCTTTGAAAGCGAGAGGCATCACAGACACTTCAGCACCCGTGTCCACCTCAAATTGTACTTTTTGTTCATTTCCTATTTGGAGCTCGACTAAATATGGTGGTATTTTACTTACTCTATCAAACCTATAAGTTTCATATTCTTCAAGTACATCTTTTTTGTGTATGTCTTGGTTTTCAGATATATCTTCACACGTCATATCCAAAACATTTGTCTGCTTATACTTGTTTTTTGAGCACATTTTATATATATGTCCTTGTTGGCCACACTCAGAACAAAATTTATTTTTCAGCTTACAGTCTTTTTTTAATATGATTATCTTTCCCACAGCAGAAACACCCATTCTTGATATTTTTATTGTTAGTTGTTTTTGAAACTGTAATCTTCGACTTCACTTTAGTCTTCGGCTTGATGTAGGAAATGCTGCTGGTGTCCCCTTCACCATTTGAGTGCTTGAAGGCTATTTCCACAGTTCTAGCTAGTTGTATCATGTTTTCTAATTTTATGTCATGCGCTTGTTTCATTAGTTCAAATTTTATTAATTTTGAATGTACCCCTTCAATTAATTTTTCTTTTACTTGATCCTCCTCATCCTTAAACCGGCATTTTCTTGCGAGCTTCTTCAATACGAACACATAATCTTCGATAGACTCTGAAGGTAATTGATTTCTGCTTCTAAACTCAGCTCTGTCCAACAATGGCGTCTGGGTTTGTGTATATTTTAGCCGTAACTTCTCACATATTGTTTTGAAACTTAAGGTACTGGGTTTTACCGAATCACATAAGAATTGCAAGGTTTCGAACACTTTAGGTGTTAGTTTGGTTATAACCAAACTAACACGGAACCTTTTTTTCTTCAGGTATATCGTTTAACAGGATCAAAGATTCCAACTGTTGTTCGAAAACGTCCCAATTTTCGCCTTCAAACTGCTTAATTTCAAAACTGGAACTCATTGTTTTCTTTTTTTCCACACCTGATGAGTCTATTTTAGGTTGCTTTACTTCTTTATTTTGGTAATAATCACTAAGTATTTTTCTTAAGCCGTCCACTGTCGGATTGAGCGGACACTGCAAACCTTCGTCTTGAATTATTTTTATTAAACTTTCTTTTGCACACCGGTAAATAAAAGTTCTTTTTCCTTGTTTGATTAAAGAAATTATTTCCGCTTCTGTCAATTCTTTTTCCAAGTTGCCTGCACCGTTATCTGTCATGCTAACATTTCATTTCACGTTTGGCAAATGTCTTGGAACACTATTCCGCGGGTAACCTCAAACTTCAACTGTCACCGCCATTGAATGCCATTGTTACCCCGGTGTCCTTCGTATTAAAAGTAATTAATTTCTTACTTTTAAGAAGTATTTTGCTCCTCCTGATTAATATATCGGTGCACGGTGTTGTCCGAATGTCCTCGTCGCCAATGTTGTATCTTGAATAAAACTTCTGCTATTTATATGATATTAATTTATTGGACACCATGTTATCCGTACACAAATCACTGAGGTAGAAGGGCGATCCGTTCTACGCAAGAGTATACTACAAGTAACATACGAAATAATACACAAAAACTACAAATCTTGCTTCCCAGCGCCATCTAGCGTGGAATGTCTAGTTTTGTTTCCACTGCAACCACCTTAATCGTGTAAAAAAAATCTAGACGGCAAACATCTCAGATTTCAGTTTTATTTCACTGAATGCTAAAACCAAACCACACGATTCCAAATATAATTGTAATTGTAAGTGACAAAAAACTACGCTATTTGATATTAATTTCAACAGGACGCGTTACCCATCTCTCCGAAAAAGGTCCATGACAGACGGTCCGCAAAGTGATCCTAAAAGGGTTTATGAGTTCTAGAATACTGAAATGTAGAAGTTTTATAAATCCAACGCTTTTAAATTATGCTTATGTTTTAAAATTTTACATTTACCTGCCGCGTATCAGTTTCCTTTGATGTAGGCTGACAGGTGTAAATGTCCCTCCTTGCCACGAGATATAGAGAAAGATTCCAAATATATATATTAAATATGTATATGGAGATATCTTGGATTATTTCAGCACCGTCCCTCGCGCGCATTTTTGTTAAAAGCTTGTGGGCAGATATGGTTTATTATACGCGTTTTGCCGACGAGCAACATTTCAACGTTTTACCCCTGGACAGCTTTTCTGCAATATTTTCGTCAAGTGCCCAATCAATGTTCATCCTCGGTTTATCTTTCTAAAGAGTACTTTGACTACGCCGAAAGCCGATCAAAGGCTTGTTTGTAGCTATTTTTCGTGTTTCGACATCGTTATTTTTAGAATATAAATGTCTATTAAAAACCGAAAGACATGTTTGCCTTGTTATTTTCATTTAAGATCCGTGTTGCGATTGTACATCAGTATTTTTTTGTGATACTGATAAGTACCTAATAACCTGTATAAAGGTGTAATTTAGTATTGTAGATGAGTTTTAAAAATGTAACTTGCAAAATTCCATTATAGACAACAGGACAGGTGAAAGTAAATAAAAGCTTGTTAAATATTATTTGACGACGCGGTTGGCGCAGTTTGTAGACACCTGCCGACTGAGTGAGCGGTCCTGCGTTCGAGTCCCGGCCGGGGTAAATATTTGTGTGATGACCTGGAATATTTGTTCCTGGGTCATGGATGTTATCTATACATGTATTTATATATTATGTAGATCGTCGTCTAGTACCCATAGTACATAGTTTGGGACTAGGTCGATTTGTGTATGACTGTCACTTAATATTTCTTTTTTTTTTATAAAACCCATTCTTTTTTTAGTTAAGACATTTATATGTTATGAAAAAAAAACATTCGAATTAAGTGGTAAGAACTTAAAAACCTAAAACCTACACAAAAAATAAATAAGGCTTACATAAATATAAAGCATTATAGAAACAATCACTCACCACTACCACTCAAACGCATTAACTTTAGCCAAAACTCGTTACAACCTACTACATCTTTTCTAAAAACCGGAAAACACTGTAGACTTTAGGAAAAACCCCACTGAAATGAAAAGTACTGAACAAACGAACCAGCAAACTCCCACCTTTGGGCCGCGTTTGGTGTAAACTGGTCTCATTAAAGATAAAAGGTGGGCCTCGGAGAATTAGTTTGAGACGCTACATCCGTCCGCATCCGGCGTCCGGCCACTTCCGGGCGCCATCTTTGTATCCGTCACGTGCCACATAAAAAAACCGCTTTGCTATTTCTCGCCCCGATTGCTTCGCTATTTATATTTCTAGGGAGATCTCTTATATATGGGAATTGTTTATAGAGAGTAAAAAACAGCTTTTGCATTTGTTACCAGGTTTCAAGTTTTGCAGACATTGTATGTATGGTGTAAGCAATCTTATGTGCGTAGCAGTGATGTCCTAAAATATATACTCGTGATATGCGTTTTAGAACTTATGGTTTAAGAGTAAGTTTAATAATCGTATATGTACATTTTTCGACGTAGACCGTACAGACATGCATAACAAACATATGACAAATCTAAGGCATTGGTAGTATCGGGATGTAATTTATTATTAGGTACATAAAAAGTACAAAAAAATCGTCAGCATAATACCTACAATTGTAAAGAAAGATTGAATTTCGGTACTATGCCCGCAATTTTGTTGGTACACAAGAACGTTTATGTTATATTAAAATACTTAAACGGGTTTACTCACGTCGTAGAAGTCGAATAACGCTCGACATGTTTCGAATCGCGGGCGAGTGCCCGCAGTGTTCGTTTGGCCGCCGCCGCGACTGATCGTCTCTCCTGATCATGAATCGCGTACCGATTCGAAACATGTCGAGCGTTATTCGACTTCTACGACCTGAGTAAACCCGTTTAAGTATTTTAATATGTCTGAGACTCACGATAGTTTTCTATGTAAAATAACGTTTATTTTATTATAAGAAGAGCTGTCATGATGTCAATTTGTATTTTATGAAGAGAAATTCCTCGTCCGTTAAAGAAAAAAAGACAAGACGTATTTGTTCTTTGACCTTTAGAATTCGCGATGTTTTTTACTGTACACCAATTTTTAATAAGGATCTTTTAAATGCCACTTACCTGTTGCTATATTAAGACTCAATTGTATACTTTTTGTTACAGGTAAAAATCTGAAGAAATAAATGCAAAGCTCAATAATTACGTAAGTAAACATTACCTAAACTCGACACACATCACACTGCCGTAGTAATTACGATGCGTATTCGTCAAAAGCCAACAATCAAATATGTGAGTATCGTATATAAAAGAATCTAATATTTGACCTCACGGGGTTGGAATGATTGATGGTCCGACAAGGTTGCTCGGAAATAAATACAAAAGCCTACGCACCCGAGTGCCCGAGACTCCGAGTGGAGCCACGTGGTGCTATCACGATCGGGTGGTGGCAAAGCAGGGGAAGCAAAAGGTTGAAGCTAATAACTCCTGACAACTACAAGGGAAATGCTTTTATGGAATTAGCGAGAAGTCGACGCCGCGGTCCGTTACGAGAACTAGTGCGTTGATCGACTTGGTTTTCATAGCTGGTGTAATTTTTACGCACCGAGTGTTAGATCTTCGTAGATTGTATATATTCCACGAAAATCTCAAACTCGGAAATCTAAAAACGACCTTGAGATTTTAGTAGGAGAAGTGTTAATCTAGTAGATAATATGGGTTTATTGACTCCTCATTAGCCTCCTCGAAAGCATTTTTCTTTGGACCGTAAACTATTTGAGATTGTTATAAAACAGACCTCACCTAACCTAATCAATAGGATAATATCTGCAAGAAATATGAAAATGTATGACTACAGAGGAATACAAATTCACCGAAATGTTTCTAGGAGTGAAAGGGCTCCCAGTAATATAAATAAATGTAACGCTTTAACATTGTGTATTAATCACAAATAAGGGTTCGAGTTTTTCCGAAGTCTTTTAATTGAAATCTCCGTTAAAGTACTTGATATTGTTTGAGTAGGTTTAGTTCGGTTTTAACCTTTTGAACGGCAAGCGGTTAAGCAAATCAGAGTTCCACTAATGCCATGGCAAAAAAATATGGAAGTTCTTCAAACACAACAGATATTTAAAATACTTGTGGCGGTTTGAATGACGATGTTTTTGATCATTAATTTTTGTCAATGGCGACTGTATATAATAGCTAGGTAGTATATAAGAGCTAGGTAGTACGTAAGATATCATAGTCATGTATTTAGGTAGGCGTCAATCGTTATTCTTTCTTGAGCCAAGTATATAAAGATTGTGTTATATAGGCAAGTTACCAATTTGTTTTGTTTATTGATTCTTTAGGTATAAGTTATGTCGGTTTTATTGTGTTCTTTTTACTTTATGTGTAGTGTATAAGTTATGTTGTTTTTATGGTTCCTTTTTTACTCTATGTGTAGTGTATAAGTTATTGATTGTAAGTTGTTATTTATAAGTAAATAAAGTCGTCGTAGGGAATAAATAAAGATTCTCCCTTATATACATCAATATTAACTAACTTATGTTGTTTTGTTAAGAAGATATGTTTTGTTTATGTTTTACTTTATTGAATTACTTGTGTTTATCTTACCTTTTATGCTATTTCATTTGATGATTGAATTATGTAATTATCCATTGTTTTATAATAATAAACGAAGATGCCCATGGTATACACAAAACAAACCCCACAATAACACACGAATCCTTCCTTTCCTGAGGTAACCCCGCGCGCCTCTTCACCCCCGGGTGATGAGACGCCCATCCCCACCCCCGGCCCACGCTGAGCGAGTTAACAAAAAGGCCGCTCAGCCTGGACCGAGCACTCATTCGCCTCCGGCCCGCCGCACGCCCACACGCACTGAAACACACTTCGCATCTTGAAAATTCCTTCAAAGTGTTTATTTTCTCTCCATGGTAATCATCCCGGTAATACAGTCTTCATGGGTATACGGACCTGTCCGTAACAGCGACGTTGGCATCAGTGGAGTTATATTTTCCGATATCGTGACATGGCGACGTTGACGATAAAAACGTTAATAGATATAGCAAATAATGTTTTTTTTAGGGTTCCGTACCTCAAAAGGAAAAAACGGAACCCTTATAGGATCACTTTGTTGTCCGTCTGTCCGTCCGTCCGTCTGTCAAGACCCTTTTTCTCAGGAACGCGTGGAGGTATGAAGCTGAAATTTATATCAATTACTCAGGTCTACTGTTCCTTGAAGCTGTGAAAAAATCAAACTTCTAAGCCAACGCAATCAAAAGATACAGCCGTTTATGCCGCAAATTTTCGACACTTGCAAGGGAATCAAAACCTACAGGGTGCTTCCCGTGAACTCAGAATCTTGAAATTTGGTACGAAGCAACGTCTTATAGCATAGATAAAGGAATAATTACGAAAACCATAAATTTTTTTTTTAATACCTAACTTTGCACCTAATTTATATGGGGCGCTATACATACCAGGTGCAAACTTAACTTAACCACTTAGGGATGGAAAGTGTTTGTACGGAACCCTCGGTGCGCGAGTCCGACTCGCACTTGGCCAGTTTTTTATTATTATTCAAAATAGCCATGCATTTAACCTCGATTGCACCTGATGTTAAGTGACAATAAGGCCTAAGATGGAGCATGCTTGGCTAGAAGATGCCTATTCACTCTCGACTTGAAGAGATCCAAGTTATATTTTTCAGGAAACAGGTGCGCAGGAAGAGAGTTCCATTCCTTAGCTGTACGCCTCACCTTAGATAGGATCCCAAGTTTTTTTGCTGCAGGTGTAGACTTAAGTTTACACTTAAAATACAAAATAACAGTAGGTACTATTGCGTCGCGCTGCGAGCCAAATTGCCCGAAAACATCCGATTTAACTGCCCATAATATTTCTCATAAAACACTCGATCCGGTATAATATAAGGAATCGCTCTTGTTGACATGTCCGCTCGCTGCGCATGTAACAACCACGAGTAAATATTGAAGCCACGCGGCTCGGCGCCGGCCGCGAGCCAATTTGCACGGACGCATCCGAATTTCATTAATCGGAAAGAGTCCCCGAGCAAAATGGCACAGTCGGTGGGCACAGTACGTTTTGTTTACACTGTGTATTAGGTATGGTTTACGATGTTTGGTGTGGAGCACCGGGGTTTGTTTTGGTTACACCTTTGGTTCCGCGCGAGGATATTTGCTTTACCACTGATTTCAAAATATAATAATTATGGACTTATTGCTATAAAATGTTGGTGTGGTATCATATTTTCTTTTAAATTTCATTTGTTTAGTTTCAATGTTCCGGTGTTCGTTTGTCTGTCGATCTGTCTTTCTGTCCGTATTAAAACTAACAAGCTAAGTTAAATTGTATCTACTCCCTCTTTTCAATTAAAGTGATATTTTACATACATATTATGTCATACGGATGACAATGCATTATTTATTACGGTAGGGAGTTGGAACCTAAATAGTCGTGAGCGGTACGATTTGAAAGAAATTTTCTCCCGCGAACGCTCATACTATGGACTTAACTCCAAGCCGAGTATTTCCTAGGGCAGAACTATGAAGTAACATACAGATTATTAATGGGTCGGCATCACGCATTACAAGTCCCCTGGTTTTGCAAGTGTTCGAAGGCTGCGTCACCGCTTACCATCAAGCCGGGCTCACGCTTGTTTGCCATCACCTCTGTGCACCGTGGTACAAACAAAACACAATCTCATCGAGGTACAGCATATTTACGTGTTTTATGATAATTTAACTTTTTAATCATCTAATTGTTAAAAAGGTGTTTTAATTCACTAACGCTGCCTACTTCAGAATCCAAACCTCATATGCATACTCCTCATGTACGTTGGTCCCCGCGGCCGCGGACAGGGCAATTATTCGTAATGGATGTGCTAAGCAGACGCCTTAATGGAAAATGTATGAGTCGTATGACTCGACCCGCTTTGTGAGGCGTAATGAGCGAGATCCGCGCTTTGATGGAAGTGGGTTAATGGTGTCACCGGGTGCTGCAGGACACTCCAGTTTAGAGCAGCGCAAGCGTCTTTCTTTCATTAACATTAGTCGACATTGGTGATGTGATCTTAAGTAGCCCGTTGACTCATATTAAACTCGTATTTCTAATTCAAGACCAAAAAAACTACGACAGATACGTCACTGTCAAAATTGACAACATTTAAATGACATCTGAGTTTGTTTCTTGGCTTGCACCAAATGCACAATGTTACAAGTACAATACCAGATTTTGTACCAACAATCTCCAACGTTTAAGTTTTTATTATTTCCTCTCGTAATTATTCGTAATTATGTAATAATAAATATTTCTAGTTATTTTGTTAAAACATAGAGTTAAAGTTACCAATAAGTAAATTATCTTAGCGTGTTTAAAAAAGAAAAAGGAATTTACTATTGTAAAAATATTTTTTTCACTTCTCATGCTCTAAAAGTTCGACTTTATGCTGTGCGTAGACGACATAAAATCGCTTTTTATGCTCTAGAGCATAAAGTATAATCGTCGTCGAAGACCAAGGCGATCGGTCCAACAGCCACGCGAAAAACTTAAAACTTAAACCCGTTCCAGACCTTCCAATCCGATCCGATTTTCTAATACACTACACATTATCCGATTTCTTCCGATAAATTGGATCGGATCGGAAGGTCTGGAACGGGTTTTAGCTGACATAAGAATACCAATGATAAAAGTTCCTTAATAAACAGATAAAAAAAACTTGAAACTTTGTTTTATTTCGTTTCGTTAATATTCTAAGACCAAGGCAAAGATACCAACAGCCAAAGTATATAAAACTTCTTGGAATAAACTTGTAATTTTTATTATCAATAATTTCGTTTTAAATTTATTTTTATTTTGGTAAATCAATATATTATATATTTAACATACAACAATAATTTATCATAGATATAAAAAGCAAAATGTTTTAAAAATGAACAAATGAATAAATAAATAAATGTTTAAATAAGCCATGAAAAACTATTACTTTAAATATTTCTCATTGCTCTAATGTAACTTTAAATTATATTTAAATTTGTTTTTAAGTAAAACATTTACATGATCTAGTTTCATTTCCTCGCAATCCAAGTGAAAAGTAGAGTGTGCAACTCGTCCATAAAACGCATTTTACACTCGACTTTATATTCATCCTCGCTCGCAAGCTCGCTCGGATGGATAAACGTCTCGTGTAAAATGGTGCGTTTTATGCACTTGTTGTACAATCTACTAATTATAGCGGCAACCTTGTGGTAGTTTTTAGGGTTCCGTACCCAAAGGGTAAAAACGGGACCCTATTACTGAGACTTCGCTGTCCGTCCGTCGGTCCGTCCGTCCGTCCGTCCGTCCGTCTGTCACCAGGCTGTATCTCAAGAACGGACGGAACGGAAGAACTAGACAGTTGAAATTTTCACAGATGATGTATTTCTATTGCCGCTATAACAACAAATACTAAAAATAAAATAAAATAAATATTTAAGGGGGGCTCCCATACAACAAACTTGTTTTATGGTACGGAACCCTTCATGCGCGAGTCGGACTCGCACTTGCCCAATTTTTTTTTTGGTCTTGAATTAGAAATCGTAGTATACTTAAGGTAAAGTGACGTCATGCAATCGGTGGGCTTATTCATATTAATCCAGCTGAAAGCAACCGTAAACATAAACAATATCTAATACCGAAACTTTACGACGGCGCAGGTAGTCTGAAATAAAAAAACATATTGGATTGGAAATTTACTATCTTTACATAAAACGAATCTATCAAACTTAATAGTTATGGCATCATGTCAATCTACAGTTTAAAAATCAAGTTGAAGTTTTAGCCGTCTGCCAGACTTTTAATGAACTTTCGGTTTTCGTATGACCTAGACCTTCACCTGATGAATATAATAATATATTATACAAAACATTGCACAGTAAAATAAACTTTCAATGTGTGAGTGACTTAGATTAAACACGATGTTCATAATGTGATCAGAACTTTCACAACACCGCAAAATGCTGCACGTGCTACTGAACCCCGATTTAAAAACTCAAGACATAAATTTCAATCCTTTCACTAGCTTGATTGATAGTCTCGCTTCGATAAATTTCAATAACGGCTCGTACTGATCTAAGGATGATAGATAATGCTCGGCTTGAGTGTGTTGTCTATTATTAAATGTCAATATACAGGTTAGCTGTCACTGCTGTCAGAGTGTAGATTGATGGTGCTCATGCAGAAGGCGTGCGTAATGGATCAAAACAAACAGTCGGACAAGCATTTTATGATTATACGGAATCGTGTCATACAAATGACTAGTGATTTATGGGCGAGTGGCGTTGTAATGGAGGACCACTCCAGTTGGTGAAGCCGTGATCGATCGGTTGATTACATCATACCGGTTGCGTTGGCGCGAGTTGAGATGAGGGCGAGGACTTTATATGCCATTTTAGGCTGCCTGTCCACAGAAGCGGACCGGTGCGGAGCGGAGACGTGTAAAATGGAGCAATCACATTTCTCACGCACACACTGCACGATGACGCAGCCTGATTTGCAAATTTTCTGCTGTCGATTTTTAACCGACTTCAAAAAAAGGAGGGGTTCTCAGTTTGGTTGTATGTTTTTTTTTAATGTTTGTTACCTCATAACTCCGTCATTTATGAGTCGAATTGGAAAATTATTTTTAGGTTCATGAATAGACATCTCAAGGTTGGTCCCATAAAATTTTTGAGAAGATCGGATGACGAGATCCATGAGGAATCGAAGGAATTCCTGAATTTTTATAGGCATTCATAATATTTTTCATATATTTTCTAAAATTATTTAAGTATTTGCATATGGTAATCATCATCTTCCAATGCTGAACTGATGATGGAAGGTACAACTCCTTAACGGTTAGGAGTTAGGAGATAATTCAAACGAGATGCATGCCTTCAAGACCTCCCTGATCACCCCGCCATAAGTATTTTATATGAATCACTAAAAAGCGAAAAAAACAATTTTTTTAACAAAAAAAAAGAACCGACTTCAGTAAAACTAAAAAGCCAAAAATAACCCGTTCAAGTACAGATTACATTTGACTCACCCTTTGAAGTGGGTGCCAAACCTCACGTAAACATTAATATTAAGTATAATATAAATATAATAACTGAGTGGTTTGGGATTGATTTCAAAGGGTGAGTCAAATATAATCTGTACTTGAACGGGTTATTTTTGGCTTTTTAGTTTTACTGAAGTCGGTTCTTTTTTTTGTTAAAATATAGATTTTTTATTTCTGTAGATCTCTCAAAACACTGAGTCACGGGAACACCTATTGTTTTAAACTGTATGGGTATTTTCCTATACATTGTATCATATTATAATTATAATAAAAGTATAATATATAAGTATATTATGAGAATGTACATCCCGCGTAAGTGTGGGGGCCGTGGCTTTTTTTAACTGTATGGGTATTTTCCTATACATTGTATCATATTATAATAATAATAAAAGTATAATATATAAGTATATTATGAGAATGTACATCCCGCGTAAGTGTGGGGGCCGTGGCTTTTTAAATGCCAAGGACCTCCATAACCGCGAGGTGTGCAGTCTTAGGGAGTATTTCCTAAACAACGAGTGTGGGATTCATCGCGATGTAGTAGCAGTTGACAAAGGCCTCACCTCTCTCTCCTTAGCAAACGAGAACTGGCGCAGACCAAAGGTGCTTAGCACCGATGACCGCAGGGCTGTATGGAAGAGCAAGGAGCTACACAGGCGGTTCTACAAGGCCCTTACGGGGCCCGATGTAGATCTGCTTGCGTCGGTGAACTGGCTACGCTTCGGGGATCTCTTCGGGGAAACCGAAGGTTTTGTCTGTGCAATTGCGGACGAAGTAATGATGACGAACAATTACCGGAGATATATCCTGAAGGACGGTACGGTCGACATTTGTCGGGCATGCCGCCGTCCCGGCGAGTCACTCAGGCATATAATCTCCGGTTGTTCTCATCTTGCTAACGGCGAGTACTTGCACAGACATAACCAAGTAGCCAGGATCATTCACCAGCAACTTGCTCTTCGATACGGTCTTGTGGGGTCTGAGGTGCCGTACTATAAGTACGCACCGATGCCAGTTCTCGAGAATGGTCGTGCCACGCTCTATTGGGATCGATCTATCATCACGGACAGGACTATTGTAGCCAATAAGCCTGATATCGTGTTGGTAGATCGATCCAAGCGCCAGGCAGTGCTCGTCGACATCACCATCCCACATGACGAGAACCTCGTGAAAGCCGAGAAGGACAAACTCAGCAAGTACCTTGACTTGGCTCACGAGGTGACTGCCATCTGGGATGTTGACTCGACGATCATTGTCCCGATAGTCGTTTCGGCGAACGGTCTTATAGCGAAGAGTCTCGACAAACATCTTAAGAGACTCTCGCTAGATGGCTGGATCAAGGGCCAGATACAGAAGGCGGTACTCCTGGACACGGCGCGCATTGTCAGGAGGTTCCTCTCTCTGCAGCCCTAACCACCGGTAGCCTGGGCCCTGCCCCGCTGCCGGCGGCACCCTAGGTTAGGTTTTTTATAATGTTTTTATATATTTTGTAATTTCTTTATTGTATTTTACTTTTTATATAAATTTATTGTTAAAAACCTAGCCTAAGAAGAAAGATTAATAAAGGAGATAATACTCCTGGACACGGGGCGTATCGTCAGGAGGCTCCTCTCTCTGCAGCCCGACACCACCGGTAGCCTAGGCGCTGCCCCGCTGCCGGCGGCACCCTAGGTTAGGTTTTTTATAATCCATACTAATATTATAAATGCGAAAGTGTGTCTGTCTGTCTGTTACCTCTTCACGCTTGAA
The DNA here is from genome assembly GCA_947623375.1 of Apotomis capreana. Classification (NCBI taxonomy): domain Eukaryota; kingdom Metazoa; phylum Arthropoda; class Insecta; order Lepidoptera; family Tortricidae; genus Apotomis; species Apotomis capreana. Next base: position 29,164,556 of record OX392504.1, read on the forward strand.
CCGCTGAATCGATTTTGATGAAATTTGGCATAGAGATAGTTTAAGATCCGAGGAAGGACAGGATAGTTTTCATCCTGGAAATTATCCCTAAAAATAATGAAAAGTGGGTAAGTAATTCATGATGACATTGATGACCCTGTAGGAAATGTAATGATTAGACCAAAAGCACAAGCTCTTACATTTGCTTAGGCGCTTTTAATAATCCCTTTTATTAATTAAGGTGATTAGGTGGATATCTATCGTGTTGTACGAGGTTTGCTTGCTTCAATACTTCCAAGTTCCACGCGGACGTAGTCGCGGGCAAAAGCTAGTGTGTTTATATTCGAAATGTATTTTTTACGTTCTACTTTTTATATAAATTTATTGTAGAAAAACCTAACCTACGCTTAAAGATTAATAAAGGGAATAATGATAATAAAGATCAAATGTTTTTTTTTCTTACACAGAATTACGGACTCTAGGTACTTATGTACTTTCTTGTCCACTTATAGTCCGTCAAATTACTTTTGGACCCTCGCCATGATGCAATTGTAGCAGTACTAGTTGTTGTAGCACCTCAGTTATGTTTGCCGATTCTCAAACAGACGGTTTTTTACGCTAATGCGTAAAAAAGTCGCTTCTTTAATACGCAAAGTGAAGCCCGAACAGCCTTCTGCAGGTTGTGGCTGGGAGGCAGGACAGCGCTGTGCTCGGCCGGTTCTATGACCTGCACTCCGGTCAACAGTGCTGTGCTCAACACTTAGATTAAAATAAAATAAGCTTTACTCTCAATGTATCTAGTTGAAGCTTTCTTAATAATCGCCATGTGAAAATACATACAAAACGGGTCTACTCACGTAGAAGGCGAATATCGCTTGACATGTTTCGAATCGGTACGCAATTCAACATCAGGATGAATCGGGTGGATCAGTGCCCTTGAATGAATGAATGAATTAATTAATGAATGAATGAATGATCTTTATTTGCATAAAATGTGGTACAAGGTTGCTTATGCTAATAGTTACATGGAAACACACATTTCACCAGCAGCTGGCATGCAAAAATACAATGAAGTATGTCTGGTATACCTACATATGATATGATTTTAATGTTAACAATCTCAATTAAAAAATATATAGAATATTTAAATGTCGGGGTCATAACAGTAAATGATTAGATTAGATTAGATTATATTTATTTCACACATATAGGGATACATTATAAATTACACATAGTCAATTTACACGAATCTACACGGTGATCGTCAACATAATAAACAAATTAAACAAATTCAGCAAGTCATAATTCACTAGATAATTAAGAAAAAGCAATGTCACAAATTTCAAACAATATAACAATTTAAATAATGTCGAATAAATATGTTTATTTCCCCGAAACTCTTCACCAATGCTCTGGAGGATGTCTTCAAGACCCTGCGGTGGAATGGAATGGGCATCAATGTCAATGGTGAATATCTCACACACCTCCGCTTTGCTGACGACATAGTTATAATGGCAGAATCGCTGCAAGACCTGCAGGAAATGCTGTCCGGTCTTAATGCTGCCTCGAGACGCGTTGGGCTAGGGATGAACTTGGACAAGACTAAGGTCATGTTCAACGAGCACATCGTCCCTGTGCCCGTTTCCGTCGAAGGTGTAGCCATTGAAGTTGTCCAGGAGTACGTCTACCTAGGACAAAAGTTACAGCTGGGTAGAGACAACTTCGAGAGTGAAATCACCAGAAGAGTGCAGCTTGGCTGGGCAGCATTTGGAAAGCTGCGTCACATCTTCGAGTCACCCTTGCCACAATGCCTGAAGACCAAGGTATTCAATCAGTGCGTCCTGCCGGTCATGACATACGGAGCCGAGACGTGGAACCTGACAGTGAAACTAGCCCACCGACTACACGTCACACAGCGAGCTATGGAAAGGGGTATGCTCGGAATCTCGTTAAGGGACAAAGTCCGGAACGAGATTATCCGACAAAAAACCAAAGTCACTGACGTAGTTCAGAAGTGTAGCAGACTGAAGTGGCAGTGGGCTGGTCACATCTGTCGCAGAACCGATGATCGGTGGAGTAGACGGGTTCTCGAGTGGAGACCACGACTCGGCAAGCGTAGTGTAGGACGCCCTCCGGCCAGATGGACCGACGACCTGAAAAAAGTGGCTGGTGGTGACTGGATGGCGAAAACGGGAGATCGGGCCATGTGGCGAACCCTGGGGGAGGCTTACGTCCAGCAGTGGACTGCAATAGGCTGAAATGAATGAATGATGAATGAAATATGTCAATAAATTCACTTAATATACAAATTAAATGTCAACAGTCACCACAAAGGATCGTCGCCTACACTAAACTACAAAACATTTTATCTAAATATGTCAAGATAATCTTTAACTGAGTACAAAGGATTTTCCAATAAAAGGTTTCTCAATTTACACTTGAATACCATGTCAGACGGTTCATTCCGAAGATCGGCGGGTAAGCGTTCATAGTAGGTCGGACCGATGACTCGCGGGTTCTTACCTGCAAGTGCCATTCGTCGCGGGACGGTTCGAAGTCTCCCCGTCGATCGAATCTGCTTACCACAAACCTCGACACGCTTAAACATTGGCAGATTGTTTCTTACGAACAGCAACACTTCAAACATGTATACTGAGTAGTGCGTCATAATTCGATGCGTTACGAAAAGGTCCCTGCATGGATGTCGTGGTTGCACACCGGCAAGAGTACGTAATGCTCGCTTCTGTATGATAAATACTCGATTGGCATCCGTAGAGTTTCCCCAAAGGATTATGCCATATGACATTAAGGAGTGGAAGTGAGCAAAATAAACCGATCTTAATGAAACTACCGATATTAGGGGTTTTAGTTTCCGCAACGCAAAAGCCGCACCGCTCAGTCTGTCGCACAGCGAATCGACATGGCACTTCCAGTTAAGATTAGAGTCTAACATAAAACCTAGAAACCTGGTTTCGTTGCATAACGGCATCGGGAGATCAGATAAACAAGGAGGCAATGAGATATGCCGTCCCGAAAAAAACATTATGTTGGATTTTGTTACATTTAGGAGCAACCCATTTGCGGAAAACCACCGTTGTAACTGTCTACACACCTCGCTTATGCCATCGCCGAGCTGCTCGTACGTTCGCGCACTAACTATGACCGTCGTGTCATCTGCGAACAGCACGGACAAACCAGTTGTTATGGCGGACGGGAGATCGTTAACGAAGGTCAGAAACAACGTATTTCCCAGGGCTGATCCTTGGGGGATTCCTGATGTGATATGGCCAACGTCAGACTCGAATTTTTCGCCATTTGTGGACAGTTTTACCACTTGTCTACGGCCTAATGAAATACACAACTGATTAAATAAATTAAATTACTATACCTAAATCAGAAAAATGTCAGATGCCTACCAACATTGCGGATTTACGTTGTCAATAGTGAAAATGTAGTATTAATTATTAAAATATTTAAACCAATAGAAATACTTTCAGTTATACTAATTAAATAAACATGTCAAGCCCAAATACCACCTTATCTATATGTCACTATTTTATAGTAGTCAAAAAATTCATCGATAGAGTAGAAACTTTCTTCTACTAGCCAATTTTTAAGTTTAATTTTGAACAAGATAATTGGCGATTGTTTAATGTCATTATGCAACTGATTATAAATTTTACTAGACATACAATAAGTGTTTTTGCCATACAATTTCATCTTTGCTGCAGGAAATACAAGACGATTTGGATACCTTGTATTAAAGTTACACGTGTCTTTAAAGGTCTTGAACAAATCTGGGTGCTTTTTAACAAACAAACATACCTCATATATGTACATGCATGGCACGGTCAAAAGTTTCAAGCTTCTAAATAGTGGCCTACAGGATGTCATGATATCCGCATTACAAAGAGCTCTGACGCACTGCTTTTGTGCAATTAGTGCATTTCTTGCATGACCTGAGGCTCCCCAGAGAATAATAGCATATCTCAGTAGGGAGGAAACATATCCGTGATAGGCTTGCATTGCAGTCTCTTTGGTGCTATTTTTTGTCAGTCTCCATAAGGCATATGCAAAAGAGTTTACTTTGCTACATAATGTATTTATGTGATCACTCCATGAACATTTATCATCCAAGTGTATACCTAGGAAATTGGTCAGACGGGATTCTGTCAGCATCTGATCAGCAAACGTTACAGTTAGGTCTCGTTTACTAGCATTTTTGTTTACAAACTGTACAAAGGTTGACTTACTTATATTAACTATCAAATTATTTTTGTGTAGCCAAGATATTATATTGCTTACTGCTTCAATTAGGTCATTATTATAAGTACCGAAATCACGACATGGTATAACAACGGATAGGTCATCTGCGAAAAGTGTGCAGTTAAACTTTGTAACGTTAGGGAGGTCGTTAATGTACAGTATAAATAGCAGAGGACCTAGGATACTTTCCTGTGGTACACCGATCCCATTTACTTTAGTGAACGACCTATGGGCCGTCACTGCGTTAGAAGAATTAATTTAGGTTACTTCTACAAACTGAGTCCTCCCACGCAGATAGTCTCTCAGCCAAGCATTTACAACCCCTCTCATTCCATAAAGCTCACACTTAGTTAGAAGCGTTTCGTGACACACAAAATCAAAGGCCCGGCTCATGTCAAAGAAAATTGCGGTAACAGGCAAGCTGGAGTTCATGTACTCCAAAATTTTATTAGTTAACGTGAAAGCGGCTAAGGACGTTGATTTTCCAGGTTGGAAACCAATATGTTCCGGCTTTATTATTTTGTGCTTAGTAAGGAATGACATTAGCCTTCAGCTAGATAACGGTTTTGAATACTACGTCGGTGGTTAGTGCAGACGAGACCTTAGCAAGAAACGTCGTGAGTGTGGTGTGCAATCTGGCAAATGACGTTGTGTGTGATGATGAGGGTAGATTTTCGCCTCCGTTGGTGACGCCTGCGTCTACCAGCCGCGCGGAGAGAGCGTTAGCGCGTAGTATTCGCCGCCGTTCTGAGCGCCGCGCGACATGTAAAGAAATAAAAAAACATCGCCCCATTTTATTCAAAGCTGTGTCTGTAACAAAATGTTAAGAAATGAACCGCATCCATTTCATGTATATTTTGTTTTTAAATTTACGGTTATTTTCTAAGAGAAGAACAATGATGTTTTGTGCCTAAATTATGATATTATATTAGACACCAAAGGTTTTTTGAATACAATTTAATTAATCTAGTTTTCAACAATGGATACATTTAATCTGCCTCTGAATAGATTCCACTATTTTACAGTGCTCTGCGGTTTCTATTGCGACTATTGCGATTCGTTATTTAATGCGCCGGCTATTTAGGATTAGTACAAATTAGTCTAAAAGGATTAGCCAAAGCCGCTAATCAACATTTTCAATTAATTCCAAGCCTTATCTCGTCATTGAAAGGATTCCGTTTTAGTATCGGTGTTATGATTAAAATGCTAGTATTTAATTTAGTTTAAGTTAGCTTAATCATAGTAATAATACTAACCATAGCCCTCAATTTGTACCACTAACACTATGGTTTTACAATCCGAAATAAATGATTTGTATTTGTAGCTGATACCTTCGCCGTAGCACTCGTAACGATACTAATACTCTTGGGACGTAGCACTCATATTGTGTTGGTCGTAGACTTCGTAGCGCTCATGGGGTTACCGAGGGCTCACCTAACGGATTTAATTTATTGGGTCCGAGAAACCGTTCCACCAGAACATATTATTTTTCTGAATTAAATTTGCTCGTTTCGTTAAATTTATTTAATAAAAAACTGACATCAAATTTCATCTCTCATCACTTAATTGCGAAAAAGTTTCAAGGGGTCTTTTAAAGGTTAGTTCCTAAAAAACTTCACCATTTTAGATATTGTGTTTATACTTTATTCATAATTTTGTACTGTACCTAATTTATATGCACCACTCACATCTTTAAATTAATATCAACATATAAGACTACACGTAAATTCCATCCGATTTCGTTTTGATTTAATCATTTTGAATCTATGCGCTCGCCCGCTCGTCAAACGCGCGCTCACGCATAGTGCTTACCCGCTCTAACACCGCGCGTCTCGCTCACCGCGTCACGTACGCCAGTCCGCTCGCCGCTCGTAGCCGAACAGGCAACCAAATCTTAGTTTCGGTCGGTTTCGGTGTGTTTTGCCCAACGTGGGGCGCCAGTGTAGTTTTAGGTACTAGCGGTTAGTGTCAATGAAACTAAAGCGCACACTTTAACGTTTATTATGAACGTACTCTTAATAATACAAACAGTTAAGAAGTTTAACAAAACACACCGAAACCGACCGAAACTAAGATTTGGTTGCCTGTTCGGCTACGAGCGGCGAGCGGACTGGCGTACGTGACGCGGTGAGCGAGACGCGCGGTGTTAGAGCGGGTAAGCACTATGCGTGAGCGCGCGTTTGACGAGCGGGCGAGCGCATAGATTCAAAATGATTAAATCAAAACGAAATCGGATGGAATTTACGTGTAGTCTTATAAACATTTTTTACGTTGTTATTTAACTTTAGCGGAAACTGATAGTTGATAAGTCAAAATATCGGCGGCAATACGTAATTAATTTTTCTGTAACATTATTTGAAAGAAAACTTGCTCAATCAACATTAAAATGTAGTCAAAATCTTCAGCAATGAACTTCAAGTTTGGTTGTTAACAACCGCTGAAGTTCGTACCGTTGTCGGTGTACCTGTAAGTGTACCGCAAAGTCTAATCAAATAGGTTAATACCGCCGGGGTTTGACAGATCGACCCGGGCCCGAATGTAAATCGCCGTGTAAATATTAAACTCGTTCGCTTTACGGGCTGCTCGGGCTCCGGGGCTGTTTAGCGAAATTGGGGGTCGAACACGATACCTCTCGACAGCTGGGCCTACCCTACAGATGACGATAATTAAAGACACATGCATGTGATTCACTGACCAAGATAAACAAGAGTGTTGATACAAATACTCTTATAAACGAAGCTCTAGGATGCTAGACATGGTTCGATAACTGTGTTCTATCTTCTATACTTACACATACAAATACAAATAATTATAACTACAAATAAATAAATATCGGACAACCTCACACAAATCGATCTAGTCCCACAGTAAGCTCTAGGCTTGTGTTATGGGTACTAGACGACGACCATAGAAACTCATACGACGTTGCGACATTATGTCACCTTACTCCGGTTGTGCAAGCTCTTGATCTTCGACAATGGCTAATAAAAACGTCCTTTAAAAGCTTTGAGTCCATAATGGACGATAAACATACTTATATGTATAGAGAAATACATATTTAAATACAAATAACATCCATGACCCAGGCACAAATATTTCGAGTTCATCACACAAATATTTGCCCTTGCCGGGATTCGAACCCAGGACCGTCGGCTCAGTAGGCAGCTGCTGTACCACTGCGTTCTACTTGACAAAATATGACGCGCGCCTGAACTAGGATTTCCTGTGTTTCAGGCATAACTAATAACGTATCCCCGCCACCTGCCCGCTGCCGCCATTACTGTGACAGACGTCAAAGGGATGTCGTGATATCGTGGTCCACAGTAAAACCGTTTACGTTTTTTGGTGAATCTATTTCCGCCCTGAAACCCTAACGTATCAGTTATAAAAGTATACTTCGAACCTGACATAATCTTATGTGGTAGGATCATGAACCAATGACTACCTATTGAGTATTTTTTTTATGACCTGTCACTGACTAGAAATATGTCAACTGTAAGGGCAGATGACACTGTAAAGAATTAGATAAGAACTAGGTACTATGGGATATGTCATGATAGTTTAAAATATATCGATTTTCTTGAGGCATTGGCAGTTCCTGTAAGGATAAACTATGGAAACACATGCTACAACGAGCTGCAGAATTGCATGGTCATGCATTTGTGCAGCCCATAGTACGTATCGTTAAAATCCCTACTGGTTATGATCAAGGTGTGTCCTGATCTTGTGCATGTTGTTAACATACAAACTTCTGCCGCCGACTGTACTGCTGATACACCGTATACTTACACTAAGCTAATGCCCGGCCTTTGCTCGTAATTGAAACAAAAATGGCGCCTAAACACCCGTTACAAATTGCGTGGTCGCTGGGTTTCGAAGCGTTTTTATTCGCGCTTAGGTATTTTTCTTTAATAGCTTGAATTATATATTTCAGAAGAAAAGAGAAGTAACTACGTTAAAGGTTCACCGGTTACTAATGCACTTTTCCTTTAAAATAACGTTTATAATGGTAGGTTGCTGGTCCAAGTCATGATTTAACTTGGAAAATTTCATAGTTTTGACTGTTATTACAGAACCACGAAACACCACACTGCAGCGTTATTCTTGTATTACGTTCTAGTTTATACCACAAACTTAAAAATACTACTTTCCAGCTTGTCCTTTTCATAAAATGTCGCTTTCGTTCGGAAAATAATAATAATTAGGTTTGTTCTACCGTTTAACAGGACTTCTATATTATGCTTCAAGTTCTGATGCCATCTAGACACGCGGCAGCGTGTCCAGCCAAGTTCACCGCAGGAACTGGCGAGCAGCAGCCGTGTGTTATATTACACGAACCGTTTGGAGCCACTTTTGACCCCTCAATAACTCCAAATCTATTCAACAGAAAAAAATGAAATTTGGCTTATGTATTTAGGTCCCTGAGAACAACTAGAACCACAAATTTCATAAATGTAGATGAAATAGTTATTGAGATATTGACGTCCAAAAAACGGCATTTTTATCACTGACTGACTGACTCACTAGTAATCAAAAACCTAACCCACTTCCAGGTGACCTAGAAAGATGAAATTTGGCATTCAGCTTGGTAATTGTGTGTGTACACATATAAAAATCAAAAACAGTGATATTTTTTAGTTTTATTATTATTATTATTTATGCTTGTTGCCTCAGAACTCCGTCATTTACTAACCGATTTGGAAAATTCTTTCTTTGTTTGTAAGATGGCACTCTCTCTCTCACACACACACCACACACACACACACACACACACACACACACACACACACACACACAACACAGACAGAGAAGGTTAATAAATTGCCGTGGCGCGGGGACGGATAGCGAAGCGCGGGAGCGCGGCGTGGCGAGGAGCGGTCCGGCCCCTCCCTCTACCCCGCGTCACTCTAGTCAAGACAGGTGGGGCGTCAATTCAAATTTCTGTACAAAAAGTAATGATATCCCATCAAAAACATAAATGTTAAATTAGAGCCAAGTTCTCGCATGCAACGTTGTCGACTTCGCCGACAAAAGAATTGAGATCTATATGGGCGCCAAGTTCTTTGCCCTAAATTTTTTAGATACAAGGACATGCGACATACTCAATGCATTTATTTTACTTGGGGTGTAATTCAATATCAAGATTTGACTTGGCTAGTTTTCACAAACTGACTTAATTTTATCAAAGTAACATAGTATTATTATCAAGCTAACAGTATAAGTAACAGGACGTACACTAACTTGCGTACATACCTTTACGAAAATAGGTTAATGATTAGACAAATGTAATATACATTTATATGTAAAAACTAGCCAAGTCCAGTCTTGATATTGAATTACACCCCAAGTAAAATAAATGCATTGAGTATGTCGCATGTCCTTGTATCTAAAAAATTTAGGGCAAAGAACTTGGCGCCCATATAGATCTCAATTCTTTTGTCGGCGAAGTCGACAACGTTGCATGCGAGAACTTGGCTCTAATTTAACATTTATGTTTTTGATGGGATACAATACAATACAAAATGGTGAGGCCAGTGAGAGTGTTTCCAGTTATTTTCTCCACAGCCACAGAATGACGTTACGGAAAATGTCTTTATAAGTGAACCATCGTGAAGATTAAGTCTAATATTTTTTTATTTTTTTTTATGTCATATGGGGCAAACGAGCAAACGGATCGCCTGATGGAAAGCGATTACCGTCGCCCAATGTGGCGTAAGGCCGTTAGAGACAAACTATATGTCCATTTTCCGTGTTATATTTATAGCTAATACGTCACTCAAAAGGCTCATTTTATGAAAGGGAGAAACTGGAAAGTTTTTTTATAAGTTATAAAATCCCATAAACAAAATACTGAAGCGGAAACTAGTGGGTCATAAAAGCCTCGAGTACTGAATGTCGAACAGTGCTATTTGAAACTGTTAGCGCGCGCCAACTGGCGGACGGCACGCAAAACTTCATTGCCAAATTGTACGGCCATTCTGAAAAGTACTTACAAATATTTCAACCAGCTGCACTTACGTCTCTTTCTTTTTCTCTTACATAGTTTCACTAAAAAGCAGTATGAACATAAATAGACTTAAGCCTCTTTAGAACCACTTAGAAAACGTAGCCACCAAGTGCCCGCACTCACGAACGTACTGCTGTATAATTTTAGCAAACGCAGTAATACCAGCATTTTATGCATTTTGTTGCGAAAGTTAATAGTTCAACGGAAGCGAAATATTGTATAAAATAAGTAGTTTGTATTTACAACTCTGTATAAGATTACCATTCCCAAAACGAAGTTAAGCACCTTCCTTTGTAGTAGTTTTTGGCCCAACGGTATTAAGTATAGAGTTTACCGAGAGCGTCTAGTAAAATCAGTCAGAGCGACCAGCCTGGTCAAATAGTTCTTATAACAACATTATGGATAGTACACCAATGACTAATTTTACTAAACCTACTACTATGATTTCATACAACTGCAAATCACTGAAAAGATCTGTGTCATACGTACGAGAGCTATGCAAGGAAGCGGATATTGTCTTACTGCAGGAAACTTGGTTGCTCGCTCACGATCTAGATTTCGTGCATGGTATAGACTCAAACTTCGCGTGCACTGCCAAATCCTCGGTTGACACTTCGCTCGGGGTGTTGCGTGGAAGACCGTTTGGCGGCTTGGCGATTTTATGGAGAAGATCAAGGTTTCCTGATGTCTCGGTTATCAAATGCGACAATGACAGGATTAGTGCAATTCGTATAGCTCTGGACTCTAGCGCGGTACTGATTTTAAATATATACATGCCAACGGACCATCCTGACAACCTCGCGGAGTTTACGAATTGCCTCGCGGAGGCTAGCGCGATAATCGAGGAGAGCGACGTGCAGGTGGCCTTCATACTCGGTGATCTCAACGCACACCCGAGTGCGAGCTTCGGTAAGGAGCTATTTAGCTTCTGTAAAGATGAGGATTGGGTGTGTGCTGACATTGAATAGCTGGGCATGGACTCAGATTCTTTTACGTTCGTAAGTGAAGCTAATAATGCGCGCAGGTGGTTGACCACTGTATTGCCACGAAAGCTGCGTGGAACATTCTAGTTTCAGTGGACATTGTGTGCAATGTATCGTGGTCGGACCATTTGCCTCTGCGTGTAGTGTGTAATTTGAATAACGCATCCAAAAATTACACCGCTAGTTGTAAATCAAGTCGTGAGGGGGTACACTGGGGGGTGAGAGACGAGAAACAAGTACAGGACTACAACGAATTCTGCAGTAAAATGCTAAACGATATAAATAATAGTTTCAAATGTGATATGTGTGACAACTGTGATACAGAAATTAGATGTAGATATATTAATGAGCATTTAAATTATATTGATAAGTTATACTCTAATATAGTCTCTACTTTGACGATGGGTGCAAAAAAAACCAAGCGATCTCACTCAAGTAAACGTAAGCATCTTGTACCCGGGTGGAACTTTCATGTAAGGGAAAGTCACAGTATATATAGGATGTATTTTAACTGGTGGCTGGCTGCTGGAAAACCGACCACTGGTCCTGTTTTTGAAAAGATGTGCTCAAGTCGAAGGACGTTTAAAAATAAATTACGCTGGTATCAGAGGAACGAGGATCAAATTAAGTTTGATATATTGGCCGCTGCAAGAAAAAACAATAACTTTGTTAAATTTTGGAATGAAATCACAAAAATAAAAGTGTAAGCAGGCCTTGCCTGTAAGCGTGGACGGCTTCCAGCAGCCTGTGCAGATAGCCGATGCATTTATAGATAGGTTCAAAACAGTGCCGCGACCTGTACCGGGGTATGTGCTCGAGGAGGTGCCGCGAAAGGACAGCGAGGATGTTGAACCACCAAGACATATTCGTTTCTCTTATAAAGAAGTAGCGAAAGTGGTTAAAAACATGAAACGAGGCAAATCTCCAGGACATGACAACTTAAGCCTCGAGCACGTACTCAATGCGGGTGATATCGTCTATGTACAGCTCTGTAACTTGTTTAATCTATGTATGAGGTACTCATATTTACCACCTGACATGATCCGTACTGTTGTCGTCCCTATTGTAAAAAATAGAACCGGCAATGTTTCGTCTTCGGCTAATTATCGGCCTATATCACTGGGGACAGTAGTTGGCAAGATATTTGAACGGTTGCTGCAACCTGTACTGGTCGATTCGATTGACATTGATGACGCGCAGTTTGGTTTCCGCCCCAGTCTCTCGACTGACTCGGCTATCCTTAGCTTGAAGCATACTGTTGATCATTATTTAAAGAATAATACAACAGTGTATGCATGTTTTCTGGACCTGAGCCGGGCATTTGACCTTGTGAACTATAACATACTCTGGGGTAAAATGCGCGGCTCAGGAGTACCCGAGGAGCTGGTGCGAGTGTTCGAGCACTGGTACGGAAATCAAACCAACTGTGTGAGGTGGGGCGACACGACTTCTAATACCTATCGATTAGAATGCGGGGTACGCCAAGGAGGGCTCACTTCGCCGGACCTCTTCAATCTTTACATCAACGACTTGATGGTGAGGCTAAGGAGCACTAAAATTGGATGTCACATAGGTGGTGTGTGTGTAAACAGTCTCAGCTATGCTGATGACATGGTGCTGCTTAGCCCCTCCATCAAGGGTCTAAGAAAACTGCTGTCAGTCTGTGAGAATTATGTTAATTCTCACGGGCTGATTTACAACGTAGCCAAAACGGAAATGATGATTTTTAGGGCGGGGAGAGGTCCGGATAATGTGCCAGAAGTTAAATTAAATGGTGAGAAGGTTCGAATATTGCGGCAGTTCAAATATCTTGGCCATATACTTACCGACGACATGAGGGACGACAAGGATATGGAACGTGAAAGAAGAGCTGTTAGAGGGAACATGATAGCCCGAAGGTTTGCCGGGTGTAGCAGGGGAGTCAAGTTGACGTTATTTAACGCCTACTGTCTCTCTTTCTACACCTGTCAACTGTGGGTGAGGCACAGCAGAAAAGCGTACAGCGCCATCAGGGTGCAGTATAATGATATATTCCGTACGTTGATGCGGCTGCCGCGGTTCTGCAGTGCCTCGACGATGTTTGCTGAAGCTGGAGTTCCCGACTTCTACGCTGTCGTGCGGGCGCGTATTGCCTGCTCCTGGGAGAGACTGCGTCGCTCGCGCAACAGCATCCTCGCAGCTGTTTACAGTGACATGGATAGCCCTATCTTTAAATGCTGGCTGTCTGCACACCGGAGTGAGAATCGCAAATGACGATTACATTTTATTATTGTAATTTGTAATTTTAGATTTAAGTTTTTATTTTATTTTATTTTATTATATTGTAATTGTATTGTATTTTACTATGGGTGTCCTACCTGCACAATAAAACTTTATTATTATTATTATGTCCTTTATTTATTTTAATTCTTAGGCTACGTTTTTACAATATCTGTATATAAAAAGTAAAATACAATAAAGAAATTACAAAATATATAAACATATTATAAAAAAACCTAACCTAGGGTGCCGCCGGCAGCGGGGCAGGGCCCAGGCTACCGGTGGTCAGGGCTGCAGAGAGAGGAACCTCCTGACGATGCGCGCCGTGTCCAGGAGTACCGCCTTTTGTATCTGGCCCTTGATCCAGCCATCTAGCGAGAGTCTCTTAAGATGTTTGTCGAGACTCTTCGCTATAAGACCGTTCGCCGAAACGACTATCGGGACAATGATCGTCGAGTCAACATCCCACATGGCGGTCACCTCGTGAGCCAAGTCAAGGTACTTGCTGAGTTTGTCCTTCTCGGCCTTCACGAGGTTCTCGTCATGGGGGATGGTGATGTCGACGAGCACTGCCTGGCGCTTGGATCGATCTACCAAAACGATGTCAGGCTTATTGGCTACAATAGTCCTGTCCGTGATGATAGATCGATCCCAATAGAGCGTGGCACGACCATTCTCAAGAACTGGCATCGGTGCGTACTTATAGTACGGCACCTCAGACCCCACAAGACCGTATTGAAGAGCAAGTTGCTGGTGAATGATCCTGGCTACTTGGTTATGTCTGTGCAAGTACTCGCCGTTAGCAAGATGAGAACAACCGGAGATTATATGCCTGAGTGACTCACCGGGACGGCGGCATGCCCGACAAATGTCGACCGTACCGTCCTTCAGGATATATCTCCGGTAATTGTTCGTCATCATTACTTCGTCCGCAATTGCACAGACAAAACCTTCGGTTTCCCCGAAGAGATCCCCGAAGCGTAGCCAGTTCACCGACGCGAGCAGATCTACATCGGGCCCCGTAAGGGCCTTGTAGAACCGCCCGTGTAGCTCCTTGCTCTCCCATACAGCCCTGCGGTCATCGATGCTAAGCACCTTTGGTCTGCGCCAGTTCTCGTTTGCTAAGGAGAGAGAGGTGAGGCCTTTGTCAACTGCTACTACATCGCGATGAATCCCACACTCGTTGTTTAGGATTATTATTATTATTATTATTATAATTTGAATATCTTTCTGTATTACTTGATTTGTTGTTTTCGTGCGAGCAACTTTATGGCTTACATGTGGCACTTAAGTGAAGAAGTCTCAAGTCTCTTTATTTATTGAGGTTAATACGCTACAATATTTTTTTACTTTGATTGGACTCAAAGATTTTAAAGGACCTTATTAATTATTAGCCATTGTTGAAGATCAAGAGCTTGCACAACCGGAGGAAGGGAATGTCGCAACGTCGTAAAAGTTTCTATGGCGCATACAACGTTTCTCTGCCTAGGTCTAGCCTCTAATTAGGCAAGTATTAATTACTCTGCTCCTTGCGGACGGATACCGGCTCGTGTTTTACAGAAGAGCGTTTCTTATGAAGAATTCCACGGCGCTTACGTCGTTTTGTGAAGGCACAAATTCAGCTAATTATTTTATCCCTACAGAAAATAGATAAATCCTCATCTCGTGGGTTCCGGGTTCCAAGAATTTGTTTGAAGTTCTTTTGATATCGGATTTTTTTTGCATGAATGGATTTTCCTTAGTAAGGTAATGACTGGAATATTTTTTCAAAAGTTGTACAGTCAGTATCAAAAGTGGCTGACAATTTGGTATGCTAGTTGACATATAAATGTTTCTGTTTAGCCTAATGGTTGACTGGTAGAGAATGCCTTATGGCATTAAGTCCGCCATTTTTACACTTTTTGTTTTGTGCAATAAAGTTTAAATAAATAAATAAGCCAGTAGTCAAATTTCCTGTTACTTTTGATGCTAACCGTACATTGTACAAGGGAGTTTGTATATATTTTGTTCAAACGACCTATAAAACTGATTAGTTTGCTTTTCAAGAGCTTCCAGTTGAGTATCTAAGCATGTAATTAAAAGCTAAGAGTCCAAAGTGGACGCTTTAGCGAAGGTTAAATTAATAGTCAATAAATTTTTATTCGAAAACACCTTGACCTGAAATAATTACGGATATAAAATCAAAAAAGCAAATGTCTAAATAAAGGGAATTAGTAAAAAATATTAGCTATGATAAAATTTGTACCCATTTTTAAGATTTGAAGAACTTACAATTTTTTCTTAACCAGTTCTATCAATGCAGCTCGAAATAAACCTCTCGTGTTTTAATGTTTCGGGCTGTAAAAATCCAGTTTGAGCCCTTTGTAACACTGGGTAAGATAAGATGACTTCAGAAAAATACCCCTCGATTGGTCGTACATCGATCGGCAGGTACGAGTTGGTCGCGGGCGTCATATTAGCTGCTATCACTTGTCCAATTTGGTCAAATCACTTGACGACCCATTTGTTGAAATCGAATCATCGCGTAATCCCTGGCCGCCGGCAGCCGAGATGTTAAAACTGTCCCCACGTACAGCCAGACTATGTGACACAGTACAGTCAGGAGTAATCGACATCCCCCGTTGAAAAGGGGTTTAATTGATAATCGGTAAATGATCGTGGAAGGAAAACTTTAGGATGAGTGAGGCAGAGAAGGGATAACGAAAGGCCTAACCTAAAGTAATGTCTTACCAAAGAAGTAGTGAAATAAAAAACAGATTTGTATGGAGGACAATTCTCCATACAAATCGTTTATGCAGTCGCTAGCAAGTACGGTCACTATAAACTAGTAGTAAGAGTATAGCTCTTGAAGACGTAGAGATAGTTATATTATAATATATCACACACATCGCTGTTAAAAATTTGATCTAGTTTAGTTAGTCCGGCAAGGGCAAATATTTGTGTGAGGACTCGAATATTTGTGCCTGGATCATGAATGTTATTTTTATTTAAGTATGTATTTATCTACATAAGTAGTTTATTGTCGTCTAGTGCCCATAACACAAGCCTACTAGTACTTACAATGAGACTAGATTGATTTGTGTGCGGTAGTCGGATATTTATTTATTTATTTATATTGCCTGCCACCGGGTCTATATCTGTTTGTCTAAAATTTTTTGGCCGATATTTGTTTCGCCACATATTTTTTGGCCTAATAATCTTTGGTCGATTGTTTTTTACGTCGAAAATTGTTTGGCCGAAATTGTTTTGCATATATTTTTTTGGCCGAAAATTGTTTAGTCTAACATTTGTATGGAATAACATTGTTTGGTCGAATGTATTTTAGGCATAAAATTGGTATTCCGAATATTGGTGTCACTAATATTCGCATCCAAACTGTCGCATTTATTAAATAAATATTACTTAGATTTTCTTGGGGACGCAGTTCTAACCTAACCTAACCTACTGTTCTGGGAGCGCCTTATTTTTGTTAGGGACACGGATCTAACCTAACCCTCCTCCACTGCTTCTGTGGACCGCTTCTTGAGGGCAGTCAGGGCGTCTATTGTGGAGCGACATGCCCTGAATCCATATTGGGCCTCTGCTAGATTTGGTCCAACTTCCTCTAGATGGCGGATGAGGCGGTTTGCTAGAATCTTTTCCAGCATCTTGCCTACCTCGTCCAATAACACTATGGGTCTGTAGGCCCCAGGCAATCCAGGTGGCCGGCCCTCTTTGGGTATGAGCGCAAGGCGACCCTCCTTCCAGATGTTCGGAAAGCGTCCGGCACGGAGGCAAGTGTCGAATACTTTCCGAATAAAACTCTCTAGTTCCTCAGCTGCTATTAATAGGACCCTCCCCGGTAATCCATCAGGCCCCGGTGCAGTCTTCCTCCCCTTTAGGCGATCAAGTGCTACTGCAATTTCTCCTCCTCGGATTGATGGAACCTCCTCGACGGCCTCCTCCTCCGGTCGGCAGGGAGGAGCCATAACTGGAGGGCAGTGGCCTGCGGGGTCCGGGAACAATTCTGCTACTATTGCCTCCACAACAGCGGGTTCTAAAGACTCCGTTGGCGGTGTAGTTACGGCACGGAGCTTTTTCCGTGCAGCGCGGTACGGTCTTCCCCAGGGATCCCTATTTAAACTGTCGAGCATCTCTTCTCTGGCCGATGTTTTTGCCTTACTTATGGTCAGCTGTAGCGTCTTCTTTCTTTCTTTATAGGCGTTCCATAAACGCGTTCTAACCTAACCTAACCTAACCTAACCTAACCTAACCTAACCTACTGTTCTGGGAGCGCCTTATTTTTGTCAGGGACGCAGTTCTAACCTAACCTAACCTACTGTTCTGGGAGCGCCTTATTTTTGTTAGGGACGCAGTTCTAACCTAACCTAACCTACTGTTCTGGGAGCGCCTTATTTTTGTCAGGGACGCAGTTCTAACCTTTTTTTTTTTTTTTTTTTTTTGACCCAGAGAAATGCATTGACTTGCATACCACTACGTAATATGAGACCCTCGGGGGGAGAGTCAGACATTAGGCATTGGTTATGTGGGGCTCTCTAGTCAGAAGGACTAGCCTACCCACTAAAACTCTGGGATGCTGCCAACCTGTGCCGTAGTGGTGGCGCCATGGGATCGCGAACATGTCACCACGACACCACCGGCACTTTCACCCTAAGGCGAACCCTCACCGACAGACACACTGTAGCATAGCAGTGTGCCTAACCCTCACCTGCTTCCCCAAGCCCCCAGGAAGCGGGGACCGCCACCGACACACGGTGCTGCGGTCCCACCCTCCTTGCTGAGGGAGGACAAAAGCCCCTACCCCTCAGCTGGCCATGGGAGGACAAAAGCCCCTACCCCACGACCCCCTCTCCACGTCCCATATCAGTCGTGGACTCTGCTGCTGCAGAGCCACGCTGAGGGACCCTCTGGAAGCTAGGACCGCCACCGACACACGGTGCTTCGGTCCCAGCCTCCTGGCCACGGGAGGACAAAAGCCCCTACCCCACAGCCGTCCGTGGGAGGACAAACGCCCCTACCCCACGACCCCCTCTCCACGCCAAGGGAGGACAAACGCCCCTACCCCTCGGCCCACCACGGGAGGACAAACGCCCCTACCCCTCACCCAACCACGGGAGGACAAAAGCCCCTACCCCGTGGGTTCCCTCCCCAGGTGCCGACGGATGTCCCGTCCCACGCGAATCCCAGAAACTCAGCCCCCGCAGACGCCGTCAGAAGCCGGAAACCCCCCTGACGTGTCACAGACATGCATGACACCTGATATGTGATCCTCCCGCCTCGCTAATACAGCCGACCCGCCTGGGGAATGGATTTGCGTTTTCGATTTCTCAGAAATCGAAATGCACAATCCTTCCTGGCAGGTAGGCAGTATCAGAGGAGCAGGAGGCTCACTAGCCAGGCAGCCACCCACAGCTACGACACGTCGAGAGTCCTTCCGACATCCTCCAACAACCACAAGGTCAGAGCCCCCAGAATCCACGCAGGCCGAAGACACCAACCAGCACCTATCTCCCCCGCCCGTCTTGGCCCGTAGGCCCCCTCCCTGGTGTCTCTTGGCTTCCCCGCGCGCACAACGCAGGTACTGAGCCCCCCCACCACGACAAGGTGGACACCCTCGGACACCCTAACCTAACCTAACCTAACCTACTGTTCTGGGAGCGCCTTATTTTTGTTAGGGACGCAGTTCTAACCTAACCTAACCTACTGGTCTGGGAGTGGCTTATTTTTGTCAGGGACGCAGTTCTAACCTAACCTAACCTACTGTTCTGGGAGCGACTTATTTTTGTTAGGGACGCAGTTCTAACCTAACCTACTGTTCTGGGAGCGCCTTATTTTTGTTAAGGACGCAGTTCTAACCTAACCTACTGTTCTGGGAGCGCCTTATTTTTGTCAGGGACGCAGTTCTAACCTAACCTGACCTACTGTTCTGGGAGCGCCTTATTTTTGTTAAGGACGGAGTTCTAACCTAACCTAACCCACTGTTCTTGGTGCGCCTTATTTTTGTTAGGGACGCAGTTCTATCCTAACCTAACCTACTGTTCTGGGAGCGCCTTATTTTTATTAAGGACGCAGCGCAGTTCTAACCTAACCTAAACTATTGTTCTGGGAGCGACATAATGCTTATACTTTCGCTTGCTCGCTTCAGTATATGGGTTTTAGGAGGTTTTATGTTAGGCTCAAGAATAATTATACCTAACAATATTATACTTTTAGCCTTTTAGTCATAAAAAAAATATACTAAACAATTTTAGGCCAAACATGTTTTAGGACAAAAAATATGTATGCAAAAAAATCTTTATGCTAAAGAATAAGTATACCATTAAATATTATACCAAACATTTTCGGCCAAACAATTTTAGAACATAAAATTTTAGACCAAGCGAAGGGCACCCCCTGCCACCACTAGTGGGCTACATGTTTTCATTCATTACCTACTTTCATTACTTATAGTATATTTACCCGACTAAGTATGTTAATAAAATGAAGAGGTTCATGACGTTTATCTCCCAGCTCGAACGAAGTAAGGTCTAGTAAGTACATCAAATTATTCCGCAGTTACCGGACTTACACTTCAGGCTGAAATTAGAGTCCGCACTCCGTAATGTCCTGTAAGGCCACCGTTGGAGTACATATTTAGTGTCTATACTGAACAGACTAAATCCTATTTAAAGTTGGCACCGCTCCAGCCGCCGTAATTACCGAGTCAAGTATTCATGTTAAGACTTATGTTAATAATGTACGGTTACTGAGTTGCCGGGAGATTTATTATTTGTATTACTTTTGTGGGTAAACGTTATGATTTATACAAAGAGAGTGATAAGTAACTTCTTTGTATCCGTTTTGCAATATTTTTTAGCAGTTTGCGTTATGCATCGGTTTTGGTTTACTTTACTTTGTCGTCTTCTTGTACGGCATGTTTATTGACAACGCGGTGTAGTAATGAGATCTCGGATATAATATATTATTAGAAACGTCTAATTTAGCCCCTGTTTATCAATTACGTATATCTATTTAAATAAACTTTATTGCAAACTAGCTTTTGCCCGCGACTACGTCCGCGTGGAACTTGGAAGTATGGAAGCAACCTCGTGCAACACGATAAATATCCACCTAATCACCTTAATTAATAAAAGGGATTATTAAAAGCACCTAAGCAAATGTAAGAGCAATTGTGCTTTTGGTCTAATCATTGCATTTCCTACAGGGTCATCAATGTCATCATGAATTACTTACTTTTCAATCTTTTTAGGGATAATTTCCAGGATGAAAACTATCCTATGTCCTTCCTCGGATCTTAAAATATCTCCATGCCAAATTTCATCAAAATTAGGTAACAGACAGACAGACACACTTTCGCATTTATAATATTGGTATGGATTTCGAAAAAATACAAGTACAACCAATACAAATGGCTGGCATATATCATATTATTCAACCACAAGGCCAAACAGATACACCTGGGTCGCCCTAGATTATACTTTTTACCCGATTACAGTAAATAATTAATATATTTTTTATTAGGGTTCCGTACCCAAAGGGTAAAAACGGGACCCTATTACTGAGACTTCGCTGTCCGTCCGTCCGTCCGTCCGTCTGTCACCAGGCTGTATCTCAAGAACGGTGATAGCTAGACAGTTGAAATTTTACCAGGTGCAAACTTAACTTAACCACTTAAGGATGGAAAGTGTTTGTACGGAACCCTCAGTGCGCGAGTCCGACTCGCACTTGACCGGTTTTTTAACATTCGTTTTTATAATATTCGTCATAGTCGGTATTTGGCATTCTATTAAACCGAATATCACCTTTATCACTTCAAATAAAAATTTACTAATAACACTACTCATAGGTATAGCTTTATGAAAAAAAAAACTGTTAATATTACGAGCACGATAAAAGAGTTATATTTAAATATAACATAACAATGTTATACAGTCAGTTACCTTATTATAAATATAATTTTGGCTACTTATTTGAATGCTCATTGTGAAAAGGTATATATTTTTTAATAGAAATAATGCCATCTGATATTTTGCAAAGTAATATGAAAAGTGTACGAGCATTTTTTTCAGAGTAGAAGAATTAAAAACAAATCCTTTTCCTTTCTTGGGTACTTTTTGTGAAAACATCAGTTACCAAGCTATCCAGTTCTTTTTACCATTTCATCCTATGGTTACGGAATTGAAATACGGTTTAATTTTAGAGAATAAAAAACATAAAAAATCGAAATGCGCCAACATATTTGTCGAAATGTTTATTTTAATATTGATTAGACATAGTATATCTTTACTCTGTTCATATGCACAAAAGTTTTGTGTCTTAAACCAAATTGTTTCCTTTGCAGAGAACATATTTGACATTGAAGACTGTTAACGTCGCCTCGTGTCACGAGTAACAGATCGAATCAAGGTAAAACGAGCAGTCTTATTTCCATAAGCGCACGCGTAAAGACCGAGCCAACGAAGCACCCACTTTAATATAATGTTTCACACATAGGAATAATCCCCCTCTCAGCGATCACAAACCCGAACAAAAAATAACTCGAAATATAAACGCACGTCAAGCCAAACATGAACGAAATTAAATGTCAGAAGCAGCGAGTAAATCTTATCAAGCACACGCTTCGTGATTTTAAACAATCATGTCGCGGGCAGCGCCACAATGGCCGTGATTTACGATGTGATGTGATTTCTGAGGACTGGCGCATGTTGGAGCTTCCTTTCTTCCTTCTAGCCTTAAACATCGTCTCGGCATGGATGCAATACTGCGGTACAAAGTAGAAGATCACCAAGTATAGCAATATAAGTATTATTGTAGTAAGCGGTTTACACTCACGTGAAATTGACAAGAACGGCCAGACTTGTTTTGAATTCGTAAGGAGCTCTTCATCAGGGACTGCTTTCCGTACAGCGTCGCGGTAACGTCGTCACTGACTTTTTAACTGGCAATTTTTTGCGATCGTAAATTAAATTTGTCTCACGAAAGTCTTAATAAGATGAATATAAGTACTAATTAATACCTAATCATGTCGCGGGCAGCGCCACAATGGCCGTGATTTACGATGTGATGTGATTTCTGAGGACTGGCTCATGTTGGAGCTTCCTTTCTTCCTTCTAGCCTTAAACATCGTGTCGGTATGAATGCAATAGTGCGTAATATAAGTATTAATGTATTAAGCGGTATACACTCACGTGAAATTGACAGGAATGGCCCGATTTGTTTTGAATTCGTAAGGAGCTCTTCATCAGGGACTGCTTTCCGAACAGCGGCGCGGTAACGTCGTCACTGACTTTTTAACTGGCAATTTTTTGCGATCGTAAATTAAATTTGTCTCACGAAAGTCTTAATAAGATGAATATAAGTACTAATTAATATCTAATCATGTCGCGGGCAGCGCCACAATGGCCGTGATTTACGATGTGATGTGATTTCTGAGGACTGGCTCATGTTGGAGCTTCCTTTCTTCCTTCTAGCCTTAAACATCGTGTCGGTATGAATGCAATAGTGCGTAATATAAGTATTAATGTATTAAGCGGTATACACTCACGTGAAATTGACAGGAATGGCCCGATTTGTTTTGAATTCGTAAGGAGCTCTTCATCAGGGACTGCTTTCCGTACAGCGTCGCGGTAACGTCGTCACTGACTTTTTAACTGACAATTTTTTTCGATAGTAAATTAAATTTGTCTCACGAAAGTCTTGATAAGATTAATATAAGTACTAATTAATACCTAATCATGTCGCGGGCAGCGCCAAAATGGCCGTGATTTACGATGTGATGTGATTTCTGAGGACTGGCGCATGTTGGAGCTTCCTTTCTTCCTTCTAGCCTTAAACATCGTCTCGGTATGGATGAAATGGTACGGCCCAAAGCAGAGTATCACTAAGGCTGCATTCGACTAGACTTTTATTCCAAGAATAACGCTTCCTCTCAAATAGTAATGTCAAAATCCCATACTAATTTGACATACCTTAGCGACAGTTAGGGCTCTGTATTCAGAGCTCAAAACTTTAAAAGTATCTAAAATTCAATTTTCATTTATACAACGAATAACCGTTGTAGGGGATGATTCAATATACACCTTCTCTATCTACTCTACAATAGCATTTATTATTACAAATTGGAACGTGACTACTGTATTATGAACACTGTATTATTTTATCATTTCTAATTAATTATTTCAAGATAACAATATTCATTGTAGGTATTCTGACATGTTCATTATTTTCGTAGCTAGATAATCTATCTTGGTCCGAATATTATTATAATGGGACATGAAGAAGCCGTCCTCCACGTTTGTTTTACATAAAATGAAATTGTTTATGACATTTTGTTCAAACAGTCCGTTAACAAACTTTAAAATGTTTTACTAAAGCTAGAACAAAAATAAAAACCGGCCAAGAGCATGTCGGGCCACGCTCAGTGTAGGGTTCCGTAGTTGCCCATCCTTCACAATAGACGGGCTTACAACAGCGGTTTTAAGCCTGAGGTTTAAATTACGAGAAAGATAATCTTTTGACCTGTGGTTGAAAATTTAAAGGGGGGGCGCTATTTTTTGAATTTTCGGAACGAATATTTACAAAACTGCTGACTTTATCAAAAAGTAATGTTTGAAGACCCCTATTATTTTTCAAAGAGCTATTCAACGACACCCCACACACTAGTGTTTGAACGAAAAAATATATTATTTTTTAGTTTTTATTTTAGTGTTTTGTCGGCGTGATACGTATGCACATACTCATACCAAATTTCAACTTTCTAGTACTAATGATCACGTAGCTAAGCCGCGGACGGACAGACAGATGGACAGACTGACAAACGGGCATGGCAAAACTATAAGGGTTCCTAGTTGACTACGGAATCCTAAAAAGGGAAAAAATATTATTTTTCGTTTATTATACGCGCAGTTTAATACTATTTATTAATTCCAGTAATTACTGTTCTGTTTAATTTATTGTATATAATTAAGCATGGTTTTAGCGTGCTCTTTCAACTGCTTCAACAATAAAAAATGTTGCGTTTCCTTGAACTCCACTCCTGCGTGCTATCTGACCACGCCGGGCGTATCTGGCACGCTCCGTGGTTTTAAACAATCGTCGCCGACTACAATGGCGGGATTTATGGCCGAAGGATGCTGAGGACTAGTCTCTGTCCCCGTTAGCTTCCTTTGCTGTACACGCAGTACAACTGACTGCGAAGCCTGCTTGGCTATGTATTTCGAGTGGAATAATTCTATAATAATAATTTTCTCAAACATGCAATGAAATGTCGGCATAACGTGCGTTATAACAGGCTTCGAAGTATCACGTTTTTCAGGCGGAACAACTCGAGGGAACTGTAAAGGAATTTCATAAAAAATGTAAGGCCTAGGCCGGGAAGTAATTTATTTTTCAACATGGCATCTGCGTTCATGAATAGGCTAAACCGCTGAATTATATTTTTTGAGTGGCGTATTTTTTATTTCATTGCATATTTAATTATTGTATTAAGCGGTTTACACTCACGTGATATTGTCAGGAACGGTCCGACATGTTTCGAACTCGTATGGAGCTCTTCATCAGGGACGGCTGCCCGTACACCTCCGCGGCAACCTCGTCACTGCTGATACTTTGACCGACGTTCCGCTCTGAGCGCGCGCGCCGATGGCGCGGGGGCGGGGGGTGCCTGCAAGCCCGCAACTTGTCCGTCCAGCACTCCAATGTCACTTTCGTCATCAATAAACATTACGCACACTTGACTAATGGTGGACACGGGATTGTCTAAACGCGCAATATGTTTCGCCGCCGGAAGCACAGGCTTCCATGCTGGACGTAAAGCCCAACCGCCGTCTCTCGTCGCCGGACGTAATGTGTCTGCAAGGTTGTCTGAACACATACGCAGTGTACGGAAGCTGGACACGAATAATTCCGCAGTCGCTGAACATGTCGTCGAAGCCGGTGCGTCTCATTTTGTCCGTTTCGATAAAGCAAGAGTGTTGGTACGTGAGAAACGTTCTATACAACGTAAGGTACACGAAGCTATAGAGATCGGACGGCGCCCGAATTTTAATAGAGACGGCGGTTGGGCTTTACCTCCAGCATGGAAGCCTGTGCTTCCGGCGGCGAAACATATTGTGCGTTTAGACAATCCCGTGGACACCATTAGTCAAGTGTGCGTAATGTTTATTGATGACAAAAGTGACATTGGAGTGCTGGACGGACAAGTTGCGGGCTTGCAAGCACCCCCCGCCCCCGCGCCATCGGCGCGCGCGCTCAGAGCGGAACGTCGGTCAAAGTATCAGCAGTGACGAGGTTGCCGCGGAGGTGTACGGGCAGCCGTCCCTGATGAAGAGCTCCATACGAGTTCGAAACATGTCGGACCGTTCCTGACAATATCGTGAGTGTAAACCGCTTAATACAATAATTAAATATGTCTCACGAAAGTTTTAATAAAATTATTCATTGCATATGTTTGAGAAAAGCACTAAAAGCACTTCGTATCACTATCCGGTCTCCCTACGGTCAGCCGTCTATACCTACTCACCCGGCAAGCCCTTCTTTCCCGGCGTCTGCAGTAATGTACTATTAGCTACCACCGATTGAAAATGCAAAGACAATCCAGGTGCATTTAGAGTGATAAAATATTTCGTCATCATTATTTTTATATAAAGTTCTATAATTTTGGGGCTATATATATATACGGTACAGCATATTAGAAATATGTATCACCTAAATAAATGCGCAGTCGAGTTCGGTTTAAAATAATCCTCACAACGGGTGAGTTTAAACTATTCCGTTTATTTAAATGCTCAATGAAACATAAATTGATTACGTTTTAACCGCGCCCTGAGGCGACTAACCAATAAAGTACTATCAAGCCCGCCATTTCATGCCACTTACTAAATTCGTGTTAACATCACATTTCGACAACTAATCCTCCGACTGTTACAGTGTGCTCTCAAAATGGCGTTGTAATGAGCGCGTTGTTTAACAACAAAACTTGTCGTGTCGCGTCGCGTCGTGTCGTGTCGCGTCGTGTCGCGTCGTGTCGTGACGGATCGGCATACACGCCGGCGGACTAGTTCTGCCGGATTATGGAAATTACTGTTTGCTTTAATATGCGTGGCGCAGTAATTCGGGGCGCGCTGTTGATTAGAATGTCTTTGCTTAGTAAATTAATTAAAATTAAGCTAATATTTATGTTCAATGTGAATCAATGTCGGTCGATGCACACAGGCTGTCTGATCTGTTTGAAAGTTATTTGAATGTGGTACATTGTGTGTTGTACTTTTGATACAGCTTATATTTCCATTCACATCAACATTATGATAGTAAATATCAATTACAGTACGAGCGAGTTTCGTATTGATTTCAGTATTTTAAAAGTGATCTTTCGGATTAAGAATATAACGAAGTAAGAACTTGTTGCAGTCATAGAGTACGCATGCCTGTGGACTAACTGAAGAGGAAACCTGCCTTCTGGTGCCTTATTAGGTATATTATGTGTCTCTGTGGCATTGTAACCTCCAGGAAGATGGTTCGAAATAAGTGCGGTTCTATTTAATTGAATACGTTGTCTGTGGAGATCGTTCTTACCTATATGTTTGGTTGGGTCGGGGGTTTATCAAACGTTTAATTTATCTATCTATATATATATAAATGCAAGTGTCCTGACTGACTGACTCTGCAACGCAGAACCGAAACTACACATGCTATAGAGTTGAAATTTGCACACTAGGTTTCATTTATAAAGTGTACAAGGGATAAGAAGCGATTTTTTAAAATTCAGCCTAAAGGGGTTAAAAAGGGGATGAAAGGTTGTATGGGGTACAAGCTTCTTTTTATACTAGGAACTTGAAAATTCGTAAAAAGGTATTTTATTTCATAAGGCATAAGAGGGAGAGTGTTATCACTCTTCCAGTCCTATCTTCGAAACAGACAGCAGTTCGTTGAAATAAAATGGGTTCAAGACGATAAAGAAACAGTTCACAGATCCAAGATTACCAAATCAGAAAGAGGAGTTCCACAAGGTTCCATACTAGGTCCAATATTTTTTATAATTTTTATCAATGACCTATTAATACCGTATATGCGTAACCTTGCTCAGAACACTAAACTGGTGGTTTTCGCTGATGATATAAATGCCATCGTATCTGCAGAGAACATTGAACAGTTAAATGACAGTGTCAATTTCGCTTTAGAAGCTTTAAATACGTGGTTCAGCTCAAACAACCTAAGGCTGAACTGCACTAAAACAAATGCAATGCTATTCAAAACCACTGCAAGAATCAATAACTGTCTACAAATTTCATCAAATGATACAGCAATCGAACAAGTAGATTCAGTAAAATTTCTAGGTGTCTGGATTGACTCAAGTTTAAATTGGAAAAAAGAGCTGTTTTCAATAGTGCATTCCATTAGTTCCGCTTGTTATGCACTCAGAAACCTCCGGGATGAAGTGAAGTTGTCTCAATTAAAGATGGTTTACTATGCTTTGGTCGAGTCCAAGTTACGATATAGCATCAAGTTCTGGGGAAACAGCTATCTGTATAACATCAATTCCGCCTTTGTTGCTCAGAAAAGGGCAATTAGAACCATTGTTCGGATACCTCAGACAACATCGTGTAAGGCCTATTTTTCTGAGTTAGAGATCCTGACGGTACCCAGCTTATATATTCACGTGGTTCTTTGCGATTTGGTTAAATATCTTGGCTGCATAGAAACGCCAGAAGAAAGACAAGCGCGCCTAGCCACAAGGAGAAAAGACTTGCTTCGAACGATAGATGCCAGACTTAAGGTGGTGAAGCATTCTTCGGGTTTCCAGTCCATTGCTCTTTTTAATAGGTTACCGTTAGAATTGAAGACAGTGACAAGTGTCAACATATTTAAAAATAAACCGAGATCTTTCTTGCTGATGAAGTGTTTTTATTCGGTTGATGAGTTCTATCAGCATAGAAATCCCAACAACTGAAAAATATGTACTTATAGTAATAGTAGTTATGCTAATTATTTGATAGTGGACATCATCAGTACCTGTTAATTAATTAATTATTAATATTTGTTAAATTATTTAAATGTTGACATTTTAATTATTGTATATTTCATTATCTAATTTTATTTGTTTTTATTGAGTATAGTTGTTTAATTTATTGTTATTGTAATTTTTTTTATTAATTTGATTTCAAACGCAATGTAAATTGTTAAATGAATAAATACTTATGACTTATTAAAAAACAAGGAAAAAAGGGGTTGAAAATTTGCATGGGGATCAAATATTTTATTGAGCGCGGGACTTGATTATTGTATAAGGGCATGTTGATAGATAACAAGAAAAATGATTTCAGGGTTTTTGGAAATTCAGCCCTGAAGGTGGTGAAAAAGGGGTTGAAAATTTGTATGAAGATCAAAATGTTTAGAAGAAAAGTAATTTCAACATTGCTTAGATCTGAAAATAATAAAGATGTAGAATGTTCAAGATAAGATTCCACGCGGACTAAGTCGCGGGCAACACAGCTAGTTAGGTTAATAACTGATCAGAAGACAGCAATTTCTGCAGGCAGATGTCCAAGAGAAAATATTTCACATAATCCCAAGATTTCTTAATTTAGTTATCTATCCACTGATTATATTAAACATACTGTCTTTTAAAGTAAACAACTCATAGAAGCCAATGGAGAACTGATTAAACATACTGTCTTTTAAAGTAAACAACTCATAGAAGCCAATGGAGAACTGATGGAATCCGCGACCATTGTTACTGTAGACCTTTCGAATTACCATTACCAACAAGGGCCTTATTTACCTGCCTTAATGCCCGATGTCCAATGCATCAGGAAAAGCCTGTAAAAAAATAACAAAGCAAGGCGCCGTCCCGCGGGCCGCGATAATTCAATGCCGGGCCCCTCAGCAGCCATTTTCTGGCAACTCGCGGACCTAATTCCGAACGACGTTATTGTAAAGGCCAGTAATTCGGTTTAATACGGGATGCGACTTATTTGGAAGGGTCCCGTAGCTCGGGTACTGGATGAAGGTTCCACGGGTGAAGGTTTGAACGAGAATGCAATTTTTTACTGTGATGAATCATTATATTACGACGTGATTACTAATACGGTGAATAGAGACTTTTGAATTTTTGATATGTTGTCTAGGATGGTTAGTCAGTGTTTAAAATGCAAAATGCACAATTCCCCCCCCCTCCGCGCCCGCCGCCATATTGAAAAAACCGGCACTTTCTTCATATTTTTGCTCATATCTTCCTTAAGGAGCATTTTTGCTAGAAGAAAGCTTCTACAATGTTATAGTGAGTTAAATTTACTACATTTTCCATTTTATATTTTTTTTCTAGGACAGATAGTTACGGAGATATCCACATTTAAAAAAACGTAAAAAATCGCGATTTCCTACTGAAAAACAAACTTCTGGATTATATCTTCGTTTAGGAGCATTTTAGCTACAACAAAGCTTGGGCAATGTTGTAGAGAATTAAATCTACTATAATTTACACCTCAAATTTTGTTTCAAGGACGGTTAGTTACGGAGATATGCACATTTAAAGAACAGGAAAAGTCGAATTTTCCGAAAATTTCTCAAAATTCTTGTTTTAGAACGCTGTCATTCAGTTACGGACTAGTCTAGGACAAATAAAAACATGTAGGAAATATAATTGCTTATAAAACTCATGTCCATTTTTACATACATTTTCGGAAAATGTGACTTTATATTTTACATATCCCCGTAATTATCTGTCCTAGAAACAAAATTTGAAATGTAAATTATAGTAAATTTAATTCTCTACAAAATTGCCTAAGCACTGTTCTAGCTAAAATGCTCCTATGAAATGAAATGAAATGAAATGAAATGAAATGAAATGAAATGAAATATTCTTTATTTGCTTTAAAATATGGTACAATTAGATGTCAGGTTATATTATCCGGTACATAAACATATTTTGCTAAATATTAGCATGCAAAAACAATAGTGACGGTAATAATTATAATATTGAATTTACTTATACGATATTAATATTAATTTGATGACTTTTCATTTAAAAGCTCATTTGTGGAATAAATTTTTTTTTGTGTTAGCCAGTAGTGTAGTTTTTTTTTAAACTGGTTTATAGGCAGGGATTTTATATCATCTGGAATTGCATTATAGACCTTTATACACATCTGGTAACTTCCCTTCATAAAGAGTGCACTATTGGGAACCATGTCCATTACAAGTTTATTCGGGTGTCTCGTGCTTCTAGGGTATATTTCAATTGCTTTTTTAAACAGTTCAGGGTGTTTCTTTACAAAAATGGCTACCTCAAAAATGTACATACATGGCAGTGTTAAAATTCCGTGTTTCTCAAATAGCGGTTTACATGGTTCCTGCGGTGACACGCCACACATCGTTCGTATACATTTTTTTTGAGCTATAAATGCTTTATTTACATTAATACCATTCCCCCATATAAGAAGGCCATATCGTAGTATCGAGTCAATATATCCATGATATGCCATGAGAACGGTGTTCCAAGAAGAGATATTGCGAAGACGCCTTAAAACATATATAAATCTCATAATCTTATTGCAGACTAAATCTACTTGCTTTTTCCAATTACAATTCCTATCAACTGTAATTCCTAAAAATTTTGCAACATACACTTCTTGGATTTGTATATTATTGTAATGAACATCTAATGTCATTATTTTATTTTTAAAATTGCAAAATTGTATAAATTGGGTTTTATTAAGATTAACAGATAAATTATTTGATTCAAGCCACTGTATTATTTGTCTAATTGTAAAATTTATTTCATTATTATAATTTTCAATGTCATTGCAAGTTACTAAAATTGATATGTCATCCGCAAAAAGTGTACAGTCATTTGTAGTTACATCTGGTAAGTCATTTATGTAAGTTAGGAAAAGGAGCGGACCTAGTACACTTCCTTGTGGAACGCCTTGGCTGTTAACCACGTACGATGACCTATGATAGGAAACTGTCGAATCTTTCGTACTCCTGATTTGGACACATTGTCGTCTGTTATCCAGATACGACTTTATCCATTCCAAAGCTGTACCTCGAACACCTAAATTATATAGCTTGTTAATTAGTAGCTTATGTGACACAAAATCGAAGGCTTTTGACATATCAAAAAATACTACCACTGTTGGCTTTTTTTTATCAATACTTCTAACCACATTATTTATTAAGTTAAAAGCTGCGAGTGTAGTACTCTTGTTTCTTTGAAACCCATTCTGTTCTTTTTTAAGGATTTGATGTTTCTCAAAGAAATAAATAAGTCTTTTATGAATGGCCTTTTCAAATATCTTAGATATAATCGGTATAAGTGTTATGGGGCGATAATTGCACATTAGTGATTTATCCCCTTTTTTGAACAGAGGTATGACTACTGAATATTTTAAGGCATCTGGAAAACAACCCAACTCAAATGACAAATTTATTAGATGGGGTATAACGGGCACTAATTCATCGATACATGATTTTAAAATCTTTGTTGATATTCCGTCATATCCCGTAGAATTCGTATTTTTAAGTGATCGTATTATACTACTTACTTCATTGCAACCCAAAGGAGTTAGGAAAATTGATTGATTTATATGTTTTGTGTTTGTATTTCTAATGGACGAGCTTTTGTTGCCATTCTCAGGTTGTATGAAGTAATTGTTGAATTCATGAGCTATTAGTGTTTCATTTTTAATTATATTCCCATCTTTATTAATTTCCGATATACAATGATTATCCACATCTGGTTGGTCTTTTATTATATTCCAACATGCCTTGCTTTTATTTGTAGAATTTTGTAGGTATTTATGGTTTCGTAATCGTTGTGAATCATTTATGCAATTTTGTAATACTTTAGAATAGTTCTTATATCTTTGTCTACTTTCGACAGTTTTGTGTTTATAATATTTAAAACGTAGTGCTCGCTTGTTTTTGCAGCTTACTTTAATACCCTTTGTTATCCATTTTGGCGTTTTGCTATTTACTGGCGTTTTCCTAAACGAAGATATAATCCAGAAGTTTGTTTTTGAGTTGGAAATTGCAATTTCTTAAGTTTTTTTAAATGTGCATATCTCCGTAACTATCTATCTTAGAAACAAAATATAAAATAGAAAATGTAGTAAATTTAACTCTCTATAACATTGTCGCAGCTTTCTTCTAGCTAAAATGCTCCTAAAGGAAGATATGAGCACAAATATGAAGAGAGGGCCGGTTTTTTCAATATGGCGGCGGGCGCGGAGGGGGGGGGGAATTGTGCATTTTGCATTTTAAACACTGACTAACCATCCTAGACAACATATCAAAAATTCAAAACTACCGGACCGTTTGTAAGGTCAAAATCCTTTATTCACTGAATTATACGCCGAAGTGTGGCATTTGCGTAAGTTCAGCCTAAATTTTCTCCATTTCATTTCGATGACTTCGGCTGAGTTTCATTTAAAATTATATTTATATTGCGATCAATTCATATTATATGACTGGCGGGTATACCCAGCATCCTGCTACATATACAAGCTTAGTTAATATGTATATTAGGTGTTATCTATAATTGGTCATTAGTCATACCTGTCATACCTATGTTAATTAGGCTTAATATCTATATGAACAGAGGCAAGAGGATAAGACTATCTAGAGAGCTGAAACTTATTCGTATTCTTCATCCTTTTTTGAATAGGTATAGAGATAAATATGCTGCCAACAGCTCTGAGTATGATGGTTCATTTCATAGTTGAGCTTGCGTTGTAAGAGACTCACAATACGATAGCGGTTTGATCGAAAAAGATATCTTGGACCTAATGAAGTCGAGAAAGTGACTAACTAAGTACATTTTTTTTTAGGAAAACGAACCTCATCGTACATTTTACCTTCAATCTTCATCAGCTGAGGTCACTAGTAATGTTTAATTTCATTTATTCTCAAGGAAGACTCCGCGTTTTTTGTTTTATCTCAAACCCAGCTGTTCTCGATTACTATATATACACGTATTTATCACAGAAGATCGCTTCCCCAGAGTTATAGCGGCTTTATCCAGCTGTACCTCCAAAACCTGCGCTTTGAACCAAAAGGTTGTAAGGACATTCATGACTGATCGTGCTTTATTACCTTTTGGAGAGGCGCGGCCAGCGTTCAGGTGATTTGGGTTGAAGCCACATAATTGGGTATTTGTACGGATTTATTTGCTCGGGCAAATTAGGCCCGGCTAGATAGAGTGAATCTTTTTTATGAGTAATAATTAAATGGGTCAGCAACATGTCATGTCATGTCCCGAATTTAAAATGTCATTACTTCTTGATGTGATTACAATGCCCGAGCCGAGCATGTTTCGGTTTATCTCGGAAATTCACCTTTTACTAATTAGGTACACGTGTCTCAGATTAATGTGTCCAGTAAACCACTAATTACAGTGAATATTTTATGCCATATATAATTGAGACATTTCATTGTAATTATACTAACAAACTATCATTTATGTAGAATAGAAATATAGGTTATTTAAAAACGATTTGTATTGGCTCGTTAATGGATGTACAAAATCTCATTATTAGACTTTCATTATTTGAACTGTTACGTATTTACGTCGCCGCATCGTTTATATGGGTCAGTCGCTATCAGACCGGAAAGACATGTAGGTACACTTGTTTATTCCTATCTTCATGATATAATTTAAGATCCCGTCAGCGCACCGGGATGATTTACGGCGGCGAGACAAAGGCGAGTCCAGGACCATACATCACCACTATTGTGCGGTTTTCGCTTTTTGCTATTGTGTTATCGCGCTGGTTTTTAAACTAAGCCTGGGTTAATGCGTGAAGTTGTTTTATGAACAACAGAAACTGTTGGGAACATGTTTTAGATATTATCGTGTGACGTACTTGCAAGGCATACCTACTTAGAATTCATATTCTATTTTTGCATATAATGTACATTTCTAGAGCATTCTAAGCAGTATTTTCCAAGATAGAATTAGCTAACGAAGGTATGATACTGACGGCTCAAAGTTTTCATAATCATATGATCTGAAAGACTTCTTATGCTGTATGTACGGGAGACCTAACAAATTTCCACACCCTCTGTCCCTAAACCTCGTAATCAGAACGTGTGTCTGCTATGTCGGGTATGTATGTTGTATTTAATATTAAATTATTACTTACGTATTTAGTAGTCACCCTAAGAAATTAGTGTCCGACACAAAATCGGTAAGTATATTCATTCAAAATTAATTTACATAAATATGAAGGTCATTCATTATCTTAAAATAACAAACGAAGAGTGACAGTACTGTAAGCACAGCAAAAACCATAAAATAGCACTGGCGCGCCATCAAATCCCACGACTGCTCTCTTTCCGCACAGACTCTAATAACAAACAATATATTACTAACCGCTAAAGTGCTTAAACGTATTAACCAACATAAAACCAGAATTAGGCTGTTAGACGGAATCTGGGGTTTAGGATAATTTACATTCGAAATTAAACTAAATGAAACCGAACGCAGGTGTCCCGACAGTTCTCAAGTGGGATAATTCATCTATAATCCGACCGCTGACCGAATCCAGTGTAAAACTTCGACAGCCGAATCTTCCCATAACTCACGGGTCCTAATAATCCGGGAATTAATTTATGGAGTTGGCTCTTAGTGAAATATTAACGTGGACGCGACTGTTGCCGGAATACATTAGAGGAGGCTTAGTGCGTGAGTGGGGTGCGCTCCTTGGCAAGCGGACTTACATCGTGTTCCTATATATTATGTACGTAACGTATGTCACATGAGTCTCGTTGGGTAATGGCGTCTAGATGAATACAACTATTGTTGATTTGAATTTTTGTAATTATAAATATTTGTCTCGTTTAGTAATGAGTTATTTTTCATTGTTTAGTTTCAAATTAGGTCGTAAGTCGTCCTTTGCCTAAGTAATATTACATTTTTAGTGGAATTTGGCGACTTAACAGTTAAGAGAAATTATCATGCTAATTTCTGCAATATCGGTCATATAAAATTGATATATTTCATTGATATGTTTTCTTAATTTGTATATTACTATTTGCGTCCTTTGAAATTGCGAACCACTTTTCCGAAATGGACGATTAATTAATTTACTAACATAAATTATGCTGTCGGCATAAAACTAAAACTCCTGAGGTCACGTGGTCCGATTGTTTTGTCCGACTGATTAGATGGCTTTTTGTCTATCAATACGATTAGATAGATTTTTTTAAAACTCTGATTGAAAAAACATGACTACAGTTCGTGGCCAAAAAAATGACATTCAGTACCTAAAGAAATAATTGAAATCCATTGTTTAATATTCGAAGGAGTTGTCTTAAGCAATCAATTAATTATATACATTTTAAAAGACCTATGCTTTTTAATTTGGTTCTGGAACACGTCCTTAAAAGTGTGGTTGCACTTGATTCTGGAGTGGACCTAAATGGAAGGCATAGACTGATAGGGTATGCAGACGACTTGGCTTTATTAGGGGAAAACCGTGAAGAGGTAGAAATATCGACAAGAGTTTTGGAGCAGGACGCAGCAAAAGTAGGTCTCAGGATCAATCACGCTAAGTCAGAATACCTCCATATGAAGCGTTTCAGGAATAACCGTGCCAAAAGAGATGACCTACTTGTAGGAGAAACCTCCTACAAGGGTGTGGCGAAATTTAAATATCTCGGTTGCACGGTTACCGACTCGCATACAAGAGAGGACGAGATCAACATCCGCATCCAGAACACCTTACGCTGCAGCGCGGCACTTCATAAGGTGTTGGTGTCCAAGCTCCTCAGCAGATCTACAAAACTGCGGTTATACAAAACCGTCATCAGACCCATATTAATGTATGGCTGTGAGGCTTGGACGCTGACCCTTAGGGAGGAGAAAAGTTTGTTAGTTGCAGAAAGAAAGGTGTTCAGAAAGATTCTGGGACCTACTCAAAGAGAAGATGGAAGCTGGAGGATCCGCAAAAACACGGAGATCGCCGAACTAGTGGCCGAACCTAACATCATTGGCGAAACCAAGGCACATCGTCTTCGCTGGATTGGCCACGTCGAGAGAATGGGGGACGATCGAAATGTCAAGAGAGCATACTTGGGCCGACCAATTGGACGACGTCCTATTGGTCGCCCCAAGTATCGCTGGAAAGACATGGTGGAGGCGGATCTGCGTGAGCTAGGAGTCAGCGACAGCTGGCACGAAGTGGCGCAGGATCGGGCAAGATGGCGTGCTCTTGTGTTGGAGGCCAAAACTCATTTTGGGTTGCTGCGCCAAAGTAGTTAGTTAGTTAGTTATTTTAAAAGAACTTCGAGGGTTGAGAAAGTTCAAGGCCAAGGGGATGGGAACATGCAGTTGACAGGTGAGAGTCAAGGGGGGTCGTAAAGTTTATTGGCGGGCAATAACCGACGGAGCTGATTCATTATTCATACCCGTGACGCGAGTGCGGAATGCTAATATTTATACAAGTACTTTAATAATGGGTTAGGGAGATCCGACTCGATATTGTACAACTTGCAAAGATGAATAGAACAACATTATTCACTTTCGTAAGATCAGAAACAAAACATATAGTCATACAAAAATTTTGACGTCGCGGTTGGCGCAGTGTTAAAGCAGCTGCCTCCTGAGCCGGTAGTCCTGGGTTCAAATCCCGGCAAGGGCAAATATTTGTGTGATGAACACGAGTATTTCTGCCTTGGTCATGGATGTTCTATGTCTATGTATTAAAATATTTATTGTCTATATAAGTATGTACATCCGTCGCCTAGTATTTAATATTAACACAAGCCTTCTTGAGCTTAATTTGGGACTACATTGATTTGTGTGAGGTTGCCTGATAATTATTTACCTATTAATTTTAAAAATAAAAGGTCTTTATGGCACGTCATTTAAGAAAATAAACACAGATAGGCAATAATTATGTGTCGTGCAGCAACTAGTCACAAATTTTAAAATTGCTGTAGATACCGTCGCTCTTAGGTATATACCTTGTGATAGATTTTAACGATCTCATTACCCTGCCAAAGTATTTTAATTATGGTTTTGTCGATATCGTTATTTGTTTTTATGTATATTTTTATAACTTGTTCGGTCGTGGCTGAGATTAATGTTGATTTAGGTAAAGAGAAATTGGAGTTTTACCAACGAAATAAAAAAAAACTAAAATATTATTTTTCTCTTTGTAGTACTTTAGATACCTACACTGAATGAGTATTTCCCTACCTATTCAGTGAAAAATTAAAGAGAGTAACAGAATATAAATATACGGTGTTCTTTCTTTGTAAAAATTAACCCCGTTTTTATTTTAGGTGAAATTCTGTCTGACTATCTTGTTTAGGCCAAATGGCACAAAAAATTACAAACACAAAAACAAATCATGCAATCACTGAAATAAGCAGATCATCATCATCATCATCATCATCAGCCCGTATTCTATCCACTGCTGGATCAGGGCCTCCTCGTGCATTGTCCATTCGCTGCGACTACGGGTCACGCGCATCCACTCCGTTCCCGCGACATTGATTATGTTCGTCTCTCCATTATAGCGGATCTAAGCAGATCAAATACATTGAAATTAAAATGTGCTCCGAAAGGTGCTTCAAACACTTCCTGTTGTAACAAGGGCCAAAACGAGGAAAGGTCAGATATTTAAGCAGCTAATAAATGTTGCTAATAGCGGATTTAAATAAATAAGTATCCCAAGAAATCGTTTCATTTAAACATTCCGCAAAGCCTCCTATATTTAAGAATCAAACGAACTTACCTTGTGATGTTTGATTCCAATTATGTGAGTGTCACAACCGAAGACGATTACTATATTTACATGCAGCAGTACATTGATGATGCCATCCTTGTCACACTTTCAGAGTCATACTATCTTAAAAAAATAAGATTTCCGTCTCCCTTCCACCGGATGCCTGGCCTACCAGGGCCGTTGGTCTTGTTACGTCATTTTTTAGAGTTAAGAAGTATTTTTGTGTGATGGTTAGATTTTTATTTTATTTTTTATATCCCTAACCAACCTGGGCTGGGGGGGATGGGGAAGCGTAATCGTCTTCGGTTGTGACACTCACATAATTGGAATCAAACATCACAAGGTAAGTTCGTTTGATTCTTAATTATATTTCGTGTCACAACCGAAGACGATTACTATATTTACATGCAGATGTTCAGAGCTTTTAGCTAACTTCGGTTGGTAAGAATTTGTCAAGGATAAGGAAAATAAAATAATATAGCAGAAAATAGCGTTCGAAAAATCATTGTTATTTGATTGTAACACTTCTCTACAGTAATACTTAAGAAATACATTGGAGCG
Source organism: Apotomis capreana (assembly GCA_947623375.1). Lineage (NCBI taxonomy): Eukaryota > Metazoa > Arthropoda > Insecta > Lepidoptera > Tortricidae > Apotomis > Apotomis capreana. The sequence goes on from OX392504.1 coordinate 29,203,342, forward strand.
ATCGCTCCAGCCCGCGGCCTTGCGAACCGTTTCCAGATTCACCCCAGCGCGGTGCGCAGCAGACGTCGCCGCTGAGCGGACGCTGTGCGCTCCAAACATGGTAACGTCGATACCACTATCTTTTAATACTTTTTTAATCCAATGCGCTAACGTCTGAGATCCAACTTTTTTATGAGGCTTTTTTATACTAATAAGGAGGTTTTCCTCGGCTTGGGCACGTAAAGGTTTAGTTTTATTTATGTAAGCTTCTATTGCAAGTGCTGGACATATACTAGGGTTTTCACGAATATAAGGTAATCTTATTAAGGGCTGGCAAGCTCCGGGCTTCAACGTTTTAATTAGGTCAGTAATCTTAATTATAATCACATCAGTATCAAAAATCATATTTTTTAATTTTATGAGGTTGAGGGTCTGCATTCGATGTGCAGAAGCTATAGCAACCAGAGCACACGCCTTGTACGACAAGTCAGGTAATGTCACCTTATCATATGGATAAATTTTGGACAAGTGGTTTAATACTAAATTTGTATCCCATGTCGAGTTATATTTCGGGTTTGGAGGGTTAAGTCTGTAGGCGCCCTTAAGAAACCGGCTTACACAATCATTTGTTGTAATTTCCGTGCCTAGAATAAGTGATAAGGCTGACCTGTGTGTGTTGAGACTGCTATAACTTGCGCCATCATGAAATTTTATTGTTAGGAAAGATATAACATCAGCAACCTTCGCCTCGTATATATTGAGATTTTTATCTTTACAGAATTGCCACCAAGATTTAATTGAACTGTTGTATTGATTTAAAGTATTTTTTGCCAGAGAAGCCATAAAAATATCCATAGATTCTGGTGGAAGGCCACGTTTGATCAACGAGTGCCTGATAATTCGGCTGCCACCAGGATAAGGCTCGCATGGAGTGGATGGCAGGTTCTGAAAGGAGAATGTAATAACGAATCATCAGGGCCAAAGAACATTTTTTCAGACGTGATTAGCCTAGTCCACAGGGGAAACCACGCTTGTCATGGCCAGTAAGGTACCACAACAATACCTCTGGCCTTATCACAAATAATTTTTTCTAAAACTTTACCTACGAGGCTGAATGGTGGGAAGGCATAAAAATACATTTTTTCCCAACTAAATGTAAATGCATCAATTATCTCAGCATGAGGATCAAGTTTCCAAGATGAGTACCTGCTACATTTGTAGTTTTGGGAGCTGGCAAAAAGGTCAAATTCTGGTTTACCTAAAGTATTACAAATTTGTGAAAATACACAATCAGATAATTCCCATTCCGTGTCTATGTTGATTTTTCTAGATTCCCTATCTGCTACCACGTTGTCGGAAGATTTTATGTAAGATGCGAAAATATAGATATTTTTAGGCTCACACCACTGCCAAATTTCTCTTGCTATCTTATTTAAGTGAGGATATTGCACACCACCCATTCTGTTTATGTGACATATGGCAGTAGTGTTGTCTATTCTTAACAAAATATTGCAATTAGTTAAGTTGACTGCAAAAATCTTTAGGCCATAAAAAGCGGCCATTAGTTCTAATGTGTTTATATGAAGCATCTGTTCATTGGCTGTCCAGTTACCATTAGCACTTTGATCGCCGCATGCAACTCCCCAGCCAGTCATAGACGCGTCACTATAAATCTCCAATAGGTAACTATTTTTACGAATCGTTGAAAACGATGTCATTATATTATCTCTCCACCATAAACAGTCGTGGTGTAGGTACCTTTCTATTTTCATTTGCTTATTATAGTTTTGTGAATAGTTCAATGCCAAAAACTTCTCCCGTTCAAACAGTTTGGTGTACATCCACCCGTAACTGACTGCGGGGCATGCGGAGGTCAAAAGTCCTATAAATTCGGCAAGATATCGAATTGAACATTTGCTTTTAGTCATTAGATCTACGGCTCGTTTTTGTATACGTAACTTCTTTTTATCGGGCAAACTAATAGTCATATTTGTGGTATTCAAAATAAAACCTAAAAATGTGCAAATTTTGCTTGGTGTCATAACACTTTTGTTGTAATTGATAACAAACCCCAAATACTCCAAGACACTACTTGTAGTTTGTACATTCACAGTACATTCCCTATAAGATTTTCCAATACATAAAAAATCATCGAGGTAATTAACTGAGATAAGGCCCGAAGAACGTAGGTATTCTAATATAGGTTTAGTAGCTTTATTCTCGCCCGATACCGCTAGCGCAAGGCAGACGTGCTGTCAAGTGAATCCACGAAAATAATTCGAAAAGTGCCTAAAAAATAACTTTAAGTGAGATTAAAACATTACTTAGTGTGTTACTGTGATCGAGGAATATTATTGTGGAAGAAAAGTTACTTAAAATAAGAAAGAAACCTGACAATTCCTATAATTATTTGGTGTGGAACGTTATTTGGTTTAAAATCTTCGTATACATGAAGCGCGCGAGTGTCGTTCACGCGTTTCGGGTGCACTTCGGCTAACGTTCGGCGCTGCATCGGCATTCCGGTCAATGACTCGAAAACGTCATCCTGCATTATTGTACAATTGAAAGGATTTTTCGTCAATACCCCAAATGATCGAATGGCTCAGTAGGTTGAGCTTGCAAGCAAATTCATTGCACTAGTCTCGTGGGTTCGAAACCTGGGAACTTTTTGCATTTTTTTTTTTTTGTTTTTTTTCTTTGTTGTATATTTTTCTGATCTTATTATTTTAATTGACCTAATACAAAATGTCGAAGAAACAACCTCAGCCTAGGCAAGAAAAAGCCAAGTCCAAGGATAATTTCTGCTTTAAGTGTAACAAAGTACTTCAAGAAAAAGACTGCATTTTAAAGTGTAGTAAATGCTTCGACTATTTTCACGCTGCCTGTGTTAGTGTGGGCCAGCGGCGTTTTGACCTAATGGGATGTACTGATAAGAAGGACACGTGGAAGTGCCCCCCATGCTGTCGTAATAAGCAAAAAACTACGAACATAACCACTATGCAACCCAGTACTTCAAGCGGCCCTGCAACTGCTGACACTATCTTTCCTAAAGGCGACACCACCACAAAAAAGCCAACATCAATCCGTCGTTGTTTATCAGGTGACCTATCCATTTCTGAATCAGAAAACGAAAATTCATTACTTAATGATACATGCCGCAGTCTCCCAAATATCTCCATGATAGATACACAAACTTTTGAAGATTTGAACATAGAAATATCCAAATTGGCATTGCAATTACAGAGTGCACATGATGAAATAGCTCGTCTGAACTTGGAGGTAACCGGTTTAAAGAAAGTTTTAAGCGAAAAACAAAAAAAAGTGGATTTATACAGAAGTCTCCTCTCAGAAACTGGCACTCCGAAAAAAAACACGCCTGTAAAGAAAATTTCTAAAGAAAAGCGAGATGGTGAAACACACGAATTAAGCCAAACTCCAAATTATAATAGCAAAGAAAAAACCGTAGAATTTACAAAAAAAAATAACATCATGACTCGAGCCGCTACTACCAGCCCAAGTAAACCAGCGACAAGTCAAGTTGTACCAGCAGCGTTTAAGGAAAAAAATAATACCCAGTGCCTGGATGAATCAAAAAATAGCAGAATCTTGATATTTGCAGACAATCAGGGCAAAGGCGTAGTACAAAGGTTGATTAAAAACAAAAAAAAGTTTTCAGTAAAAGAAGCCTATGATGTTCAAGCGATTAGGAAGACGGATGCATCTACAGAAGAAGTATTAAAATCGTGTGTAAATATGTGTAAAGACTTAACTCATGAAGATCATGTAATTCTTATGATTGGCAGCAATGACACAAATCCATACAAAATTTTAACCGAGTTAAGTGCAACGCTGAAAATGTTAAGTAATTGTAATGTTTTTGTTGTTAATGTAATGTACAATAATCATCTTAATGAATACAAACTTAATGTTAATCTAAAACTCCTAGTAAAAAATTTTGGGAATTGCGTATTTGTGGACACAAATACTGATGTTGCACAATGTATAATACACGAGATTAACAAACTTGAATATTACAGGAAATTCCTAATGTCAAATAAAACAAAGGGTTATATAAACCGAGAAAAAACAGAAAATGTTCCACTTCGTTTAGTTAGTTTTGATGGGAACATTAATGTGCTAGCAGCTCAGAAAAAAATCGAGCAAGTGGTTGTAAATGAAGACATTGCCGATAAAAGAGGAGACAAGGGTAAGATCACTTACTACTTTAACAAAGCTCCAAAGCAATGCAATAACAAAATAATCGATCATTCCTTTCGTCGGCAATAGCTTCATAGTCTTGCATCAAAATATTGCAGGTGCACTGCACAAATTAGATACACTTAACTTAATTATCAAAGAATTTGAAGGAAACAATACATCCATTGACGCTATCTGCTTATCTGAGCACTTTATAAAACAAGGCAATGGGGCAAATTTAGTGCTAAATGGTTATACATTGGCAGCAATGTACTCTCGGAAAAAAATTGAAAGAGGTGGTACCTGCATATTACTGCGGGATGATTATGAATTTGACACATTGTACTGGATAAATGATCTATGCCAGGAAAATGTGTTTGAATGTTGTGGAGTGGATGTAGTAGGTTATAATGTACTAATATTATGCATTTATAGAATACCAGGTGCTGACATAGATCTGTTTTTTAGAAAACTAGAGCTTCTCCTGATGAAAATCATATTAAAACACAGAAAAAGAATTATAATATGCGGTGATTTTAATATCGATAGGTTGAAAGAAAATTTAGAGATTGGCAAAGAGTTTGAAAGGTTGCTGAAATGTTTTAATTTCAAACTACATGTTAATGAGCCCACAAGAATAACAGCACGATCTAAAACGTGTATAGATAACTTTGCAACAAACTTTACTGGGAAAAAACAGGCGTTAGTTCACCATTTGCAGATTTCAGATCACTCCGCTCAGACTCTGGATATTTCTGTAAAACCCATAGTTCATCATAAATATTGGTTTATATGGAAACGAAACATGTCAAAAATCAATAGGAAAAAGTTTCACGATTGTTTAAAAGCTTTAACCTTTAGCGAAATGTATGAGTGTGTAAGTACAAATAGCGCATTCCAGGTATATCACGAATTAGTAATGTTGTTTTTTAATCTCTGTTTTCCCCGGAACAAGGTTAAAATGAATGCGAATGTGAGGAAATCTTGGATAACACCTGGTATCAAAGCAGCCTCTAAAACCAAGCGCAGGCTGCATCAACGTTACACTTTTCAACCAACCAAACAAAATAAATATAATTACAAGAGTTACTCTGTGATTTTGAAAAAAATTATTAGGAAAAGCCAGAGGAACATTAATAAACAATACGTTGAAAATGCTAATAATGTAGCGAAAGCCACTTGGGGTCTCATCAATCAATCCCTTGGTAATAAACAACCGAACTGCACACTTAGTAAAGTAAAATTTAGTAATGAGCTAGTTGAGGATCCACTTGAAATAGCTAATAAATTTAATAAGCAGTTCACACAAGTAGTCAAAGATGATGACCCAAGTCCAAATCTCGTAACACTACCGAATGTTCAAACCTCAATTTTCCTGTATCCTGCTCAGACGAGCGAAATAGTAAAAATAGTAATGTCGTTAAAAAATACGCTTTCAACAGGATTCGATGAACTGTCAACCTCTATTATTAAAGAGAATTGTAATGCTCTAGCTCCACCCTTAACGTGCATAATAAATAAATCTATGGATGAAGGTGTTTATCCTGAGCAGCTAAAAATTACAATTACTAAACCAGTATTCAAAAAAGGTGACCGACAGGATTCTGAGCAATATAGACCGATAGCTTTGATACCAATATTTGCCAAGATATTTGAAAAAGTCCTCTACAATAGAATGATCTCTTTCTTTACAAAATTTAACATCTTATCAAAGAATCAATTTGGGTTTAGTAAGAATAAAAGTACAATTATGGCAATTTATGAAGTTTTAAAAGAGATTATGGCTTGTAGAGACAAAAGTGTACCAGTCATGACAATTTTTATGGATATGTCTAAAGCATTTGATCGAGTATCACATGATCTGCTGCTATCCAAATTGTATAGTGTAGGGATTCGAGGCAATGCATATGAATGGCTTAAATCTTATTTACAAAATAGGTTACAACGTACTGAGATAACAAATTTTTGTTCTAAAACCAAAACTGTCCTAACTTATAAATCAAGTTTTCGCTGTGTAAAATATGGTGTACCGCAGGGAAGCGTCCTGGGACCTCTTCTCTTCTTAGTATATATTAATGACCTGCCTAATATAACTAAACACAAAATTATTCTTTTTGCTGATGATTGTTCTCTAGTCATAAGAGGTGATGATCCATTAACATATGAATCAGAAGCAAATACATTACTTAGGGATACTATTACATGGTTAGAAAACAATAACTTACAGATTAACTTATCGAAAACCAAATTCATGGAATTCTATGCACCTCAGGGTAAGCCTAAAAATGTACAATTAACCTATAACGGCAATGGTTATCAAGAAATAGAAATAGAACGTGTTTCTTCTTTTCGATTCTTAGGGGTTATTGTCGATTCTCATAATAATTGGAAAGAACATATCGAAAATCTTATAGATAGACTTAGTCGTTTCGTGTTTGCTCTCAGACGACTAAAGGATATGACATCTCAAAAGACAGCACTTATGGCATTCCACGGCTATGTAATGTCAAATCTAAGATACGGTCTTATTTTATGGGGCAACAGCCCATACGCTCCTAAAGTATTTCGACTGCAAAAAAAATGTATTCGTGCAATCTATGGTGCCGAGCAAACAGACTCATGTCGACCAATATTCAGAGAGCTCAATATTTTAACCCTGCCCTCTCTTTATGTATACGAGACATGTCTCTTCACTAAACAAAATTTAAGTTCTTTTACCAGTCATGCGTCCACCTCAAGACACAACACTCGGCAAGGGTTACATTTGCATTATCCGGGGACGACTTCTGCTTTGGTTAATAAGAATGCTGTATTCATGTGTATAAAAAATTATAATTACCTGCCCAACGATATAAAGGAATTAGATTTACAACAATTTAAAAGCAAACTATTCAGTTGGTGTAAGGATAATATGTACTATACTAATTCAGAACACTTTGACATATGAACATAATTTTCATTAATCTAATTTATACAAATAATATTATCATGTGAAGCAATGTAATGTAATGTGAGTGATGTGATTTAATGTAACATAAGTAATGATAAATAATGTATGATAATCTATAATTTAATTTAATTTGTACGTCTGACTTATAGACAGAAAGTGGAGAAACTAGTCATAGTTAAGATCATTTATATGTATACCCACTTTCGACAAATAAATATTCTCATTCTCATTCTCATTCTCATTCATTCATTCTCATTCTCATTCTCATTCTCATTCTCATTCTCATTCATTTGTGTAAACAAATGGGGCAGTGCAGATACCGAACGGAACCACGTTATATTCGTATAATTGCGATCTCCATTTGAATCGCAATCGTTTACGGTCAGATTCATCTACAGAGATTAAGAAATAGGCATCTTTTAGGTCTATTGTTGTCATAAAATAATTGCAATCAAGTAATTTAAGTGCAGTGCGATAATCTTCCATCTTGAAATGCTGAACACTGATAAATTTATTTAATTCTTTTAAATTTAATATAAACCGGTGGGTTCCGTTCGGTTTTGGTACTGTAAAAATAGGCGAAATGAATTGGTCTTTACAAGGTAAACACGGTGATATGAATTGAGAATGTAACAAGTCTGATATACATTCGTCGATAATTTTGGCTTGAGATTGTCGAACAGTACATGCGTTATCTTGGGGTTCGGCAATCTGTACCGGTTCGGCAACAAAGGGTATTTTATAACCTTGGATCCAATCTAATATAGTGCGATCGTTAGTAAACTCACACCATCGATCATAAAAGTGAGATAAGCGACCCGCTATCGGTACCTGTGTTCCTAATAGTAGCGCCTCCTCGTCTGTTGTCGCGAGTAGCCGGTCGAGCGGCGGCCCCTCGACGGCGCCTCCTGCCGCCGGTCCCGCGGCGGCCGGCGGGGCGCCGGGGGCGGCCGCGCCTCGGCCGCGGCTGCTGCTCGCGACGGCGCCCCCCGAGAGTTTAAAGCACCCCGTTGTTGATGTAGCTGGGTCGCGGTGGCCGCCGGTTGCTTATACTGAGGACGGCTAACTACTGATTTTATTTCTGAACCGGTTTTACTGATAGCCTTAGAGGATTTTATATGCTCTGTTAAGGCTGAACCGAAGAGGTGTTCGTCAATCTTCGTGTTTTTAATAGTATCTCTCATGTTTTTGTTAACATTGTTTAATGCTGTGAACCGCCGTGACAGAGATTCTCTGTAGTGGCTGTCGCATATAAGCCTGCCTGCATCGCTTAATATTTTGATTATATGTTGAGGCACCGAGTTGTTAGGTGTCAAAGCCCAATTTAGGACTTGTCCAATTGCGGCCAGACTACTTGAAAGTTGGCTCTGCTTGCTCTGGCTATATAAATCCTTTTTCACATTGATGTCCAAAAGAGCTGCTTTTATTTCCAGGTTCAATTTTGGAACTCTCAAATTTGGGCAATTTTCTGGGGGTAGATAAGATTTCACTAAATCCACTTGGGTATTTTTTGTTAGTCCATTTGTCAATATGTGCGCCCACCTCGGTGCAATGTCCTTATGTTTGTTTTCTCCGTATGTTTTGTTACTTGTGGGGTCGTCGCCAAGTAGTTCTAAGATTTCCGGATCCAACGTCGGGACTGCGTTATTGAGGGGTTCGGACTGAGTATTTTCTTGTAGCACAGCCGACGTAGGTGGTGCAGACGCTTCGACCGCCTTGGGCTCAGCGAGCGGCGCGGACACCGCCGCCGTGGCGGGCTGCGCGGGCTCCACGGGCGGCTCGGCCAACGTGTCTTCCGCGGATGTTATGACCGGCACGGGCGGTGAAACGCATACGTCGGCTAGGCCGGGCTGAATAACCTCTGAATTCTCCCGAATGTCAATACCTACGAAGTAAAATTATACTTACTGAAGTACATATATTGAACATCTAACAGGACTTGATGTTAAAAATAGACGCCAAAGCTTTTAAATGGAAATGCTTGTAAGTACCTCAACACGACTAGCGTGGAGTTTTTGCCCAGCACAGTGATAATATGTAGAATCTTTCTGTGTGGCCCTCAACACTATTAAAGTGGAGTGAAAGTACCTGAGTACTAAATTGTCCTCAACACGGTTTACGTGGAGATTTATAAGATTTGCAAACTCGACACTATTAGTGGAGTTGTACATATGAGTTGTATAAATGTAAATAACCTCAACACGACTCGCGTGGAGAAATACACTATAATGTTAGTGTACTTTGAGTCCTCAACACGATTTACGTGGAGTTATGAATACGCACTATAATGCATACTTAACGATTTCTAACTGTTAATTAGCGGGTTGAACAAAGAATATATAAAAGTGGGTAGACGTGGATAACGGTCGAGCGATCACCGCTGTTTATCCCGTTACCGTTAGATAACATATCGCAACAAACAATTTATTGAAATATTATCGAATTTACCTGGACACTCCACCTCGTCATCCTCGTATTCATTGTAATCCCTAAACCGCTTATGTTCACTTTCACTAGTTTCACTATCAGACGTCGATAAAAACCAAGATCTTCGTCGTTTTCTGGATTTCGAAGTGAGTTTCTTTAGTTTTTTATACTTCTTAACTCTAAAAAATGACGTAACAAGACCAACGGCCCTGGTAGGCCAGGCATCCGGTGGAAGGGAGACGGAAATCTTATTTTTTTAAGATAGTATGACTCTGAAAGTGTGACAAGGATGGCATCATCAATGTACTGCTGCATGTAAATATAGTAATCGTCTTCGGTTGTGACACGAAATATAATTAGATTACAGGACGGTTGCTAACTCGCTAAAGTCGAGTACTGCTTGACATTCGGTCCATTCCGTGAAAATTTTATATTTTCACTTTAGTACTGAAAATATTTTGATCTCGTTAGCTAGTTTCTGGTTTAATTGAAAACGCTTGCGGTTAATATTATTTGAAATTGGAATATTCTCCGATTACCTCCTGTGAAATAAATATATTACGTCTGCGCTGGCTCGGCTTGGCGAGGCGTTCTTCCGTGCCCCCCCAGTTTTTGATTAGGGGCCGCTCCCAAGTAAGCCCATCAGTACACTTACCCTCAAAAATGCATGTGTTTCGGCACCTTGTTGCTTTCGTTGACAAACGAAATGTCACATAAACGGAGAGCTCGTGTTGCGGCCAAGCGTACTTCAACGACAGTTTTACACACTCGACTTGTTTGTTTAGGCTTACGGTTTTTGTATGAAAGTTTCGTTTCATTTCGCTTTTATTTGTTTTCGTGTGGACTTCGTGTTTGAATTAAGTCAATTGTGTTAGTGAAATCAGTCAACTGGGACATTTGGCTTACCAATTAATGGGTGTATACTTGTAATGGTAAATAAAATGATATATCCGATATTTATGCAGCTCCATATGACAACAGTGGATAATATAATCAGTAATATTGTCACTGTACCAATGAGCTATACCGGCCTGTAGTTAGTCACTGTCTAGTGATGTTGGAGTATTGATGGCCAGGTTTAACCCTTTAACGCGCAAGATATTTTTTTCAATTTTTTTTTGTTTTAGGCATGAACATAAGTTAATAGGGTAATTGTAAGCCTAGGAAAAATAAAATAAAAAATGTTGTATGTAAACTTTTTTAGAAAATGTATGTTAAGTATACTTAACATTGTCCAACATTGAACATACCACCCATGTTGAGCATTCTTAACATTGCGCATTATGTGGAAGTTGCAATAGATGACTCATTTATGTTTTCTGTGAGAAAAACATATAATTTTAGCTACATGAAACGAGTAAAAACACTATTTCTTCGAAACAAGACACGTCTTATTTTATATTTTGAACATTGCAAGTTTGTGAAGCCATTATTGCAATAATCGTATCGTCCGTAGGTCGTGAACCCTGGTAAGTGTCCCGTATTATTATATTGGACTGCAGTAGGAGGTCTTGGGACTGCAGCTGTTTTTTGGCACGCATTGCCTTGTCCACGTCCAAAAGTCGATTTCTATTTTTCTTCAGCAGCTCCATTGCTATTTGAATCCGATACTTCTTCAACGTCATTTTCTTTTGTTCTCCGTTATACGGTTCGTTCGCTCTAGCCTTCTTTGACAGTGGTTTTTCCGAGGAGCATTTGTACTGACGACCCCTAAGGCGATTGTTTTTTACTGTTCCAAGACTAAAGATTCCATATTTATTGCGGAGTACACGTATCCGCTCCAGGGACGTGAATAAAATATCAAACTATACGATAGCTAGCTGGCTGGTTAGTCTGTTAATGAACAGAATCGAAACGTGTCTTCTCCAGCGTATGGAAGAAAGTCATAACCGAGTCCAAATATTCCAGCACGTACAAATAATTTGAATCCCCATTTCTTCGGCTTTTTTGGCAGATATTGGCGTCTGCAACCCGCTCTCGTTCCTTTATATGGCACCATCAACTCATCTATGCTAAACCGCCTTTCTTCTTCAAGTTTCAAACAATTTTGTCTAAGTTTTCCATGAATGGACGTATCTTGAAGTAGAGGTTATTATCGAGATTGCAATTATCCGCGAAATGTAGATGCCTCGTCACGTTTTTAGGTGTTTTAAGGGCAAATATCTGCGACCGGTGCGTTGCATGTCTCACGAAGATATGTCTAGGTTCTTCATCTGTGCTCTCTAACAAATTTAGTATTTCTAGAGAAGGTGGTATGGATCGCGGTTCAAAGTTTGCATCAGCATCAGACAGGTTCTAAGTGTTAATATTTTGGTTAGCCTCAATTTTTCTTCAGAATGATTGCTGCTGTCTGAATATTCTGCAATTCTTGGCTCATTTTATTTAACCATGGAGCACGCACCAAATCCAGGCAACATGTCAATAAATAAACATGCAATATTAGGCACAAAAACAGCTTTTGGCATATGCATACGGAAAATATATTATGTACCCTTTATCATTTATATAACCTTAACTTCGCAATGTTAAAAATACTCAACAATTTAAGCAGAGTGTATATTGTGCATAGATGGACAATGTTGAGAATACTCAACATGCAGTGAACTAGGTGTGTCTCTCAAAGTTTCGCAATGTTGAGAATACTCAACACGCATATTGGGAACCAAATAACGTTCAAGTCTTACACCCAAATTGTTAGAAATATACCAGAACACAAAGTTCATACCCTTAAAAATCAATTGTAAGCGTAATTCAATCGATATTATGGTGATAAATATTTATTATGAATTATTATTTACCTTACTTCCCACAGTTATCGGCACCATTTTGCCGCGAATTTACAAAATATGTGCATCCGGGCAATATACATAGTCAGTAAAGATTCGTTTGGAAATAAGGAGTTATTTTATAACTATCAGTTGTGAATATAATCGAAAACAACTTGGCAGGATTTTTTTGTTTTGGGCGTTGAGTATACTTAACGTTGCGAGAAAGAGGGATAAAAAAAAAAGGTACCAAAAGCGTAAACTAAAATAACGAGGAAAATGCTTGGAAATATTTGTTATATTTTTCCTTAAATACATTCACCAAGTGTTCGTTTATTCTGGAGAATAATGGCGGTGCTTTCACACCACCCTCAAAGAGACCCTATGCGTTGATATTTGATAACCTACTGCGATCAACGCAAAATGTCAGTCAACTCTCAACCTTGTTCATTCTGTTGACAACATACGGTTGGAAAGAATAAAGCACGGTATCTCTTCTTTCTACATAATTATAGTAACAGCGAAGATATTTTCAGCGAGTGCACCCAAGCGATTCAACAATCTATCCATCAAATTATGCTACTAGTGGGCAGGCTGCCGCGGCGATGCCTGTGAGTCCAGTGTGGATACATCGTCCATCATTGCCAAAGCGATCAAAGTTAGGTCTTGCCAGCGACTATTCATATGTACATTGGGTTTCTAGGAGTCATGATTGTTACGGATCTTCTTTGTGATAAAATAATATTTCTGTACTATCTCGGAAACGATAGCAGCAAAAGTAATCAAAAGAACGTTAGAAATAATAATTGATAAAAAGCAATATCACGAAAAAGGGCTAGAAGTGAATTTTGTTTAAAATCAGTAGGTATTCTATGAGGTACTTAATACTATAATTTAGTAGTAGCAAACATTTTTAATCCACTTTTAGTTCACTCCGACGGAAATAAAGTTAATAAATAAAGCAGGCAAATTAAAATCGGCAGAGGAAATTCCGAAATAAGCAAAAAAGCGGACTCGAGACACTAAACTTTATACTTTGTAGTAATAAGGCACTTGTTCCACAGATCCAGTTGCCGTTAAAGGTCGAAGTCGGGGGACTAATTAGAGTCTTTCTTTAGCGCCGCCATGTAACCCTTTCTGTTTTCTTCAGTTCTCACCTGTCTAACAAGTCGGAGGGCCCTTCGGGGCTCTTGAATAGCGAGACAAGGGCGCTCTTTCAAGAACTTAGCACAATTACGGGCGAGTTTAGTGTTATCCCTTGTACGTCTAATAAGATTACTTGTAATGCTATTGTGTGAGCACAAAGGCTGTATTCACGAGGTGATCTAGGCGACGAGCAGCAGGCTGCGGAGAAAAGAAGGATCAGGCTTATCCGATGGAGGATTCCCGCTGAACTATACCTACCGATTGGTTTCAATGCTGCTCTATTCCATTATTCTGCGATGCGATCTTGCGACAGTAATACATATATGCTTTAAAAGAATTCAATAGAAGATATTTTTGTAGTTTGATTTGTTGAATATTCCAAAAATGTTTTAAATATACGTATTTAGACAACAGCAGTTCATATGAAAGTTATAAAAATAACTAGATTGTGTCGTATTCGCTTATCTGTTGGAAAGCGAGAAATTTTCAGATATAAAGAGTAGATGCTATTCTGAGGAATGTGTCTGTACAAAGATCGCCGATATGTTGCGGTGCTATAGCAACACTTACCACTTTTTCATTTAATTAAGGATAAGTAAGACAAGTTTAGCTGCTTTTAATTGATTCAACGTAAAGTTGTCAATTATGTACAATTATAACTCACAAGGCGCACATTAGGAGAAGCGAATTACCCAATCAAATTAAATAAATTAACAAGTTCTTTCTTTCATCTTTCTTATACTTTTCAAGGCTACTTAGATTAACAGTTGGCAAATCATTTCGGTTTGCCAGTTTATTCAGTTTTTCTGACTCCGAAATAGCTGACATATTTTCACAAATTCTCAAGGACAACGCAAAAAGGGGCAATAAAACATGCTAGCGCTAAACATACGTAACTTATCCCCAACACAGTCTGCGGAATTCCACCGGAGCATCTGTCCGGGAAATTTCATTTTGTTGGTAGTAAAGTGCTAGTGAAGTGTAGTAGCCCTTAGCGCGGCTTAGTGTACTGCGGGCTGCTAACTGTTCTGCAATATATTATATTTAATAAGTTCTGTCAATTTTGGTTTCATTACATAGCTGTCTGATTCGTAACGTTGGCCACAGGATTAGCTTAGCTATTCAGCGGTGCTATGTAGCCGCCATCACGGGAACCATCCACAGGGCCGTGATCTTGGGACATCGGTTTCAGTTAGGTTCTCTTAAAGTTAAGTTGATTATTGTTGTTTGTTACTTGTTTATCGTTTAATAAAGTTAAATTTTCTTTATTACTTTATGCTTTCATAAAGAAACAACAAACCGTATCAAAATTGAACTTCTTATCTTTTAATTACACGCCGTTTTATTGATAAAATAGGTGAACCTTTTTAATCCAGCTTTATTGTTTGTTATTTCTAAACAAATAAAAACAAAATTGACGAAAATCTTGTACAATTATTAATAAAAACGATGCCTATCAAATGAGAACTAGGTAGCTATTTTTTAAAGTTGGTTAAATTTAATAAAAGCCACCTCAAACCAAGCTTAGTTTTTTCAAAATTAAATAAATATAAAGTGCAGGCAAACAAGTACTCCTCGAAACGTTTTAAATATAGGTAGGTATAAACCAATACAAATATTTGTATCAATCCCTTAATAAAACAATTCTTATTTCAGGTAAGTTATCCGTAAAAATGAAGGGACAACTTTTCCCTCATATTCTGGATTGATATGAATTCGTGGGAAGTTGTGAGGATTGTGAGTGATGCCACGAAAGTCGGCGACCCGAATAATCACATGTTGATGAAGAGCTAAAGCTTTCCGTTCTACTAATGCTTAGTAGCAATTTTATTCTTCAAAGAACCCAAACGTTAGCCGTGGTTACCTATAATTGGATAAGCATCCTGTTTGTCATTTGTGTACTTATACTATGTTATAGTCTTATGTGTTATCTGTTGGTAATCCTTAAATAAATAAAATAAAAAAATAAAATAAAATAAAATAAATAAAATTAAAAACGATATTAGAAAGAAAAAAAGAATTAAATAAAGAACGAAACAAAGAAAGAACGAGAGATTACTATTGTATTATCTATGCACTAGGGTCCAAACACAATTACACTGTAGGACGACTGGAATGTGCATGCGAACTACAAGTCCGTCTGATAAAACACGAAGTTGCACATACGTCTGGCTGTATAATTGTATATATTATATTAAATCTCACTTTTTTTAACTTTGTATGGGCGATTCCTTGGGTTTTTAAATAGCCGTCAGTCTGCTGTCACCAATATTAAAGAAATGGCGATAGCATGCATTAAACGCCTGTGGAATCACCCGTATTTGTAATTTATAAAGCATCAATGTCCTCAACTCCCTAATCTATGCCGATTGCCGACTGCCTTCTGTAGAATTAATTTCTAATCATACAAGCAAACTCCGAGCAGAGCTCGCTTGATTGTCTATTGGGTAACTTAAAGACATATGGTTATGAGTTTTTTGTTAAGGTAAAGAGCTAGGAAATGTAACAGAAACCAACTGCATAGTTTTATTTCTTTAAGTACATGGCAATGGTGCCAGAATTGGTTTTGTTACTGAAACTAATTACTTCCCTGAGCCGGCAGTAAAACTAAAGACTTCCGCCACTGTCCAATGAAAAGTTAAAAGCACAGTTAACTTTGATAGCTCCTAACTCTTAATTTAATTAAAAGCTTTACAAAGTTCTTGCAGTATGGCCTGAATCAAACGCAATTCAAAGCAAGATACGATGCATTCTCTTCAAAAGGGACTATAACAAAGTTAGCTTCACAAGTACCTATATCGTAAGCTATGTGACTATTTCATTACCTTCAGTGCCAGTGAAATTTAAGTAGCTATTGTTTCATTGGAGGTGGACTCAAGAAATCGACAATTTCATTAAGCCCGCCCGCTAACACTCAACAGATCTCTTTAAGATTGGAGTTAAACCTTTGAGAGCGGTGACACAAACCTAACTTATCCCTTTGTACGCCAAGATCACCTGAAGGTGTGTGCTATCGTGCCTACCGCGCCACCGGCATAATATACTTTTTAACGTGTATTATATAAAACCAACTCTCACTCTCTTCACTCTTCACTTCACTCTCTTGTAACGTAGCGTTTGAATGACGCTTCTGTGTAAGTCGCAAGCGTCCAAAGCATTTACAAGGTTTATATAAAACACAAGTTTTTCTACGACTTAATGTGTTACATAGAATCAAAACCGGCCAAGTGCGATTCGGACTCGCGCACCGAGGGTTCCGTACAAACACTTTCCATCCCTAAGTGGTTAAGTTAAGTTTGCACCTGGTATGTATAGCGCCCCATATAAATTAGGTGCAAAGTTAGGTATTAAAAAAACTACTTACTAGATCTCGTTCAAAACAATTTTCGTTGGTAGTTTTTATAGTAATGTACATCATATGTTTTTTTTAGATTTTTCATTTTCTTATTTTAGAAGTTAGAGGGGGGGGGACCAACTTTTTTCCACTTTGGAAGCGTCTGTTACGCAAACTATTCGGTTTAGAAAAAAAATATTTTAGAAACCTCGATATCATTTTTGAAGACCTATCCATAGATATCCCACACGTATGTGTTTGATGAAAAAAAAATTTTTGAGTTTCAGTCCTAAGTATGGGGAGCCCCCAATATTTATTATTATTTTTTTATTTTTGCATCAAAATCTTAATGCGGTTCACAGAATACATCTACCTACCAAGTTTCAACAGTATAGCTCTTATAGTTTCGGAAAAAAATGGCTGTGACATACGGACGGACAGACGGACAGACAGACAGACAGACAGACAGACATGACGAATCTATAAGGGTTCCGTTTTTTGCCATTTGGCTACGGAACCCTAAAAAGGACACCTCGTCACGCAGCTAGTCTGTATTTATCTATCTATCTATCAGCCACAGATGACTACTGTTGAACATAGGCCTCCCCTACAGCTCGCCACAAAGTGCGATCCCGTGCAGACCGCATCCATTGACTCTCCGCTACCATCACTATGTCATCCGTCCATCTAGCCGGGGGCCGTCCCAAATATGTAATATGTCTATAAGTTTACTGCATACTTATTATTGTCATTTATGACTCATATACGAGTAAGTCATATTATAATATATGAGACTGTCGCCTTGAAATCAATAGATCGGTATATAGTGATTAAATGCTTATAGATAATTATTATCACATTCATATTGAATAATTATTAGATAACTGTTTTTAGACATTTTATAAGCCTTTCAAGTGGAAATTATTTCAGTTAATTTTGAGTAGGTATTAAACGTCATGAAACACGCTAGTGAAACCTTTGTTACGGTAAATAACGACTTATGGCTAAGACACCAGGGTTCAATAGTGGTCAAGTGATAAGCGTGAATGACAAAACCATGGTCATGGTCAAAATCATGGCCATAAATTATAATATAACAAAATAAAACGAGCACATTAATGTAGCGTTTTCATACGAACCATTCATTATACAAAAACGAACGTCATATAATCCCAAAATTACTTCATAACAAGAAAGAAGTAGCTGAACGGCGCAGACGTACAGTAAAATTGGCGTAATCTGTCCATAAATAAGCCGTAAAGCGCGAGATCCGATCGGCCGTAACCGGGTTTACGGCCGCCGTAACCAGCGCGACTTGTCAGCGATCGACGGCAGCTGTCTTGGCTGGATCTTAAAACTAACTGGCTCTATGAATTTCTTATGGAACTCCCACTTGTACTACCCAGCTACACTAGAGATGTAGTAAGCTGTTTGGCTAAAGAAATGCATGATATTTCCAATAAAAATCATTTCTCTCCGTAGCCATCAGCAACTTGTTTCAGATGTTCCTGTCGATTTTTGTTATTCTAGCTCCAGTGGTGATAATATATGTGATTAGAAATGTCGCATTTTGCACCAGTAAGGGTGATACCTATAAAGTCGCACTTCAGTGGACTCTGCATAGAGGCCAATGATGACGTTGATGCTTGGTGATACCTGTAAAGATGCAATTCACAAGATGCCGCTTTTGCCTTATGCTCTACTTAGACAAATACTAAATGCTGTTCGATACAAGCTTGCAGTTTTATTAGGTTATGGGCCCAGTCCTTGCAATTAATTGTTTTCAAAGTTTTATAGTGGTGATACCACCGCCTTTTGTCTAAATCTATTGTTATTTTAAGTTTTTTTCTGTTTCTATTGAATTGTGTTGAGGTATGCAATAAAAAGTATTCTATCTATAATAATGGCTGAAAATTCTTGATAAGATTAGCATCTAGAACAAGAGCAAGCATTTTAGCTCAGAGTCACAAAACGGCAATATCAGATAAGTTGTCTCATCCCGCAAGTAAGTTGCTCTCGCGCTAATAAACCGCTTTTACGCGGCGATTAGCGCTATCGCAGATAACGTACCTGCTTCGGAACTCGGTTTACGACGGATGATCAACCTAATCTTTATTGGCTGCTCGTACGAGAGTTTGTATGCGAGCGGGGTTTGTTGCACTTGTGACTTAGTTCGCGCGCTAATTTGATCGTGCTGTGTGATGTGATATTCAATGAATGAGTGAACGAATGACTTAATGAACTAATAAAAGAATGAATGAAGTGAAATGATATACTTATATTATTATTATTATTCACTTGTATCTTAGACGCTCTCTTAACGATTAATCTACTCTGCATCTCAGTTTGGCCCTGTGGTTGACTGGTACAGAATGCCATTAGGCATTAAGTTCGCCATTTGTACTGACTGTTGTTTTGTGCAATAAAGTTTAAATAAATAAATAAATTGATTAATGAAACAGGTAATTATAATGCTTATCCCAATATATTCAACCAATGATTACCGAAATATGAAAATTAAAATGGAAAAATAGTGCCCTTTTTAACAACAACAATTAAAAACTATACGTATCGGGTAATATTCTTGATATCACCCGTTCCTTTCATAGTGTTTGATATCAGAACTATCCGAAGTAAAATAAGTGACATACGAGAATACCTAAGGGAATACGCTAAAATTACAAATACTTACTATTAATTCTTGTCACTGGTGACATAAAAAAAAAACATATCATATTAAAAATATATCAAAATAGAGTATATATTCTAGGACCTAGTAATTTAATCGTTTCCTCATTCTTGTTGACAGACTGATTTAATATTTTAGTACCAACACACCTTTATTTCTAATAACAATACAATGAGATGGCACCGTGTCTGATGATGCAATCGACTGGTGGCTACACGATTTTCGGTTTCGATTTTCAGTGTGTTTACCGCAAATCTATCAAATTTGGACATCAGTTGTCTCGTAGACACAGCTATCGGCAATTACTGCTGTAGTAGTGCATCAAAAATACACTCTGATCTCAGAAGCTACATAGGTACATAATATTCTAAATGATAGGCATTGCATAGTCCAAAACTTACAAGCGACTACACCGACCATTTCTCAACATACTTATATACTGCAGTAGTTCAGTAAAATAACAACGTTATCAATCATAACTTCAAACGTCTGTTATTAAAGCACGGAGCCGAGCGGCGCAAATCGCGATATTGCCAAACTTCTGGCTGAGCATATGTCTCATTACCCTGCTTGCTGTCAACCGGTATTCATTGTCTGCGTCCCAGGGAATAGATTCCACATGGGAAATAACATTCGTCCGAGATATCACCTCGTAAGGCTCAAGTCCAAATAAAACCATAAGGCCCAAATTCCCAATGTACCTGCAAATGTGGAATTTCTTTACATGTAAATTTGGCCCAAGACTTATTCTTTGATTTGTTTTGTAAGGATCTCAACTAGGATTTTTTTTGACGTGATAACCTCTTATAAATCGATGAACGCCGGCTGCAAGCACGAAAAAGCATGACTCATTGTCACGGTCCGCCTTAGCCGAACATGCAAGCGAGACTGCGGAACAAGCGATAGAGAGGCACGATCGGCCTAATCATTCGGCTTCCGACGCATCTAAAGTATGTCTCTTCGACTTTATCGGCCGGCATAGGTTATCATGTAAACTTATCGTCCGTAAACCAACTTAACAGCCAACCAAGATGGTCTTGACAAATAATAGAATGCACCGAAGCTTGTACATCGTGACGTACACTTGACGTTTACGCATGCGTATAACACAAACTGTCAGGGTCCGAGTTAAAAGTGTTACTTTGTGCTTTGACAGATACATTAACACGAATTTATTACATGTCTTTTCCTATGTTAGCGATGACCAAATGAGCACATTAAAGTTTAGGTAACCATGAAGTCTTAAATTTGAGATGGCTAGTCATGTCGCTAAACTGTAAAAGGACAGGCACTAGCTATATACTTCATTATATGAAGCCATAAATTCAACTTAACAACTCAATATAATTGAATACAGTTCGGACAGCAGAGTAGCGTTTAGGTACATAATAGTACTTACTTACTTACTTAATGGCTCAGTGACCCAAAGCGAATCTTGGCCTCCGACACGAGTTTACGCCACTTGTCCCGATCTAGCACCGTTTCCCGCCAGTTACCGGCTTGGAGTTCACGCAGATCGGCATAATAGTAGGTTATATATAATATTGTTGTGAGATATCCGTGATACAGTCGAGATTTTGCTAAGTTGGAGTTATCGCTATGCGTCGTCGAATTACAACCCTAGAATAGTGGTCTACAGTTTTAGACGAGATTTAAAAGCGAAGGCAAACGTTCTTACTATTTAACTAAAATTTTAAATAATTGCACATAATTCTGGACCTATTTTGTTGAAAATGGTGCTATTTTTGTTCATCACTCACTGCTTCGACTGCTCCGTATAACAATATAAGGAATTAAAGAAATTTCTGAAACTCACTTTCAGGTTTAAAAGGTAGTGTTGAAAATAAATAATAGGTAATAAAAAACAATTCTGGGTTAAAACCTCGAAAGAATCAGTTTACTGGCAACAAAGGGATTCCAACACGGGTGAATAAATACAAACGGAACAGATAAATCGATTCAACACTGCACGAGTGTTCCCAGGACAAACGAAACACGAGGACTATAGATCTGTTCTATCCCACTTCTGAAACTATATTATATTCTTTTATACATTTACGCCTACGCTCTATACGGTACTGCGGGGGTGGATTCTATTTTAAATTTTATCCTTGGGCTCGATTCACATTATAATTTTAGAGTTCTTTAGAAATTAAATTTACAATCTAATTTGGCAGAAGCCTTAGCCTTATTATAATAATTATTTTTCATAGAAACGAACATCTAAGCGTCTCCAGTAGTTGGAACTTGTTATATCAAATTACATTCAGAGGCAATGAAAACACAGACTTGAACATTGTTTAGATTTTCATAGAAATGTTCTATAATTGCTTTTAAGGCAATTGTTTATAGCATTTTACTCGATAACAGAATATTTGAACGAACAATGAAATACATAATTATCAACGAATAAATAGTTACCCAACGTATTGGAACGAACCAATTCTAATTAATGTTTGGTCAATATTTTAATTTTATAATTGTATTTTAATTTAAATTTATTTGACATGTACATAATTTACAACAATGACAATGTATGACCAATACAAATAAATAAATGATATGATATGATATATGTTTTATAAGGGCACGTTCGTTGTGCGCGGCCCTGGCCAACACGTGGCCGCGCGTGTCCAAATGTACGGGCAATTGTGCGCTTGAAACCACCAGAAAAGACATTATGCTGCATGATGACACATTGCTAAAAAACACATGTGCCTATATTATGAATCACGATTATTCGTTCCAAGACCATGACCGTGTTGCGACGGTCGAATGTTGCGAATGTCGGAAAATTGGTATCCTATTTCAACTCCGAAGCATTCTTTCCCATTTGTAACCTTTCGCCAAATTTTCATTTGTCCGAAAGTATTTTTGATGACGCGTTTGGCTCGGTTTGTAGACACCTGCCTACTGAGTCGGCGGTCCCGGGTTCGAATCCCGGCCGGGGCAAATATTTGTGCAATATTTGTTCTTGGGTCATGATTGTTATCTATATATGTATTTATATATTATGTATATCGTCGTCTAGTACCCATAGTACAAGCTTTGCTTAGTTTGGGACTAGGTCGATTTATGTATGATTGTCCCTTAATATTTATTTATTTTATTTATTTATTTCCTGAAACCCGTAATATATTCAGTATTTTATAAAACATAGTTTTAAAGAACCCAAAGTGAGGTTTGGTTAGGTTTGTTTCATAAAATTATGCTGGAAAATAAACAGTTTTGGAAAAAAATGCCTTTAAGGCAAATTAAAATTTGGCGAAACGGTACAGATGGGAAACAAGAATTTGTGTTTCGGATAGGTAACCTGGAAAATTACCAGTTGCTATTTATTTACTTTTTATTCTTGACTAGCTGCACCTCAAGGTGTTACCAGCTCATCCGACAGGAACATTAATTTTTTTGGGATAAAAAGTAGCCTATGTGTTAAGCCCAGAGGTGTCATCTACCACCACACCAAATTTTACCAACATTAGTTGCGCCATATCAGGTTGAAGAAGTAACAAACAAACCCACAAACATACATAAACTTTCGACTTTATTATTAGTGTGATATTTTTTATATGTGGTGATAAAGCGTTATATCTACTTGTATGTCTAAAATGTAATCAAATACCTTAAACCATTTACAAAGTAAGTCTCAGTTATCGGCTGAGGACTGCCCGGCGACACCCAATAAAAACTCGCGAAGTAATCATAAAGCGAGTGGGGTGTATTAGGAGGCTCATAAAGCGGCTATTACCGCAACTTTTTGATTTATCTGCCGAGTAATAGCGGCCGCTCTGCCGGGCGTAAAGGTATTAAATAAGGGTGCAAGTTTAAGTTGCTTATAGAAATTGGATGCTGCCGGGGATGTCTCATTTGATATAACAATTCGAGTTATTGACACTAAATATAAAGTTTCTATAACCTATTTTTTTTTCATTAGACTATAGGAGTGTCCCACTGCTGGGCAAAGGCCTCTCCCCTTGATTTTCTAAACCTTTTTATAAGCTTTACTATAAACAAAATATTTGGGGGTTTGCCTAACCCAAAACGTTTTAAGCTCCAGATTTTGCAATGCTTGTACTATTGGTACTAGAAGACACAAATAATATAAATGAGTAGAAAGTATTCATCGCTCAGGAAGAAAATACAATATTCGAACCCATAAAATAAATATATTGCTTAGTGAGAATAATACATGAAATATAATGAAGTAAAAGAACATAAATGTTGAAAATAATTGTCTTAATATTATAAAAACTGGAGAAGTGTGTTTAAGTAATTCCATTATTAAGTACCTACTTAAATTAATATAAGTATAATCGAGTAATGATAATCCATCATAAAATAAATCTTTAAATCATTTAGGATATCAAATCATTTAAAGTTTAATAAGAAACAGATAATAAATTGAACAAAGCGATAAAAATAAGTAGGTACTTTATATAATTTTTGTTTAAAAACATTTACCACGAAACAAAATTGTGTTTCAAAATTAATTTTAGACATCAACTCACTTAAATATTAATAACCAACAGGTAATAAAAATAACAAAAGGTACTTCAAATATTGTTGCAAAATATTCAACAAAACAAAAGCGCGGATTAATTATATTCGCGTACAGTTTACCTTTGTTGACTTGCGCTGCATTGGGAAACAAAATGCCAGTAAGCTTGAAGCTAATTGCAACGTTACAACAACCGCGGCACGTTATTATGAACGCTACAGCGCTCCAAATTACAAACAACGCCACTACTAACAATTTCGGAGACGTCTCTTGCCATTATCACAAAGCCAATCAAAACGTTTTCTAGAAATTTCTACTCTGCGGCCTCGGGCCCGGTTCCATTTCGTTTGGTAATTTCATTAGCGGCCGAGAAACACCCGCGGCGCGACCTGCTACTAGAATAAGGCTGCCGGACGGTAATATTGCAACTTGAACTTTTACCTGACAGCTGTGGTTGGATTTAAAAGCGTTTGTAATCTCAGTGAGGGCCCGCTTTGTATGAAAAGGTTTACAAAGGAATAATTTTGAACGGCGCGAATTAACTGCGAGTGAGGATCCGCTTCAAGTTGAGTCGCTGTTTCGTTTATTAACCTTTGGGTTGTAGAAATGTTGCCAGACTCATATAATAAGGCAATCAAATGAAATACGAAACTAAATTACTGACAAACTTGTCTGACACCGCTACTGTAAATACTCAAAATAATACATACTCGTATTTTATGAAATTCTTGTCCTACAATATGGAAACAAACAGCTAACATCCTTTGCTTTCTTCTATTGTTTTAAATGTCTTGTTTCGAGGAGGAAATTCAGCGTTTCTTATAGCAAATGTTTTAGATGTTGCTTCTATGATTTCATTTATTTAAATAACCATTATGGAATTTTAAGTATACTTGTAAACGGCAGGCGCGACACGTATCCAATTTTGAAATGAACCAAATGAGAGATTCTTCAACTCTACATCTCTCACAATATGATGTCATACCTAACAATTACCTTAGCCACAACTTTGCAATCTACTTTAGCCCGCACCGTGCCCACAGCACACATAAACCGTACACCGCTCGCAGCCTCGCGCGCCTCGCCACTCGCAGCGGCCGCGAGCCCCGCAGCCGAGTGCTCCTTGCTCCTCCTCCACTCGCACTCTATTTACTTTATATACTGCATTTTATCCGTTATCCCGACGACAAACGACTCGAATGCACTTACTTTTGTTTATACTTTTATTACGACGCGAACAACAGACGTTGAGAGATTTCGTTTTCCATTTTATGTCAGATTGCAGGCGCGGGGCAAATAGTTGTTTGTTTCATGTTTCTAGAAACAATTTAGATTGTTTGATTTAGATGTATTTGAGTTGATGTGATTAGAGCTAAGTGTACGTGATCTGTATTACAAAAAATATAAGAGCGAATAAGAAATACGTTTAAAATATGTCGCTTGATTGAAAATTATTAAAATAAACTATTGGATGGTTTCAAATTAATTAACAATGCTATTATCAACACAAAAATTCAAGAGATGTCCTGACGTTGGGCTATTAGTTTGGTTGACACGTTGGACTGGTAGTCCAGAGGCACCGGATGTGTTTCCTTTTATGCTTTCATCTTTGTATCAATGCTTCGATAAAAAAATGTAGTGTTTCTACATTAAAAAATTATTCAACATTACATGTTTCCCAAAATTGGTTTGTCTTTTTACTATTTTTCTTGATCGTCGAATCCTCATGATACGACGAAATGGCATACGTCCTCTACCCCTCTTCCCCTGCCATGCGGGCCTTATTTATAATCTTTTCTAGGCTCTCCGATCCAGAACCGGCCTGTTAGCAAAAGAAGATGAGGATACGTTGCGTGCACACGGTAGACAGCCATGTTTTGATCTTCAGCTCATCGAGAATGGTTTCATTTGTGCAGCATGCAGTCTACAAGATCCGGAGCATTGCACGCCTGCACCACATTTCCAATGCATCAATCCTACGCAAAACCCAAGCATTCATGGTCCAGGTTTCCGATGCGTACATAAACATCAAGAAGACAAGGGTCTGCATTAGTTGTAGTTTTGTTTTACTGTTTATGCCTCTATATCTTCTCTTGAATAAATATTTGAATCTTTGGTCGCAATCACGGTCGTCACTTGTTTCAGAACCTAAGTACACAAATATACTTATGTACCACCTCGAGGTAATTGGTTCTCAACGCGATACCACCACGATCAACGAGCATTAGCTTAGTCTTGCTCCTGTAAATCTTGAGGCCATACTTATCGCTAACTAGCTCAATTCTTCGCAACAGGATCGCTAGTTCTTTCTCCGAGGCACCTAGTATGGTATTGTCAATTGTCATCTGCGAAGCAGAAATTGTTAATCAGGTGGCCACCTACACGAACAACAGCCTTTTTGACTTTGACTTTGAGTTTTGACAGAGTGTCCTCTATCCGTGCCCTGGTCATGCTGCTCAAGAATATAATAGAAGAGAAATGTTTTATTTAGGTACTAGAATACTACAAAACATGTGGCACAAGAACATTGGACAAACTGAGAATGTTGACGACGTAGAATGTTGACAAAGTGTAAGAGTTTTAACCTAAACAATAAGTGTTTGCCTATTTAAGGTTCAAAGGTGTGTGTGATAGAGTGACAGATAACGGAACCTTAATAACTAATAGGAATAAATAATAGGATTCAGTATACTGAATCCTAAAAACGTTATTTTAAGGAATGGTTTAATTGGCCAGGCTTGGCCAGGGTACAGTGACGGTAATTGCAAAAGGAGAAACCCGTCACTATAATTCTGCTCTAAAAACCGTCCTAACGAAAATTTTCGAACGTGCAAGCAAATCGCAGACATGAAATCGGTTTTGCGAAAGCTTTCCTGCAACTCGGCCCAATTGCATTCACACCTATTATTTCCGGATTTGCACTAGAGCGAGAAGTTCATTACAAGAACGGCGTTGAAAAGAAAAACGGGTCGGAGCGGCAATGTGTGCTGTACCTACTGTACAACTTTTTGGTGCAAAACTTTAAAGTAGGGATCGGTGTCGCATTGTGGTGGCGATGCCGGCGCTGCCGGCGCAGCCTTGTTACCTACGGAGCACTGTTTAATACAAGAAAATACTTGTTAAATAATCACCAAACTGAATTAGAAGCAACTGGTCTTGAAACATCTGTACCGATTCTTGGACATAGGTAAAAATATCAGGCTATATGGGATGAAAAAAACGGAAAAGGTTTTGAGAAAATTTATAATAATTTTCCGTAACTTCATCGATCATTCGTTAAATGTTGTTGATGCAACCATCATTTTGATCGACTGGTTACATAGATTGACCTTCGCCAAATTATGGTTAGAACTAACATTACTGCTTAATCCCACCGTGTAGTTCTCATCACTCACAAGACTCGCTGCATGTATGTGGGACACGCACGCCATGCCAAAACATAAATTATAAAATTAATTAAACAACTCCCATGAATGAACACACATCGCATGCTGTAAATTGTTGTATTGTCGTAGTTACTTCATAATTATAATGAAATCGTTGGCTGTCTGGAAAGAAACCATGTTTTAATAAAGTTCTTTCATTTTTTAAGTTAATTTGGTAAATAAGTTAATGTTCGAAATGTTATTTAAGTGACTTAGCTTTTGTAGCCGAGTACTTTTTTTTGTATAGTACTTATCTTTGAACAATGAACATCCATCAATTGCTCACTGAGACGATTCTTAAGACCCCAAACTCGGTAGGATTACTTTATCTAAATATTACAGAGTTTCTAGGGCCACCTTCCGGCTCCATCATCAGACCAGCCCCATGGTACCATAATTATTGTATTGACGATGAAGATATCTGCTTCAAAATTGGGTTGCAAGATTCCACCTGAACAAACATAGTAACGTACATAAATTGCAAGTTAAATAAAGGCGTATAATGTCATTGCTGCAATGTAATTGCAAATATTATGATAATTAATTGAAATAGACAAAACGTTGTGGAATAAAATATTCAGAGGTTGTTGGTGATCCTTACATAAATGTCTTTGCAGTCACATCACGCGTAAACGGCTAGACGGTCAATTAACGATGATTTAGGTTTATAAATAAATAACATCGCGTGACACCCGTTGTTTCCAACTTGGTTCTTTGACGGAATCATACTCCCCCGATCAACAGATGATACAAATTACAACAAAGCCTTTCCTCGCCTCGAGATTAGCCATCGCCACTCATTTGTCTCCGGGGGAGGCAAGGCAAAAACGTCCAACAGCGCCTCAATCAGAACCGGGCCTGATTTACCCCCCTCTAACACGGCGCGCTTTGTCATTTCTGATAGGCCTAGTTATAGTAATAGAACGCGGGTCCATTCACGAGCAACCTATCTAAGATGGTGGATAATTGGTTACTGTTAATAAAGAAAGACATTTAACATCTATTAACGCTAACAATACAAATAAATAGGTAAATTAGAGTATAATAATGGACGAACTAAATAAACTTACATTGTAATACGAGTTATCAACTTATCCATACTAATATTATAAATGCGAAAGTGTGTCTGTCTGTCTGTCTGTCTGTCTGTCTGTCTGTTACCTCTTCACGCTTAAACCGCTGAATCGATTTTGATGAAATTTGGCATGGAGATAGTTTAAGACCCGAGGAAGGACATAGGATAGTTTTCATCCTGGAAATTATCCCTAAAAAGATTGAAAAGTAAGTAAGTAATTCATTATGACATTGATGACCCTGTCGGAAATGTAATGGTTAGACCAAAAGCACAATTGCTCTTACATTTGCTTAGGCGCTTTAAATAATCCCTTTTATTAACTAAGGTGATTAGGTGGATATCTATCGTGTTGTACGAGGTTGCTTCCATACTTCCAAGTTCTACGCGGACGTAGTCGCGGGCAAAAGCTAGTGTAACTATATTTTATGTAAGCACAAGAAGTAGGCACAAATTAAAATTTGGTTAGAATTGACTCGAATTCTACACCATCATCATCATCATTTCGGCCATTGGATGTCCACTGCTGGACTCAGGCCTCCTCAATAGACTTTCACATGGGCCGGATAGCAGCGACCCGCATCCAGCGAGCGTACACCAGTAGATCTATTGTTAATTAATGAAACAACATTGCTAGGTCGTTGGACATCTTCTATCTCTAATTATTGGTCTGTCTGTGACATCCAAAACAAAATGAGCGTTGGAATTTTTTAAGCGATCACTAGTGTGTCTAACTTTATTTATTCTTTTGTTTCAGGTAAACACGTGTGACGCTTCGGCAATTTCGTAAGTTACCGAACTATTTTGGTACATAGCCGATGTCAGTTTAGATCATTTTTTTTTTAGTCTGATAATGAGGCAAATCATCTCTTGAAGATTACTTGTTTTGTAACAATGTGAGTGGGCCGTTAGTCGCTACTACACGGATAGCTGGTCCCTGATGAAGAACTTATGAATTTGAAACGTGTCGGGTCGTTCCTGACAATTTTTACGTGAGTTTAAACGATTTTTTTATAACTAACCAAGATGTCTCATTACAGTTTTATAATATTAATGTGTAGAAAATTATAAAAAGACTCCACTGCACAACGACGGACCAAGTTTGTAACTAGTGTTTAGCTAAGCCCGTCGGATACCCCGATGAACCAACCAACCTAATCCGTCCGCAAACTTTCCTCGTAAATCCACCGAAACTTAATAATCCAGCCTCTAATGTCCCGCTGTTGCACAGTCCAACGAGATTGAAGATTGGTCAGCGACAAGAAGACACGGCCTCTAGTCTCCTCTCCACTGATCAGTCGTCTGGTCTGCAAAAAGTGTACCTAACCTACTAAATATTGATAGCCTTAAAAACGGGTCCGTAATGTTTCATATAATGCCAGAAAAACTAACATACACTTGATATACAATCGATTAATATAAAGTTGTTTCATATGTATAATGTTAACGTTTCATATAATGGCTTTTTCTCATATTTTGCTTTTCTCTAATTATCGATTGATATAATTGTCATTTATGACATAATTGACAATATGCATAATTATACTTTCGTATAACATATTTATTACATAAATTTGTTTAACATACATACTATTTACAATAATAGCGTTTTCATATAAATACTGCCTTAAGGTGAAAAAGGTAATGTTAGGAATCGTAAGCCAAGTCGGACCTGCGCGGCTCGCTCGCTTTGCTCGCTCGTTAGGGTCGGAGTTCAACCTAACACTCCTCCTCGCTTCGCTCGTCGTCGTACCTAACCTAAGCCAAGTCGGACCTGCCTTATGGTGTAATAGGTAATGCCTTATGGTGTAATAGCCAAGTTGGACCTGCGCGGCTCGCTCGCTTCGCTCGCTTGTTAGGTTCACAGTTCAACCTAACACTCCTCCTCGCTTCGCTCGTCGTCGTACCTAACCTAAGCCAAGTCAGACCTGCCTTAAGGTGATATAGGGGGTGACAGCCTTATATATCTAGTTGGAACCACCTTTTTTGGCTACAGTAAAATCAACTTATATCTTCTGTAGTTTATAGCATTGACGAATTATATCAAGTAAGTCATTATGATAAATATTTTTTATACCAAGTAATAAATATAGTAAATGTACATAATACTAAAAGTAATTATACCTTTAAACCATTGTATCAATTGTTACATTCGATCATTTGAAAATTATCTAAAACAATATTATACTATTCGTTACATTATACAAAGCAATGGTATATCAAACCAAAAAAGATTAAGTGAAGTTATATGAAACGTCGGGCACCCCTCAAAAACATATCAAATATCTAGATAGATAGTTGTAAAATAAAGTGACGTTATCGTCAAATAAACATTAGATAAACCTATGAAAAAGCAAAATAGGTACAGACAAGCCTCTGAGGATATTCAATTCTGTGATGGTACAAAATCAAAAGTATATGACAACATAGGTAATGCAGCCGTAAATTTGCTAAACGGGTTATTATTGAAGTCACCGAATTAATCGATATTTAACGGCTATTTATTTAAAGTGGCTGGTGGTGACTGGATGGCGAAAACGGGACATCGGGCCATGTGGCGAACCCTGGGGGAGGCTTACGTCCAGCAGTGGACTGCAATAGGCTGAAATGATGATGATGATGAACGGCAAAACTCCGATGCAGAACAAAATTAAATACGAGTAACCAACACATAAAACTCGAGGTCAAACCGCTGAACTAGGACATATCCGCTGAAATGCGTAGAGTACCGCTACAATGGCCCAAATTCGATGTGACATTTAAATGTATCGAATTGCCAATAGTGATGTATATGTCTTATCATGGCCATGTCGCGCCCTTAGAATGAAGTATCAAATCTGATATTTTACAAAAAGAATAACGCTGTTATATTTGACGTTCATGCACATTTTGATTGAACTAGGTTAACAATGAAAACTGTACTACTGTAATTTATATGGTTCACTAATTCATTGGAGAATTATTTTTCGCCGAAAGTTTCATTTCGGAGAAAACATTTTTCTCTGAAACCGCAAACTATTTGGGATTGTTGTAAAACAACCTAACCTAATTAATTTTAATATGATGATATTTGCAAGAATTATGAAATATATAGGTATGACTAGGAATAAAAATTGCTAAAAATTGCAAGAATTATGAAATATATACGTATGACTAGGAATAAAAATTCTGCGAAGTGAAAATGCGGCGCAATGAAACATTCGACCAAAAATAATTCCGCGAAAAGGCAGTATCCCAATTTATATACATACACATAATTGTATTTGTATACCTACTGTTTGAATTTATAATTTAACTTATCATCATTGGCCAAAATACGTCTTCTGCGGGTTATAGTCCTCCATCAAAGAAAGCCTCCATGACCGCTCCTAGGCCGACTTCTTACTCTGCGACAATCTTAGGCATATCGCGGGCAAACCTCAATTGTCAAGTCGAATTGAGTCCCAGTGCCATGCTGGAGTGGAACCGTAAAAAGCACAATTATTCCGCCCTGGTGTCGGTGTCGGTAATCATAGGACTCGCAACTTGGCCTGTTATTTACCGCCCACAATCACGCCTTGCCGTTTTTGACCGGCCAAGCCGTATAATTGGGGGTTTTTATTTTAGGTGCGTTGTGGGTTTGGGTTGATG
Organism: Apotomis capreana; assembly: GCA_947623375.1. Lineage (NCBI taxonomy): Eukaryota > Metazoa > Arthropoda > Insecta > Lepidoptera > Tortricidae > Apotomis > Apotomis capreana. The sequence continues at coordinate 29,235,454 of OX392504.1, forward strand.
CTGGTTTTGTTGTCAAACTAGTTTAAGTTTTCATTGACCTTTCGATTTGCCAATAGTATTTTTTTAATTTATTCTTGGATTTCCCCACGGTGAGAGTACTATAGTGGTAAGGATGGTTCATCGCTAATATTGATGTCAGATGCTAAGTATATGTATATTTATAAAGAAAACATTTTTTGTCTGTTTAGGAGCCATGAAATCACAGACAAATTTTGAAATAGTTAGTAGTTTTAACATTATTATAAAAAATCAGGCCCTTATTAATCGGGTCCTTTTCGGTGAATAGAGAATAAAGTACTGGGGGTGACCTTACAAACGGTCCGGTAGTTTTGAATTCTTTACAATACATGCTGTCTAGGATGGTTAGTGAGTGTTCTGTTCTGAAAGTTCTGGCTTTAGAACGCGTTTTTGGGTTAATCTTACACAGAATCGATAGCATAAAAAATTGTCCTAAATTTGTCCGTTTATATTACGTTAAAGTATGAACGTTTGAATATGAACTTTTATTTATTTACACGAGCGTTGCGTAGTGGAAACCAAAATACCCATACAAATTTAGGGACACTTTTTTTTATTCTTTATCTTTACATTGATAATGCTACCTATTATGAGTAGGATGAACCCAAAAACGTCTAGTTCTGGAAGAAACAAGGATCCGGGGGTTTTCTTTAAAACGCTCTTGTGCGGTATAATCTATTGCAATTGTATATTCAAACGTTTTGTTTAATGTGTTATATCACTATAAATGCACGTCAAACGTTGTGTTAGCCGCTAAAAATACACACTGCCACATATATGACCCGTACAACGACTGTAATTTCCTCCCATAAACTGAACATGTAAGTTGGTGATATGATTTATTATTAATTTGCGTAATAGCCGCACGTGCTGCGTCGCGTGCGCCGGTCCGAACAACATTACCTGAAATTTAAAATGCCCCATCTTGATGTTCCAAGATTCTAGTACATTGAGTCTTATAGCAGCTGTCATGAAGTTGATATTACTCGCAAAATTACTCGTTGGTTACAGTTTTTTGGTCCTAGGGTCGCCATTTATGAATTACGCGCAATTAACGGCGGTTATAATTTAACAACTTAACCCGTCAAGTGTCAGACCTCCCTAGAACAAAACACCGCGAAATGTCCCATACAAACAAGAAACGGCTGAATTTCCGCTAAAGATGGAATTTTTACCTACCCCGAGAATAATTATATGAGATGTGTTATATATCGTTAGAGAGCTAGATAAATTTGAAATTCGGCACAATATGTTATAATAGCCGCACTTACTTGTAGTGAGATGTAGATTTATTTATATTCCAAGATGTTCGCTTTCCGTCACATCCGTCACTAATCATTCACAATTTACACTCAATTTAAAACCACATATCACATTTTACATACACTAAAATGATACTGGCTAGTTTATGCGTCAATTTTACGTAAATTCACTATTAAACACCTAATAATGACTTCACAACAAATATTTATTTACGAGAACGTGCGCGCACGCGACAAACTAAGCTGCCGCAAATCGCAACTGTCATGGCGGATTTGCCGCGAAATTGAGCACTGTTTGAACAAAATCATAAATCTATCAAAATTCCCAAGACCTTACACCAATGTAATATATGAAATGAAATCCTGAGAAAGTGTATTATAAAACTATTATTTGTTCGTAAGGTTTTGAACAATTGAAAATTAGGAAACAAATGAATTACGACGGCCATCATTGCAAAATTATTGCGTCATTCAAACTTGAGGACTTTTTTCACTAGGAAACAATGTCGTGCGGCTAAATTTAACATTAAAAACGAAAACCTTATTTAATTGCCAGTAATTTGATATATAATACATAATATAAACACTTTCCGTTTAAAAGATTTGGACATATTTATTACACGACACGACACCTCAAATGCAAGTGATTTTCGAAATGGCGGACGAATTCCGCCAATGTAGAGAAAAAAAAATATTTACACGTCACTATTGAGGATTCTGATTGGTTAAAAATCAAATTTGTGTGCTCTGATAGCTGTTGTTGGATAGTAAAATATCTATCAAGCTGCCACCATAACGAATCGATGCAGAGAAATTGATCCAATGAGCGGTTTGGGCTGTAGACTAGCGTGTGTCTACTGGACGCTACCGGCACAAAATTGCTGTAGACTAACGTTAGTCTACTGGACGCTTGACGGGTTAATAATGGCGGTAGAGCAAATGTGAGTGAAACACGATTTGGCAGTAAAGATGGAGTTTTATGTATACTTTACTATCGATTGGATCCCATACTAAGTAATTAAAGAAATATAAAATGGAAGAAATGTTTTTTTATAATTATTAAAGAAAAGCATCCTAAATCATCAAATTTTTAATTTAGTCATCATCATCATCATCCTCCTAGCCTTTGTCCCATATCTTAGTAGAGAATGAATTCTCAATCGGGGTCGGCTACCTAAATCCCAAGATGTGGCGTAGGCACTAGTTTAGTTTAAAATTAAATAAAATTTAATGGTTAAAATTTTAATTTAGTCATTTAATGAAAATTACAGTTTTTATCTTAAACAGAATTACTTTGATTTTAGTAGGCAAATTATAGAAACGTTGGAAATTAACAAACTAGCAGCACAGTAGCGGCCAAAAATCTCGAAACTGTGTCCAAATTTTCATTTATGGGAAAGTATTTTTTACTGAAACCCGTAATAATTATATTTAGGATTTTATAAACATCGTTTTAAAGAACCTATTTGGCTTAGGTTACGTTTGTTCTATAATTATTCTGATAAATTAATATTTTTGAAAAAAAAGTCTTTCGGAGTAATGAAATTTGACGAAACGTTACGGATGGGAAACAAAAAATAATGTTTCAGATAGGTCACCTGTATCTGGGGGCACGGCAGTGCCCCCGCCAAGACGAACAAAAAAGAGGCGAGGCACTACCTACCTTTTCATTTTCAAACCCTCATAGATTCGTCCCAGTTAAGAGGGCGCCGAGCGTTAGCGACTGAACCATAGAGCGCGGGGAATGCGTATTTAGATCGGCGCGCGGCCGCCATAGTAAAAATGTATGGAGAATTAAAAGCACTTTTTGATAAATCTGGACTTTTAATACCAAACAATAATTGAAATATTTTATGCGGACAAATTGTAATGTAAACATTAATCTTTTTTTGAACTGAAAATCAGAATAGATTTCCATTGTTAAAGTATAAAAAAACACTTAACGCCTGATTACGATTTTACAATTTTCGTCCAACTTTACTTAGTTCTCTAGGGTAAAATATTATTAATCTTATAACGTTTCCACGGAGAAGTTGTTAACACATTCTTCGAAGTGCTAAATATATAGTTTAGAAATGGATTAAACAACTAGTGTTGACGTTATCTACTTAACGGCAACTGCCTATTTTTTCACATTTCGCTCGGTGCAGTCTTAACACCAGAGCGCCCAAATTCACAGGTTTAGATGCAATTAGGGAACATATGAAATGTACTAAATTTCACTGATCTAGGTTTTAAACTTTAGGTTTTATTGGTACCTAAAATACGCCGATTTTGCCACTCACTTATACACTGACGTATCAAAACCTCTGGGGTACTTCCCGATGACCTAGAAAGCTGAAATTTGGTATGTAAGCTAGTATTAGTACACAAACAACAAAATAATTCTTAAACTTGGAACTTTTACCCCCCCAACCCCTTAACCTAGGGGATGGAAGTTTGTATGAGACTACTGCAAATTTTGATACTAGAGGTCTGCAAATTGATATAGGGACTCCTTGTTATAAATAAAACACATAATATTCTGGGGTTTTTAGAAAATCACTCTCCCACCCTTTAAATAAGGAGATGGAAGTTTGTATGGGGTTCCCATAATAGGGGATAAAAGTGTATATTATATATGGGGCTAAACGTAAGTATTTCTTAAATACACAATTATTACTACTTCTGTATCTACACTTTGACTTCGTATTTTAAATCTGGGGGCACGGTAGTGCCCCCGCCAAGACGAGCAAAAAAGAGGCGGGGCTCTACCTACCTTTTCTTGAACCGTTTCGTCTCATTTTCAAACCCACCTACAGCCCAAAAAAAAACTAGCGCACCTTACAAAAAGAAATGAGATCCCACCAAAACATTTCATGTAAAATTGGCGGCCAAGACTCACATGCTCATAACGTTTTCGCTGTAAAAAGTTATCAGATCCCAGGAAAAGCCAAGCCCCTAAGCCCTGACTTTACTAACCCTACACCTTGGTTTCAAAAGTATGGCTTGGCCGTTTCATAGTACCGTAAATAAGTCTAACGGACCGTCTGGCGCATTACGGTTTATATTTACGGTAACCTATGAAACAGCCGTGCCATACTTTTGAAACCAAATCCGAAAAGACAACCACAGACAAAATGGAAGTTCATATTTCAATAACCGATATCTGTTTTCAATTGAGCCAAGAGTTGTTGACCCCTCGTCGAGAATGTTTTCAATACCTGACAAAGCTAACGGAGGCTTTATGACGATGCGGTCAAATGTGAAGTGATATGGACATGTATCCGACAACTTGACGAAGTATCATGGGGTTCACGAATCTATTGAATCTTATGTTCACTCTTATACCTAAGTTATTAAAGGGAGCCACTTAATCCTTATATTAATGGTATTGTTAGGAGGAATGAACTGTAATATCAATTTAGAGTTTTATATAATAGTAGGCGTCAGGGTTTATGTTATGTCTTATTCTATTAGCGCATATTGGATCTCTTCAAAAAATTATTATGCTGAGTTCTTCTCAGCGCTTCGGAACTCACCATCGTTGGAACGAACGTCCAATTACATTTATACAGTTTGCACCATCATCATTACAACAAGTTTAAGAGTAATGCTCTTGTCGGTCGAGCATTTTCCTTGCATCTCGATCTTTCGCCTTTTCCTTGACAGCCTGGTACGAAATGACGTTCACCTTCTCCGTCATTTGTTTTATTTAACCTCTCCTTGGTCTTCCTCTATCCTTCTATTATAGTCTTTATATATTCGTCGTGTGTCCAATTATTTTTCCTTTTCGGATCCCCCTAATTTTATAATATAATTTGCACCAATTACACAATATTTACCGATATTTGGCAACAATACTAAAATGATGAGTTTAGTTTAGTTGCACCCACTTATTCCACCCTTGCTAGCACTAGATATCTATTGCTCAGCCCCGCAGTGACAAACGACTACTAGTCACGCTTGCTGGCTTCGCCGATTAACGCCACGCTAAGTGAACCATCTGGGCAGAACTTTTTGTCATGGTGGATATTTCTGTAACATATTTTCGATTTAATGATAATGCCAGATGGTTAGAGACGACATTGTTACCTCAATGGGCATCGAACTACATCCAGGCAAAGTATCCTACTCGTCGCCGCTTCTTTTGGTTTATCTCTTTTCGATTCGAGATATTTTCGTGTTTCTTCTTCTTAGTTCATTATGAATACTAAATCAATTTTCTTTTTCGTCTTCTTAAAGGCACTCCTAGTTGAGTGAGTCATGGGCCGATGGATAGACTGCTTTCGGTTTTTGTGAGATATAGGTAAATGACATTTGGGTAAGGACCAAATTCTCTGCAAATATTGTCATACATTAATGTCCACCTCATCTCAAACTAAAAATAGAACATTTATCGTTAATTTGTAGAGTAGAAAAACACGCCAAATAACAGTTGCTATTTAACCCAATCATCAATAAACGAACTGATTTTCAGAATAGTTAATAAAAAAATTATTCAGAAATATACTTTTTTTTTCTTTATTATATTTCCCATTGAAAATGAATATGTCCGTACTCTGCTTTCTCGAGAATATATTGATTTTGTTTTAAAGTACGACCGCCTTAACTTATACAGTTTATTTGTATATATTATAGTCTTAGGTTTTGTTAAGACGCAGGTATAGTTTAATATTCGGTATCCTTCATCATTTGAAATTTTACGGCTATTTTATGCATGTCCCAAATATTCTTCCATTGTGCAACCTCCAGTTGTGCGACGACATTACACGGAATTTACAACGCTATTCCAGTAGATTCTTCAATTATTTTAATGGAACACTGACTCCGAACTTGCAAGCTAATTGACTTCGATAGTGCCGCCATGTTGTTTTTACTGACAGTCGAGCATTGTGTTGGTGGAAGCTCCGCGTAGCGTTAAAATTCTGTGACTTCTTATGTAATTTTATTGTATTCCATCACGCTTTCTCTGCTTGCGAATGATTAACTTCAAACTATAATAGTATATTGCTGGTTCCCCTCCGTTAGCCCGAAAAACTTTCATCCTAATTTCATTGGCCCTAATTTTGGTAACCCTAAAATCACTAACCCGAATTTTCATTCATCCTAATTAATGAATAGCCCTAATTTCAGGATTCCGAAATTTCATAATACCTAATTACTTCATACCGAATTCTGACTGGCCCTAATTTGCACTTAGCCGATTTTTTTAGACTACCTAATAATGCTAAAACCTAAATTTTATTAAACCTATTTATCTATAAACCTAAGGCAAGGGCTGCTCTCTTTCTCCACGCCTCCGGTTTTGGAATAACACTAGGGTAGGAGTAGGACAGGCAAGACTACGTGGAGTCAGAATTGCCATAGACTCAGGATGTACATGGGAATCTTTTGACGCTCCGCTATACATTGTCACAATAGAAACCTAACCTAACCTACAGTTTTCGGGGTTCAGCCAATTCGATATTTGTCCAAATCCGTTTTTTTCTGTTTTAACGTAAAAATAGGTTTAATAATCTTTAGTACTCTTGACATTTAGTTTCAGTAATGATTAGGTCTAATAATCATTAGGTGTGGTAATTATTAGGTTATTTCATATTAGTATTGTTGACAATTAGTACAAATCATTATTAGAGTATTGAATTATTAGGTCTAACAACTAATTACGGTATAAAAATTAGGTGAAATGACATTAGGGCTATTGAAAATTAGAGCTAACGTTGATAGGTGTAATAATATTAGCACTTGCGATATTAGGTCAAGTAGGGGAGTACCTATATGGCTGCTACATATCAAAGTTCACTAGTAATACTCGTTTATTTTATTGAGTGTGAAACATTTCTGGTTAGGTCGTGAAGTATTTTGCCTCCATTGTGCGACGAGTGGCACAACATTGTGCGACGAGTGACACAACATTGTGCTGCGTGTCACAACGGAAATTCGTCGAAACGAAGACAACGTTACCAATTGTGCTTATGTGAGCTTTTATTTAGGTTCACCTGTCCCGATGTTTATTTATTATTCATCTTCAAACCTTGTACACGTACATTTACAATTTTATTATGCTACTTTTTTCCGGTGTGACACATTCCATTGTGATTTCCGTTGTCCAACGATGCAAAAAATTTGGTCCTTACCCATTTATAATGTGACTTTTTTCGTGACACATAATAAATTATTAAGTGTCATTTATATCTCACAAAAACCAAAAGCAATCTTTCCTTCGGCCCATGATAATAATACAATAATTAACTAAAGTACAAATTTAAACTTTCCGCAATCGCAATGTTCATTTTTAGAACAGTCAATTTTATTAACTGCGATCAATATTTTAAACTACCGATGCAGAGAGGTGCTAATATTTCTCGGTGGTCAATTAAAATTTGCGGTTTGTCGCTCTGTTCGCGCCAGAATATTGCTAATTTCATAATTAATTAACGCTGCCGGGCGGTGAAACTAACACAGTTATTCAGTTATTGTTTGTTTTCGTGTTTAAAAGCCTTTAGTTTGGGACTAGGAGTCGTATGAAATAATGTGATTAATACGAAAGGCTGTATGTAAATAACTTCAGTCGGCAAATTTTGCGTTTACGTTGTTGTGTGCAGAATATCCTCTTTGACGTATCCGTCAATGCAATAACAACCATGAGCATGAGCTCGATTGTGGCTTGCAAATCGGAATTTGGTTTTGTTAAGGTCTTGCAAGCAATTTGTTGTATGTGTGCAGTAGGGCCAGCAGGTAAACTTTGTAATATGAAATAAAATTAAAAGAAAATCTTTATTTCGGACACAATAGAATCCATTGCATACGTATTAGTAGGGTCTTAATCTAAGGTTAGAATGTGCTTAAAATTAAACAAGACATTTATATTTGACGACGCGTTTGGCTCGGTTTGTAAACATCTGCCTACTGAGTCGGCGGTCCCGGGTTCGAATCCCGGCCGGGGCAAATATTTGTGCAAATATTTGTTCTTGGGTCTTGGATTTTATCTATATATGTTTTTTTTTTTTTTTTTGTCATTTCCCCAATTTTTACAGATTTTTCGGCAGTATACTCTATTTCTGGATCGTAAGAGAATGCTCCTCGTTCCAGGTTCACAGGAGCATTGCGTCTGCGGAATCGATCAATTTGATTATCCCGTGCTCGCTGCTGTAGTGACCGATGTGCCCGAACTCGTTCCATTTTATGCCTATCCACTTCATTGTAATTCACTCTAGAACGCAAATCTGCCATACTTACCAATACCACAGTGTAAAAAGTAGTAGTGGGCCGACGCCTTTGATGTTTGCGTAAATGCCGACACCGCTTAAGGTCACCGTACCTACCAAGGGTTGTCACAGACTTACGCAACTGCCCAAAAAAGTAGGGTAATGTTTTTAGGGTTCATGTATGTATTTTGAAGAAGTCGACATGGGTGTCATTTTCTATGTTTTTGTGGGTGTAAATTTAAAAAATGGCATCCATTTTGTAATTAAAGATGATGGACGTCATTTTTTGGAATAATCGACATGGGTGTCGTTTTGTGGGTTCTTGGAGGCGTAAATTTCTAAATTAAAGAATTGTGATTTAAACTGGCGGAGATATTTTTTTCTATAGTAGTCATGGGTTTCTTTTTCTAGGTGTTTGGAGGTGCAGAATTCAAAAAATTGTCCATTTTAGAATTAAAGATGGTTGATATCACTGCTACACACATAGACACCCATTTCTAAAAGTGACGTCCGCCATCTTGGATTTCCAAATGGATGTCATTTTCGTAATTGGAACCCCGACGGACCTTGGAGATGACACCCATATCGATTTTTAAGAAAAAATAATGTCCGCCATCTTGGATTTCAAAATGGATGTCATTTTCTTAATCGGAACCCCGAGGAACCTTGGAGATGACACCCATATCGATTTTTAAGAAAAAATAATGTCCGCCATCTTGGATTTCAAAATGGATGTCATTTTCTTAATCGGTACCCCGAGGAACCTTGGAGATGACACCCATATCGATTTTTAAGAAAAAATAATGTCCGCCATCTTGGATTTCAAAACGGATGTAATTTTCGTAATTGAAACCCCGAGGAACCTTGGAAATGACACCCATAACGATTTTTAAGAAAAAAATATGTCCGCTTTTGAATTTAAAAATTCATGTGACAATGATATGTCAGATAATTTTTTTGTTTATCAGTCTCTCGCTGGTCATCAGTGCGGTTAGCGCGTGAGGTAGCTCGTCGCACATTTGATCGACTTCGACGACCTACAGTCCGAACAAAAAGAGTAAAGAGTAGATTGATAAAACCCCTTCCAGACCTTCCGATCCGATCCAATTTTTGCCATTGCCAACACTGTATGAATTAGTGTTGCCATGGGTTTTACGTTTCGCTGCCTTGAGCCCTTCCAAATAGTAGGCAAATCCAAATTTAAGTACGCTTTGCAAAAAAAATTTTTCAATTGCACCCCCCCATTTTCTAAAATGCTCAATGCGTACTATTGCGTACCCGTCTGGTTACGCTGGTATGAATTACCAATTTTTGGGGGCTTTAACTTAAATTGCGAACTCAAATTTTTAAACGTATATTGTATGTAAACGTAATGTTTTTCTGAACGCCCTGCCCAACACAACAACCAAGAAGTGTCATTAATCATTATTTTTCTTGTTTTAAATATAAATATGGGATAATCCGATTAATTCTCGTTTTTCTCATTTTTCAAACATAATGCCGAAATCATATCATGCGGTTGATTTTATATGAATTTCTGAACGCACCGCTATGAGCATTTGACAACCAAGTGACAATTCCTGTTGAGGAACTGTAAATCTAAATTATGTGAAAACGCAATAATCCGAACGTTGTGGATATATGATCTCGATTCAAAACCCTTATTTAATGTGTTACATCATAATTATCGTGAATTTGAGTCGATCGAAGTTTATATCGACGGGACGAATGTCACATGTTTGACAGCTAAGATCTTATCGTAATTTTGTATGAGAAAATTAAATTATTGTTTTTCGTATATTTCCTAGCATATTTTCCATTATTCTCACCTTTTAAACCTTCCCTGGACTTTCACGAATATTTCAAGACCAAAATTAGCCAAATCGGTTCAGCCGTTCTCGAGTTTTAAGCATACTAACGAACAGCAATTCATTTTTATTTATATAGATGTATATCGTCGTCTAGTACCCATAGTACAAGCTTTGCTTAGTTTGGGACTAGGTCGATTTGTGTATGATTGTCCCTTAATATTTTATTTTATTTTTAACCGACTTCAAAAAAAGGAGGGGGTTCTCAGTTCGGTTGTGTTTTTTTTTTTTTTTTTAATGTTTGTTACCTACCTCAGAACTCCGCCATTTATGAGTCGATTTGGAAAATTCTTTTTAGGTTCATGAATAGACATCTCAAGGTTTTTCCCATAAAATTTAGGTGAAGATCGGATGACGAGATCCATGAGGAATCGAAGGAATTCCTGAAATTTTATAGGCACTTATAATATTTTTCACATATTTTATAAAACTATTTAAGTATTTGCATATGGTAGTCATCATCTTCCAATGCTGAGCTGATGATGGAAGGTACAACTCCTCAACGGTTAGGAGTTAGGAGATAATTCAAACGAGATGCATGCCTTCAAGACTGAAATAACTAAGCAAACACGCAAATTATGTGTAAAACATTTAATAATAAAATCAAAACTGACTTTCACAAGGCGCAGCCATAGACTAATACACCACAATCCTCACCACTAAAACAGAAATAAGTGAACAATAATTACCACAATTACTATTAAATTAAAGAAACAATTCCTCTCCTTAATACACAAAATTAACATCTATACACAGGATTCTTATTCCTGGTACAACGCGGCTCAGGACGGTTCAACACAGGTGACTGAGCTGCAGGTACACCTAAACTCAGTTCGGCCCCACTCCTCTCCACAACGGCAGCTGAAGATGCAGGCAAAACGAGTGCAGGCTGTGTCGGAACAACGCTTGCAACATCACGGTTAGGCGCAACACCCGGTACCAACTCCGTCGCAGGTGTTGGTGACTCAGAATTAGACGGATAAGATATATAAATATTAACATTTCTTCTAATTCAACTGACCCACGACTGGATGACTATCTGTTACTCACAGTGTCACATGCATTGCTTCCAGCGCATTCTTTCCCCACGCGAGGCGAAAGTTGTTTAGACCACCTAATGGTAAGGAGTGATAAGAGATCGTGTGTTTTTGTTCTTGACTCCTTTATTACAGACCATGCCCCGGTTGTTTTCTGTTGCGAATATAAAGCCCACCATTATACTTACAATTTATCAGAAAGGTTGGATAAATCTGCTATTGCTGAGGACATTTTAAATACAGATTTCTCTTACATACTTTCTCTTAGCGATGCTAATGTAGCTGCCGACCACCTCATCGGGACCCTCTCAACTATTATCGTGTCAAGAGCAACTAAAGTACTTACGCCTAATAGGTGTCGCATATTTAAACCATGGATTACCCCTGGCCTTCTTCGTTGCATTAAAAATCGTGACAAACTACATCTGAAAACTAAAAAAGATCCATCTAACCTTATCTTAAAGACTACTTATGCTAGGTACAGAAATTTCTGCAACGCTCTGTTGAAAAAAGTCAAGAGCGCTTATGAACAACAAAAAATGGAGAACGCCAAGGGTAGGCCTAAAGAAACGTGGAAAGTTATTAAGCAAATTGCGAACATCCATCAAGAAAAAACCGTGCCAAGCGAGTTGTTGACCTTATGCTCGGATCCAGTTTCTTCCGCAAATTCCTTCGTTGCCGGTGTCGGCAGTACTCTGGCGAATAAAGTAATCACAGAGAATAGTAATCTACATACTCCCTGCACTAATAATATATCAAATTGTCCCTCAAATTTGAATTCTATGGCTATGTTACCTGTTGACGACGCAGAAGTTGAGGACATCATTCTCAGCCTAAAAAATGATTCTTCGGTTGGTTATGATGGGATCTCAACGTCTATTCTTAAAGCTAATCGCACGAAACTCATACCAATAATGACCTTCATCTTTAACTTGAGTATCTCATCTGGGATCTTCCCTGCCGTCTTCAGGAAGGCATTAATACATCCAATTTACAAAAGCGGTAGTAAAAGTAACCTAAGTAATTATCGTCCTATTGCTGTTCTTACTTCTATTTCAAAGGTCTTTGAAAAGCTTCTTAACAAGCGCCTTATCGAATTCCTGAACAAACACAATATTTTGGCCCCTAACCAGTATGGTTTCAGGAAGGGGCGATCTACTGAAGATGCGGTAGTTACACTTACTTCTTCAATTATAAGGAACCTGGAACAAAAACAGAAGACCATCGGTGTCTTCTTGGACCTCTCTAAGGCCTTCGACACGGTGTCTATTCCAATCCTCCTGAACAAGTTGGAAGCTATATGCATTAGAGGCATTGCTCTGGACATGTTTAAAAGCTATCTGTCAAATCGGACTCAGGTTGTAATTATTGGCCAAACCAAAAGCAACGAAGTGCAAACGGACTACGGGGTCCCACAGGGAAGTGTCTTGGGACCTACTCTCTTCCTCATTTACATAAATGACCTGTGCACTCACCAATTACAAAACTGCGAGATTATTGCGTACGCTGATGACACGGCATTAATTTTGAGCGGGACGGACTGGTCCAATGTTCTCAAAGCCACAGAAAATGCACTTCAACGTATAACACAGTGGCTGTCAGCTAATCTTTTGACATTAAACATAGAGAAATCAAAACTTATAACCTTCTCGCCAGCATCAACATCACAACCAGGTGCCGAATTCTCTGAAATTATTGTGCACAAGTGTTTACGGCAATCGGATCGGTGCTCTTGCCCCCCACTCTCGCGTACACAAAGTATTAGGTACCTGGGTGTAATTGTTGATAGTAAACTTTGTTGGAAATTACACATTGAGGCCTTAACTTCAAAAATTAGGAAATTAATTTATGTATTTAAGAATCTTAGATCTACTGTAGAGCGACATACTTTGAAGATGGTCTATTTCGCTCTCGCCCAATCTCTTTTCACTTACTGTATCACTGCATGGGGTGGAGCAGCTAAAACATTCCTACTGCGAGTGGAGAGGGCCCAGCGTGCAGTATTAAAAGTTATGTTTAAGAGGCCTTTCAGATACCCCACTGTGGAACTTTATAAGGAGAGTCAAGTTCTGACAGTTCGTAGCTTTTTTATCCGCCAGATTATCATAAAAAAACACAAAACTCTGGATTCTGATAGGGATCTTACGAGTAATAGGCGACGTGCGCAAAATGTATTTCCCGTAATAAGTTTTCGGTTGGCTCTTTCAGGACGTCACTTTGATCATCTCAGTCCGAAGTTATACAACAAAGTAAATAAATTGATCACTATTTATTCACTAACACAAAGAGAATGTAAGAAAAAAATTACGGATTGGCTACTTAAACTTGCATATAACGAGATCGAGAATTTATTGGATTTCCAATGAAAACACACATCACACTTACACAACACAGCACCTACACTCACACATCACACCATCATCACACACACGCTAGCGCAGTTCAAAGTCACCACTGACATTAATTTATTCGATGGCATGTTTAGAACTGTATATTTTTATTTTGTTTTTAATGTTATTTATCGGTAGGCTTAGTTATAGGCAACAAATTGTAAACTGAGTAAAATTACTTGTTTCTCCGGGGTGAGAGCCTGGTGATCTGTAATACAGGTACCCACCTAGTTCAGACTCCAGTCTCTCACAAAGGACTACCTTATAATTTACTGGAATGTGAACAGTGTTATTACAATTTAAGTTTTTCCTTTGTGAGCTGATAAATAAATAAATATTATTATTATTATAATAAGCTCCTCCTCGGTCTTAACTGGTCAATATGCATATGAGCTACCCCACTATTACCAGACACCACTGTATAATCTGTACTCCCTAAACGCCCAGTAACAACTCCTGAAAGCCATTTATCACCACTATTATATTGTCTTATCCACACATTTTCACCCACATTAACCGATCTCTCACAACCTCCTGCCCATTGGACCATTCTCACCTGCTCCATCCACACCCTGGCCTGTCTATCGGGCTTTAAAACGTTCAAACCTGTACGCAGCTTGCGACCCATCAGTATCTGTGCAGGGCTCTCGCCAGTAGTACAGTGAGGCGTGTTTCTATAATGTAACAAAAACGTTTGTATAGCAATCATAACACTAACTCCCTGTCTAACAGCTTTTTTCACTACTCTTTTAATAGTTTTCACGGCATTTTCTGCTGCGCCATTCGAAGCCGGATGATATGGAGCCGCAAACACGTGTTGAATATGGTTACCAGAAGTATACTCAGCGAACTCACGGCTCGTGAAAGGTGGTCCATTGTCAGAAACTATCTGCTTAGGAAACCCAAAACGAGAGAATACTTCAGTTAACTTCTCAACCGTATTAGACGCCGAAGTACTCGCCACCAGAAAAACCTCCAACCACTTGGAAGTGGAATCCACCATTATCAAATACAATTTACCATTAACTGGACCCATAAAATCAACATGAACCCGTGTCCATGCGCTACTAGGATACGGCCATGGACAAGGCATATGGCCCCTAGGTGCGTCCTGTTCCGCAGCGCATACATCACACGTCTTGCACTTAACCTCTATCTCTTCATCCATACCAGGCCACTAAACATAGCTACGGGCCATAGCTTTAGTTTTTACTATGCCCATATGAGGTTCATGCAACATTTCCAGAACCATACGTCTACAAGATTGTGGCACAACAACCCGGTGACCCCACATAACACATCCCCGTTCCACGTACAGCTCCTGACTCCTATTAAAGAAGGGCTGTAAAGTTCTAATATCATTAGTCGAAGGCCACCCATCACAGACGTAACTCAACACCCTACTTAAAATCGGATCCTTAACCGTTTCACGCCTGATAACCTCGCTGTCTAACGCCAAAGCATCTTGAACATAATGTAAATAAGTATGCTCCGGTATAGACGGTTCACACTCTCTATCGCACACCAAAGGCAGTCTAGACAAACCGTCTGCAATGTTGGCTTTGGTGTTAATGTACTCGATATCATACGAAAATGCGGACAGTATCAATGCCCACCTTTGCATACGGCTTGCAGCCATTACAGGAATTCCAGCCTTTGGGCCAAACAGACTTACTAGAAGCTTGTGGTCAGTCCTCAAAGTGAAGTGACGGCCATACAAATACTGACTAAATTTTTTTAAGCAAAATATAATAGCTAAGGCCTCTTTATCGATCTGCGAATATTTTTTTTCCGCACAGCTAAGAGACCGCGACGCATATGCTACAGGACGCTCGCCACGAACACTAGGCTGCGTGAGCACACCAGCCACCCCCCGCGCGCTCGCGTCGCACGTCAATACCAAAGGCTTGTCTTGATCATAGTGTGCCAGTACCTTAGACCCCGATAAACGCTGCTTAATGTCTTTAAAAGCCCTATCACATTCCCTTGACCAATTCCAAACAACGCCTTTTTTCAATAAATCGTACAAAGGACTTAAGATAGAACTCATGTCCTTAACAAACTTTCCATAAAAGTTAACCATACCCAAAAAGGATCTCAGTTCTGTAACATTTTTAGGAGTGGGCACTTTTACCATTGCCTCAATTTTAGTAGGGTCCGTAGCTATACCATCCTTGGATACCACGAAACCAAGATAATTTACGTGGTCAACTAGGAAAACACACTTACTTCTCTTAACTTTCATACCACTTTCATGCAACCGTTTCAACACCGCTTCCAGGGCTTTCAAATGCTCCTCCTTGGAATGTCCACCAATGATAACATCATCTTGAAAAATTCCGACCGATGGATGCACCCCCTTCAATAGATTTGTCATGGTTCTTTGAAACACACCAGCACTAGAGGCTAGACCAAAAACAAGACGATTATACTTGAAGAGCCCTCTATGCGTATTAATTACCGTCAAACGTCTTTTTTTTTTTTTTTTTTTTTATGTCATAGGGGGCAAACGAGCAAACGTATCGCCTGATGGAAAGCGATTACCGTCGCCCATAAACACCTGCAACACCAGAAGAGTCACAAGTGCTTGCCTACCCGGAGGACGAAGATAGAATGCCTCTATGCTAGTAATTTCACCGGTCTTGAGGTTTCATTAAGAACCAGCTGATTGTAGGCTTGTGACAAGTCAATTTTGCTAAAATACTGTGAACCATTCAACGTTACCAGTAAATCCTCTACTCGGGGCAATGGATACCTATCAACCAGTAAGACCGGATTCAAAGTAACCTTATAATCCGCACATAGTCTCAAACCGCCATCTGACTTACTCACGGGAACCAACGGTGTTGCCCAGTCCGAACTGTTAACCGGCTCTATAATGCCGTCGCGAAGCATTGCGTCTAACTCGTTGTCCACACGCTGCAGCAGCGCGTATGGAAGAGGACGAGCACGACAATATATAGGAACCGCACCGTCACGCAAATGCAACTGTACTTCACCACCGTTGAACCGTCCCAGGCCTCCATCGAAAAGCTCCTTATATCTGTCAAGCAATACATTAATATTTGAGGATACATTTTCATTCACAATTTTATTTACAAGAGGGTATCGTTATCTGTAATTCAGCCAACCAATGTCGACCAAGCAAAGAAGTGGTCCCGCCGTCAATTACAAACAACTCAAGAGTCTTCGAATTATTCCCATACTTAACCGAGGGCTTGAGAACCCCTAACGGCTTGATTTTAGTACACTTATAGCACTTTAACTTCAAATCGCAAGGTTCCAACTCCAGATCATCAAACATAGTCTCATAAGTACTACCGTTGATACATGACACCGCTGAACCAGTATCCACTTCCATGTTCAGAGCCTTTCCATTAATAAATAAAGGTAAACTAACCGGTTTATAACTGCTCAACGATAAATGGTTAATATCGTCTTCACCACTAGAAGCATCGGACAAATCGCTCAACACATTATTATTCGGCGACGTTCCGTCAGAATCGTCCATAAAGTTGACACCTCTTATTCTCTGTTGTCCACCGCTCGATCTCCAGTAAGTAGCACCATCAGTAGACACGGAACACATTCTTCGTAGATGGCCCACACTCTTGCATCTACTACAGACGTGCCTGCGGAACTTGCACTGGGCTCCGCTATGATTCCGCCAACCACAAACGTTACATGGCCCACCGTTGTCTGTCGAGCTGGGCTGTTGATGCGGCGCAACACCATCCGTAGTTGCAGCACCATGCGCGACTTGCCGCCCTCTGTTTTTATTCTGAACTCCACGCACACATAATTTATTCAATTCAACCGCGGCCCTGTCAATGCGACCGCCTCCGCTTCCAGTTTGCTCTACTGACGCCGCATCCCGCTCCGCAGACTCAATCGAATTTGCCAGTCTCAGTGCCTTTTCATAAGACAGCGTCTCCTCCGCAAACAATCTCTGACGAATTACGTCGCTATTGACCCCGCAAACGAACTGATCCCTAAGATTATCCTCTAATGATCCTCCAAAACAACAATCTTTTGACAACCGCTTGAGCTCCGCCATATAGCTAGCGACATTCTCATCCGTCAATTGCCGCCTTTGCCGAAATTTGTATCTCTCCGCCATTATGGACGGTTTTGGTTGTAGATGTTGCGACAAAATCGCAACCGCCCGATCGTAAGACAAATCTTTCGGTTTAGTCGGACTAGCCAAAGAGTTACTTACTAGCTCATATGCATCTTCACCCATTACCGCGATCAGAGTTGGTAACTTCTTGTCGTTTTTCACGCCATTTGCCGCAAAATACATCTCCAATCTTTCCGTATAAATTTTCCAGTTCCCATTCTTTATGCAGAACTCCTTTATACTCCCAATCGACATTTTACTCGCCGCCAATGAAATAACTTAGCAAACACGCAAATTATGTGTAAAACATTTAATAATAAAATCAAAACTGACTTTGACAAGGCGCAGCGCAGCCATAGACTAATACACCACAAAGACCTCCCTGATCACCCTGCCATAAGTGTTTTTAATAATCACTAAAAAGCAAAAAAAAAAATTTTTTAACAAAAAATAGAACCGACTTCAGTAAAACTAAAAAGCCAAAAATAACCCGTTGGCCAAACCTCACGTAAACTATAAAATATAAATATAATAACTGAGTGGTTTGGGATCGACTTCAAAGGGTGAGTCAAAGGTAATCTGTACTTGAACGGGTTATTTTTGGCTTTTTAGTTTTACTGAAGTCGGTTCTATTTTTTTATATATATTTACGTTACAAATAAAGCTACGCCTTTAACCTGCTCTGTCCACCATCCTTGTATAGGGCAGTCACATCTTCCAGCAACTCCTTTTAGAATGCTGTTGGAACTTTGTCTGGCTCCAAGTTGAGACTATCCGTTTCCTCAGGATGGCTTGGAAACCATCAGTGCGGGCTTCCGCAAAAATGCTTGAGGCACTACACCGACTAGGGAGTCCCATCAGCATTCTAAACGCATTGTTATATTGGACATCATTATTTAATCAAATCATTTAGTATCCGTATTCAGAAAATACCTACCAAGGAGCTGAAACAAAACATTGTACGTATCTTCAACGAACATACTCATCTTTAGTTCCAAAAATCCTATTGGAGCGCGGTGTTTCCAATTTGATTTCATCGCACAAACAAATGAAATTCGCCTAATATCCTGCCAGGGAGAAAACGAAGCCAAAGCGGAGGACTAGTTGATAGAACGGCCGACCAAATGGCTGAGGAAATAGTCCGGTCCCGCTGCCTCGGCGAGTTTGCGTCGGCCGACACACGCCGATTTGGTTTACTAACTTTTAAATGTAAATTGGCTGTGAAGCGACCTGAAATGCTATTTGTACCGCGGGTCTTGAAGCTTGTTACGATTCCGTGGATTTGTTAACGGTGAATTCTTAGTTTGAAAATGGAACGTATTTGTGTTACCTACGTACCATCAGACGTTCTTTTAATATTCGATATTTTCGTGTTTTAGATTACTGGCAGTAATAAAAAAATATCCTAACCTTTAGCTTTAGCAAAAACGCTTCTATTGACGGATCGGAAATTGTTGTCTGAGATACTCATGACGAAATAAATATGCAATTTGAGAATTATACATATACATTAAGTATCATATTACTCCACTAGAAGACGTTTCTTATGATACTCGTATCTGTGTGAGGTATATAACTCCCTCAGATGGCAATTGGCGGTAAGTAACTATTTTTTTGTCAAAATTTGCAAACTAGGGCCTACTAATTAATAAGCAATTACGCTCTAGTACCTATAGTTTGTATAGTAACTATTTATGTAGTTTCTTATGCTTTTTTAATTACCGCTAATTTTCTTAAAGTCATTTGATGTAGTATGTTACGAGCTATATTATGGTATAAATAACTCTGTAGTGACTTATTTTTAGTTACCGTCATTTGCCTAATAGGGCAGTATAAGTATACTACATAATTATATTATACTAGCTTTTGCCCGCGACTACGTCCGCGTGGAACTTGGAAGTTTGGAAGCAACCTCGTACAACACGATAGATATCAACCTAATCACCTTAATTAATAAAAGGGATTATTAAAAGCGCCTAAGCAAATGTAAGACCAATTGTGCTTTTGGTCTAATAATTACATTTCCTACAAAGTCATCAATGTCATCATGAATTAGTTACTAACTTTTCAATCTTTTTAGGGACAATTTCCAGAATGAAAACTATCCTATGTCCTTCTTTGGATCTTAAACTATCTCCATACCAAATTTCATCAAAATCGATTCAGCGGTTTAAGCGTGAAGAGGTAACAGACAGACAGACACACTTTCGAATTTATAATATTAGTATGGATAGGTTACTTATTTAGTGGCACCTAGTTTAGTGGCTGAAATAAGAAAACTAGAAAAACAGACCACAATATCAGATCTATACATCATAAGATATTTAAGGAACTCCAAAGAGTTCAAACAGCCGTTTTCAACTTTTAAATCTGTTGTATCCATATCTCACAATCCGCATACAGAACCGAGATTTACCTTTCAGCCAACTAAATCGTGTTAGAAATAGACTCGAAGCCCCGGCGTGTCCGCGGCGTGCGGCGATTCGGACGTTTCGGAGCCCCGGCCAAGTTTACCTCGCTGGTGGAAAAAGGGCGAAAAGGGTACGTGGGTATGTGTGAAGTTATGCCTTTTTGGCGTGGTGCGGATGAAGTTTCCTTCTAAGCCTTCAGCTAGCTCGTTCCATGCTTCCCACAGCTTGCATGTGGCATACAAACTTACGGTATAGGGTATATTTAGTAAGGCAGTTAAAATGACTTTGTTTTACTATACCTAACTGTACCTACTACAATAGTCTAGGACTAGGTCAATTATAAAGAAGGTTGTATTCTTTTACAAATTATCTATTTATTAAGTAGTGTGTTGTGTCAGACGTTAAAGATCTTCTGACGCATTGGCTTTGTAAAGGTAATCTGTAGCGAAATGCCGTTCCGAATCGAATCCCGTTGAAATCTCTGCGCGGCGCACTCCGCATGAAACTTCGACAACATCAACTTTTTATAGCTTTGTGGGGTTTGTACGGTTCTCAGAAAAAATACATCTACTAGGTAGTACACAGAATGTTTTGTTTGTTCGTCTGTAAAACAAAATGGATTATAAAGGGTCGAGCTAGGGTTTTTTGCAAAACTCACAAAACATACAGAAGAAATTCAACGCATGAAATTATACAATTAGAAGTAAACAACCGCCTGGTCTTATGAGTCAGACAACCTTTAAATAACTAACGTCCTACTTAACCTAACCTACTTTGTTTAGTTAAATGACCATGTAGAAAGTATATACTTTACAACCAGAAAAAAACAGAAAAAAAAACGTACAAACAGAAAAAAAACTACGACGGACATAAAACCTGCTCCGTTTTTTGACATTGGTTAAAATATTCAACAGCTGTACATAATCTAATTCCACGGTCTATTTTTAAGCTGAATATCCAACCATAGCTGCGCGTTGTTCTTTTGATCATCAATGAAAATGAATGCACCACCAATATTAGCATTTCAAATATTTAGTTAGCTTCGCCACAGTTTGGTGTTAATGAATTGCGTGATCGGCGTGCTCGTTTGATGAATCATTGAGAGTGGCCGCGCCTGCTCAAAGGCTGTGGTTGAGTTTTCAGACATGACGTGAGTTGCTTAAATCTCTTTTACTCTTAAGGAATTAAAATAAGGCCAGTATTATGACAATTGCGCCATAGGAGGCATGCGTCTTTCTCATACGAAACACACCGTAAAACTAACGTAAGAACTGTATTTTAATTTTATAAGACGAAAATAATTGATTCCTTATGATGTCTCCAAGCTGTAAATATTTACAATGCATTGTGTAGATTTCCAAGTCACGATGACGCAACATAACACGTTATCGCAACGTTCCACCTCACGACAACGTAACGTGGGTTGTTTACTCCCACATAGATTTCACTTATCAACAAACGATAAACAATATTTTGTAATCGAAAACGAAATTTAATGCACATGTCTTTCCGCCCTGCTTTCGTCACGTCATAATTTCAATTCAAACCACAATTCAATTACCTGATAAAAATAAAATACTCTGCCTAAAAGTCCTATTTTTTAGACATCAATTCAAAAACGTACAACCACTTTAAAACTGCTAATTGTTATAGATACAAAGTTATGTTTTTAATGTAGGCAAATTAACGTTACATTTCTATATCACAATGAGAACAAAAGGAATAGACACTTTTCCTTATTGCAGCTATGAAGACGGCCGTAAACGTTCTGACTTAAGGAAGAACCCAACAAACAGAGCAATTGCGACCCGGTGTGAGAGCACCTTTAGCCGCGCGTCCGTGGGATAAGGAAATGTCCTCGATGATATATCGTTTTGTCGCTATCTGGAGCCACAACACGGCAGCGCACGAATGTGCGGCACATTTGTTCGTCCTGAATATCACGCGTCGGATTAACCTACTGACAAACTCATGTAACATCAGCTGTACTGCATTCGAGGGATTAGGTTGAACATCGACTAGTGACAGCGCGTGTTAACGTTTTGACAGTTTACAACTAAATAAGTTCCGGAAAATAGACGACTCATTTGTGAATTGTTTGCAGCGAATTCGAGCGTGGAATTTGGGAATTTGTTGCATCAAGATGAACTCTCAAATTTACAATGTGAATTTCTGAGTGAGCTTGTTCGGTATTCAGATAACTTAAGCTTTACTCGACAAGGCATACATACTTGAATTCAAATTATAAGTAGGTGTACATAATATATGTGGTTACACTGAAGGGTAAAATTGTGTGCCTGTAAAGAGCTCAATAAACAAAAATAACGATTCAGATATCAATTGGCACGGCTCCGATATGAGTAATGTAAAACGGGCACAACAGACCAGCCTAGCGCGGCTAGTAAGTATGCCGTCATAGAAGCCTTTAGATATGCCTGCTTCACTGAACACGATTGTCGCAGGCTCCCAATTAAAGCGTTGCAAAGTTATCCTATATCGGTATCGGGGTTATGAAATAATGAGCCAGCCGCGTGGGCGAGTTGTCTTATCGGCTCACCGATATTGCCGATACGGAGGCACGCGAGACTCGCGCTTATCTGCGCTGATATCGTCTAGAGGTTCCGCAGCTTAAGGTTACAGTATACCTCAATTTGCCAGTGACCTTATTCCTGATAGGATTTCGAAATATGGGCCTAAATTCGGCGTTTTTATTAAGAAAACTCCCGTGAGTCTCCGACGTATTGAAATACATACGACACGTATTTACTCAAACGTAGAAGTCGAATATCGCTCGACATGTTTTGAATCGGTACGCGGTTCATCATCAAGAGCTATGATCAGTCGCGGCGGTGGCCAACCGAGAACTGCGCGCTAACGCTATCCCCGCGCGGCTGCTAGATACGGGCGTCACCAGCGGGGCCGAAAATCTACCCTCATCACTCATCAGCACGCACAATGTGAATTGACTAGTGTTTTATTCTGCGTGGTTGACTATAAAAATCCAAGATGGCAACTTCTTTAAGACCGGGAGGTTTTCCTTCTTTAGGGTTCCTCCACAAAACGACAACCGAAAGCCTCACATCGCAAGGGTGGAGAGTCATGTGGGGATCGATTGGAGCACTGCATACATTATTTACAGGCGCCATCTGCTCTGGCAAGATAATGGCGACAGCGAATTGAATACAAATTTGTTGTTATTTTATTTGGGGCAGGTTTAGGGCAAGTAAAGTTTAATGGAAGGCGTAATGGAGTCGTTTGGTTTTTACTGTGTGCAATCAAATGGATGGCTCGATTGATGGGATATCGTCAATTAGGCTGGCTGTGAGTAACACGTTTTGATTACCTACTCATATTTTTGATAGCGTATGCCTATATGGATGTTGTACGATGACATGTGTCCTCAGGCTTTCCTTTCAGCGTTTTCCTTTTGATCTACTGTATTCGTAAAAAATACGCATTTTGATGAAAGATGCCAATGACACTTTTTAGAGTTCCGTAGTCAACTAGGAACTCTTATAGTTTCGCCATGTCCGTCTGTCCGTCTGTCCGTCCGCGGCTTAGCTCCGTGATCATTAGTACTAGAAAGCTAAAATTTGGTATGAGTATGTGTATGTATAACGCCGACAGAACGGTAAAATAAAAATTAAAAAAAAAATTTTTTTTCGGGTATCTCTAAAACACCTAAAGTGGGGGTGAATTTTTTTTTTCTTTTTAACACTGGTGTGTGGGGTGTCGTTGGATAGGTTTTGTAAAAATAATAGGGGTTTTTAACATTATTTTTTGATAAAGTCAGCAGTTTTGTAAATATTCGCTCCGAATACAAAAAAAAATGTGTCCGTGTCTCTAACTTTACAACCGCGGGTCAAAAAAAAACGGAAAAATTCATGTATATAAGGCCTTATAAGTACTTTCAATGAAAACTATATTGAACAAAATCGGTTGAGCCGTTTTTGAGTTATCGCCAAATTTCATATTTTTCTTTAAAAGGACGTAAGTTGACTTCCAGAAGGTAATAAGTGATTACAGTTTCTAGGGCGTTTACGACCTTTTTATAGAGCTTAAAATCTTTCTTAACTTAAACCTCGGGCTTAAAACTGCAGTTTATTGTGAAGGATGAGCAACTACGGAACCCTACACTGAACGTGGCCCGACATGCTCTTGGCCGGTTTTTTTTAATAAGGAACGAAAAATAACATACTTCGCAAAAGTAAAATTATAGTGGCAATATCTCTAATAGATTTTAATGTCAAACGTCGACTCGAGACCTAGACAATTTATTAGTATTTTACCTGAGTTACCTGTATTAAAAAATATCAAGTGTTCGTCTATTTTGTAAAGGATTGGGTTCTACCTTCACCATTAGGCGCTATCGCGATGTAGTTAATGCCGCTAATGGCATGATAGGGGTTATTAACGTGAAAAGCGTAATCAAATGTTGTGTTTCCGAGCTTATTTTGATTGGCCTCACTATGATTTATGTTATTATTATTAATTTCTAGCGCGGCGAACCACGGCTGGCGACTTGGAGAATTAAACTAGGGTGCGTATTGCCTTGGATGTATTCTATGGTATATTGTACGTTAATAGGTGTTCCTTTGTAAAATGAGGTAAGATCATCAGTGCGTTGCGTCAGGGGAGACCGGTGCGTCTCTTGATAATAATATTTATCCAATATTATATACGCAACACCTTAAAATAATGAGAGCTCTATGTCAGTTTGGATAGCACAAGCCATGGCATGTTTTGTTTCAGGATTGACATATATAATTGGAAGATAATGTCTGATGATACGGACCTATACAATAAGTCTGTGCGAGGCTGGCGATGTAGATTATAATTGTGTTGTCATCTAACAGTTAATGATAATTATATTATTTTAAATAACACTTATACACCCACTTATTTTGGTCAGTTTACTCCTCAAAGCACCACGAACATCAAGTATATCCATCAAACTCCTTGTTCTGGTCATTATTACATCTGTGCGCTATCCACACTGCGATGTATAAATAAAACAGTCATTAAATATATAGGTAGCACTGCGATGTATAAATAAAACAGTCATTAAATATATAGGTAGATACACGTTGCGTCTGAGCCCGCGAACACAGATAGCAAACGCGAGTATGACACTAACAAATTGGTCAATACTTATGGAAGCATCTCCCGTCGGTAACAATCGCATCTGTGACTTATGCCCACAACCCGTAAACAAACAGTCAGTAAACATAAACACGTTGCGTCTGAGCCCGCCTATGAACAGATCGCAAACGCGAGTATGACACTAACAAATCGGTCAATACTGAGCCTCAAAGCTTCCCCAGGTAGGTTAAGATCCCGCCTCAAGTTATCCCACCTGGGTCATACACAGATCTAGGTTCACATCTTTCTCATGGACAATTTAGGATGTTAAGACTTACTTTTCTGATTAGACTTGAATCCACATAAATGGTGTAAGTGTGGTTTTTTTTATGTTTCATATATTAAAAGAGCTTTGATTATAATAATATAAATGAGCATTTGTCAGCTCCAGCAGACCTAAACACATATATTTACATCAATCGCCAAATAGGTAATTAACATAAACCGTTTAAAAGCAAAAACACTATTGAGAAAGATAAACTAAATTTGTATACACTTACTTGCAAAAAAAACCTACTTATATAAAATTTGCTTGTTCCAACAAGGGTTCCGCCATTCGTCATTTTTAAATCGAATTATGTAGTTAAATAGCTAATTAAAAAAAGGTCGTTGGTTAGTGGAGTTACACTATTGTACTGGGGTTGCTGTGTAAAAAGTTCCATTCTGTTAGTACACAATCACTACATAGTATAAAACAAAGTCGCTTCCTGCTGTCTATCTGTCTGCCCTATGTATGCTTGGATCTTTAAAACTACGCAACGGATTTTGCATCTATATTTGAACCCAACTTTCATTGAAAAACTGATAAGAGCAGATATTTGCAGCAGGCTCACAACCTAGCTCGGTGTTGAAGCGTCTCCACATATTTAATTCAACGCACACAGCCAATATCGTTACGCGCGGCGTGCGCCGCTTCCAAATCGCGCTACACACGCCGTCGCGCGACATCTAGCGGGACGCAAGTGAAAACTAACACACAACTCGACACGACACCAAATCAAATTAAATTATCAAGCAGCATTTTTAATTTCAATGTCCTATTACGTTACTTTGACAGATAAATCATTACATTGATCTCGTGAACAGGAGTCTTAAAGCATCCGCAAAATAGGAAATTGAAATGGGTTAAAATACGCCAAAGTTTTCAGGGCCGAAAGAGACAAACTACAAAACCGCTACAATTTGTGCTGCACGATAATTTGCGCTCCGACTGCATTGTTTCACAAGTTGTAGTTGGGCAAGTAGGGTTGCAGTCCGTATCTACCCTAAAAATATTTAATTTAAATGAGTAAGTAATTTAAATTTTAATAGCTGAGTGGGAATGAAATGTTCTGTGTTGCACCGTTTTTTTTGTGCAAATTATTAGAATTTGTAACGTCCGCTCAAGGCAAAACATTTACTACACAAATGTACAATAAATAAGCTTAAACATGGAAACGGTCCGACATAAAATTTTATTCCCATTCAGGTACTAAAATTTCGTAAAGTTTGCTTAGGTTTTAGAGGAGGAAACAGACGAGAAAAAAACCTCCATTTGTATGGAAAAATGTGCAGCGGTATTTCTTCTTAAGAAACCTACAAAACTATCTTTGTCGAGTTCATTTACATCTACACACTTACGAGAGCAAAAATATCTGAACACGACTTATACTCCTGACAATAGGGTCGTGTTCAGATATTTTTGTTCTCGTAAGTGTGTAGATGTAAATGAACTCGACTGTAAGTAAGATTAAATGTTTACAAATGAAGCGAAAATACATATTGTAAACATTTAGTTTACGTTAGCAGACGTTACTGCTTTAATAAAAATTAGTATCGATTAAATAATGTTTTGGAATAATAATTACACATGCTATTCTTGTTATACTAAGCCGATGAGTTTAACGTCATATGCTTATAACTAAAGCTGTAGTCGTGTTGCAGAACGAGTGAGAAAGTCGCTGACTACGGCGACTACGGCTGCACGTGCCCGCGTGCCGCCACTCGATTTAGCCAATCTGCTTTTGAATGCGCGGTTTCTTCCGGCCACATATATGCATGTGGATACGTTATTTCAGGCATCATTCAACAAGGCTTTGCGGTATCACCTATTAAGCTATATCTGAAACTCTTATACTACGTAAAATGCATAGTATAATTATGTTGATTTTCACCGTTTGGACTTCACTACGTAAATCGAATTATTTATATTTTACAGCAGATGATTTGAATTGGATACTTTGTTCGCTTCTATCATAACATTCAAAATAACGATATGCCTCGATCATCTGAACTCGGTAGTCTATATTGTTTTTTCATTAATTTAAATGGCATAGTAAAGAAACGAACAGAAAAAGATTAATAAAATGAATAAAAAATCTTGCGGAACTTCATGAAAAGTTTTATCGTAGTTAATAACGTAGATCTAAGCTACGTACCTACCTATTTACTATTATACCTATTTCTAACTGAAGAACTACGTTATTGCCTTTGTAACAATTTTCTGAAAGGTACCGTTCAACTTTCAGATAGCATATTGTTTATTATGAATATCTCAAGAAAGGAGTAAACTTACTCGTACAACAGTTATTGGTTTAATTTCCATTTCCACGTAGTTCACCATTCCGTAGTTTTCCATATTTATTTTTGTTGTTTTATATACCTACTATATTATCTTAAATAAATTAACATTTAAACCTTCCGTAGTTTATCTTGTATGTTCGGATACTCTCAATTTCATACATATACAAAATAATTTATTCATTTTTACTTAGTATGAGCGTTTAAAATACATACCTATGAATATTATTGAATTTAACTATCGTTATAAATGCCAAACTTAGCTACAATCCGCAGCTAAATCTTTCTTCGTAGTTTATCGTATTAGGTCGTTAAATATCGCACGTCAAATCTTTGTGAAGGCAAACATGAAAAAAATGTAATAAAAATAATTCAATTTCTTTTTTACTTACGTGAGCACACATTTTACTCCTGCCTTAGATACATTATATTGAAATGTGTGAATGAAAAATACTTTTATCAGCGATTTTTTACATAATGCCTGAGCTCCAAACCCAAGTTCGGATCCGTACATTAAATAATTGATTTCTCAAAATCTTATTTTACGAGAAACGGGATTTTATTCCATGCGCTTGTTTGTGGCTTATGTTATAAATATAAATGCAGGTTCGTTAGATATAGCTCATTGAAATATAATAAATTCTTTATTTCAGAACTGGCACAATCCATAGTAAGTTAGTAACAGAGCAACACTTAACTATATTAGGTATATTACCTAGAATTAAAAAGTCCATTACTAAGTATAAGTATAACTATTATACCTACAATATATTCTACAGACATGTATTCGGTCCCGGCGATTACTTCAACTCTGCTGCTGGCGTTAGTGTGCTCTCATGTGGCTGACGTAGGTAGCCTAATAATATCTTATGTTTAAAGACCTGCGCGCATAACGAGCACGTGAGCACCCCACATATATATAATTGCACTGATTACTGCAAGTGGCTTTCGGTTCATCCCTTCTGATATCTCAATCAGCACGTCGTTGCGTCTCAAACGTTCAGGTTTTATTTTTTACAAAAAATCTCCATTTTAGGCAGCATGAACACGACAACCTTGCTCTACATAGCCCTGCCAATAACTACTTCTACCCAGTATTTAGTTAAGAGACAGTCGAGACGCCCTTCCAGCGCCTTTAGGAGGCTGTTGCTGGTGCTGCGCACTCTTAGCAAAAATACGGTCTGTTCATGCTAGCAAGGGCCAAATTAAATATGTAGTAACCAAATACTAGTGTTAAATTAAGTGAACGTGGGAAACTTCATCCTGTACTCGATAGAAGTTATTCTATGTTGATTGATTTTTACTTTTTGAACTCTTAGAGACTGTATACATCTCTAAGAAACAGCTTAGTGTAGTATAACACTCAGAGATTTTATACATCTCTGAGGAAATTTAATAATTTTAAAATATTGTATTGCATGTTATGACGCCTAGAGACCATAACATCTCTAAGAAATTTAGGTTTAATAATTATTTTCTATTGTAAATTATTCACGTTGACGCCTAGAGACCTTATACATCTCTGTGGAATTAAATTAATTCAGTAATTATATTTTATTGCATGTTGTGACACCCAGAGACTTTATACATCTCTGGGTATATTTAATATTTTAAATTTATCGTTAAATTTTAGTTTAATATTTAACTACTTAACATTAATTTGGAGTATCTATACATCTCCTTTACGTGTACCAGTGTAATTAGTTATAACACAAGTGTATCATGTAATTGTTTTCGGTTTAAAGATCTTTATTTCTCAAAAGAATAACAATAATTCACTTACTTGAGAAAAAACATCACATGCATAAACTATAATAATCTAAGCTAGTTGAGCGTAATCATTATAACAGTCGCAAAATTATATATATTATTATAAAAGTTACAATTTGCCGGTAGAATTATAAAAGCATACAAAACAAGTTAACTGAGTAAAACTACGATCGCTGTCTGCATAGGAGCGCGCTGCGCTGCGCGATGCGAGCGCAGTAGTAGATAAGATAACAGTTTTACGTGTTTTAAGTATTATATACGAAAAAATTGCCTACTGTTGAGTTTCTATCGGCTGTCTTCTCAACAGCGGTCTCCTCTTGCGAAATGCCGGTAGATTCACAATCTGACTTGTAAAAGTGCCCCTGCGGCCTACTTACTGAATAAATTATTTCATTTCATTTCATTTTATTTCAGACTTAAGGCGTCACTATACTGTAATCGCAGTGTGGTATAAGCCCTATGAGTAAATCCTAGCACGTGTAAAAGATTTATGTAGCGTAAATTTTACTTGTTTGATACACCGTGCAAAGCTAGGTTAAAGCTTATTAGCACGCATTGCATAAATATAAAATTACAGTTTTATTAATGGTTATCTAGTGAAGACCTAATTGACAAACATGTTAGGACGATCCTGGTGCATAACCGTGATTTAAACTGTCAATATTTCTATTGATATTTCACGAAATTATGATAAAGGAGTTAATTTTATAAAAACTTTCGTGAGACATATTTAAATATTGTATTAAGCGGTTTACACTCACGTGAAATTGTCAGGAACGGCCCGACATGTTTTGAACTCGTATGGAGCTCTTCATCAGGGACGGCTGCCCGTACACCGCCGCAGCAACCTCGTCACTGATCGATCGATCGATCGTGAGAAGGTGAAGAGCTCCATACGAGTTCGAAACATGTCGGGCCGTTCCTGACAATTTCACGTGAGTGTAAACCGCTTAATACGATAAAGTAGTTGATCGAAGTAATGAGTAGGTACTTAGCTGACTATACCCCTCACGACAGATCATGATAGGAAACTGAAAGTAACAGTTTATCTTTTTAATATTTACGTAACATTGCAATAGCGTTATGATGATATCAAAACTACGAATATTGAAAGTGTTATCACCATTTAAAATAGCACAGTGTCACAGTCACAGGGATTATTATTTGCCATGAGGACAAATCTGGATGAGAATACTCGTAATAATTGCGATCGAACTCGTGTGGCTCTCTGCCACTTTAGTACCTACTTGGTAATCTTGATATACTAATAAGTAGGAAAAACAACAGTTCTTATAGGTCGTTAAATATTACTGGTTTCATAACCAGTTACTTTGCAACTGTAGTAATTTATGAGTATACACATAGCTATAAAACGACTGAACAAACTTGTGACGCCTACATTATTTACGGGTGGTAGGACTCGTTGCTATGTTCACAATTAGCCGAAACAAACTTATGAGAACGGCTGTTAACTTTAATGGCTTCTTGATGCCCTAATTATAATAAAAGTTTACGGCTATTTTACATCGAATGCTGTGTAATTACGTTCGCTTAATAGTCTTGTTCGGTCTTACAGGTTCTTATATGCTAATTTGTCGCACTTGAAAAACTTGAATCATTTTGAATTAGTCTTAATTTTGCAGTTTTCAATGCTTTTCGAACTTTATTTTTTGAACGGATAAGGAACCTTAAAGATGACTCGCTTAGTTGACCGCGCTGAGCAAATGTGTGCCGGTCAATATTTGCGTCACCGACTGCAGACAGGACAGCTATGCTATGTGAGCTAGCTGCTTGGACTAAATTTTTAGCTGCATAGTCCTAGGAACTTAAAAGTCAGATAACTTTACACGCTGTGCTAGGAATACTGGACAAATTTTATGTAACACTTGTATGTGTACTATTTTAATATCTGCATAAGCAAGTGTTTTTAACCCGTGACGTCTCCTGTGGACCTATGCAGTCCATAAGGATCCGAGGATCTGGAAGTGTGCCAGCACCAAATTTGAATGATGGTTGGTATACTATCGGCCAAATTTTTTTTATGAAGGATGCGTGTCGGTCGGAGTTACTCAAATGAGTTAAAAAATTACAAGCCATAATTAACCATTCATATACGAAAGATAAGTAATTTGTTTTGCATTATGTACCAATACAATCCGTATATATGTATGTAATACGTATAGTGCAGTGTGATGCCACCACTTGGAAGCTTAATTAGGCAGCAATTCAATCACCAAATGTTGGAAATGCATAGATTACAATGCCATCCAACTATCAGCAATATCAAGAGCAATCCGATCCACTCGGCGGAATGAGCTCGGGCCAGATTAAACAGCGCAATAACAAAGCAGCACTGCCTTTAAACATTCAATAATATTGGAAGAAAAACTCTTTCACGAGATGAAATAAGCTCCGAGCCATTATCATCTAAAGTGAATTGCAAATTTGAAGTATTCCCCGGAATTTTCTAGAAGGCGAGACAAAGACGCCGCGCGGAGCGAGGAGTACTCTAGTGAATTTCTGAAAACAAACACGAGGTAAAATAAAGCCTTAGGTGTTTGCGTCGGATGTCAGTCGTATATTCGCGCCACCCGGCTAAGGACCCGCCAGGGAAGGCCTCGGCAGGGATGAGCAGGCGTCATGTTTAAATTTGCAATTCAACTAGAATACCTTCGCCCTAACTACGAGTGTCGCACTCCCCTCCATATTTGATAAACAAATATGAAAATGAAGTACAGTCACGCGAAAGCGAGGCGAGATCGAAGCCGTTTTCCTCTTGTTTTGACACTCGGCGTTATTTTCTGAGGCGAGTTACCGCTCGATAGGTATTCGCTTTCGTCACCGGCGGAGGCTAAAAGCGCGCCGCCGAAGGTATTTGATTCCGTAATTCAATTTTAACCGTATTGTTAACTGTCGCGGCGCGTGTGCTTGCCGCTGACAGTGATATGAAACAAATTGCTTTGATCATTATTTTGCTTGTCAATAAGCGGGCGGCGGGTGCGTTTATTATTCACTCCAAACAAATTTACAAAATGATGGACAGTTTAATTAGCACATGAATGGAGATAACGGTGACGTATTTGGAACATGCGTGTCGGAGCCGATATCGCTCGGATTCAGGGATGATTGCCTAAAATGAATTGTGATTGGGATTTATCGCGAGCGCTGTCGAAGGCAATTCACGGAGGCCGCGCATCTGCTCGCGCAAAAACCCAACAGTCGAGATAAGTCGCGTCCGCCGGCCGCGGCATCTCACGCTAACGACTACGCTATCCGCACTGGTTCCGCCCAGTACCCTATTTCGAGATTGAAACATCGGAAGACAATAACGCTTCGAAAGTTACATTAAAATGTATGGTCCATTACTGAAAATGTCTATCGATTCCGCTTTAGGAGCTCAGAATAATCGGCGGCGTCGTCGCTGTAATGTTTAAACTCGCTCCTTTGAGCGGCGTGTTTGCCCGCCCGGCGCTGCCCGCTCCTGTAGGTACCGTTTCAAAGCGAGTTTTCCTACGAATCTCGACTTATCGGTGATGCCGAAAAAAGTGAAAGACAACGATCGTAAACATGACGAGCACTCCATCGCCGGCCCGCGCTCTTTTAAATAGAAAACTTATGTGTTCCTCTGTACGTGACGTGAAATTCACTCGAACCTTTTCACACATGTGAGTTTTCGTCAAACTTTATTCTCTTATGCTCCGGAGAACAAGTATTGACTTTTATTTACCAACCTTTCACATAACTTTCCTTTTCACTTTCTACGATAAGTGGTTTGTAGATACAGAGAAAAGAACTATACGTGCTCAGAACGAATGTACTGAACAAAATGGCGAGAGAATATCGTTTAAGATATACAACGAAATAAAAAGTGTAGCTACTTTTCAATTAAAGTAATACCTAAGGATGACAGGGCGTGACAGACGCTAACGCTCGGCTAGAAGTGGTGACGTGTCGCGGGTGATTTGACGCGTGACGTGTCAGCACGGTGTGGTGTCACGTCGGCGAGTCGCCCGCGGCGCCGCGCGACAACTAGCCGCGCGAAGAAGGGGTGAGCGGCAAATTGACAAAGGGCCTCGGAGTGGATCGTCGTTTTGCGAGTGACGGCGAGCGAGGCGGCCGGAATACGGGATGAGCCTGAGGCCTCCGGGGGAAATAAAACAACACGGATCCTGTAGGAAATATGACGGGGCCAGGAGTAACGAGCAGGAGCGGCAGCGGGGATAATATAGCAAACGAACCCCCTGCCATTTATCAGACACATATTTAATTTCGTAGCTCCTGCATTCTAGAGTTAGACCACGATTTTGCTTCTTTGATTAACATAACTTTATTATTCTCGGTATATGGCCTATCTGTTTCTCGCCGTCGCCTGTCCCGGGGCCCTGCGACTCGTGGCACGCCCGCTCGCTCCATCACGCGCTAATGTCGGCGGCGCACCCGTGCCTCGCACCCGCGCAGATCACTCACGATCGCGACACTACGCCGATATCTAACATTCGACTACTAAACAATACCACGCTTAAAACTCAGCACCTACTGAAAAACTTCTACTTGTAGTTTTAGGGACTTTTTATCCCCAGTTTATGAATAGCGCAGTCGAAAACTTTAAAAAAACTCGTAATAGAAGCTGCATAGGTTTAACTCGTTCGTTGGAAGTAAATAATTAAAACGTCATACCCATTTGAAAAGCTAATTTCAACTTTGTGTTTAAAAAACAACGCATTAAGTAAATTAAACTGTTGCCGAAACTAAATTTGGAACAAAATTTCTCGAGCCCGATGAGAGGAACTTTACAATACTTTTAAAAAGCGGATTCGCGCCGGATCCCGTCGCATACACAACGGCAGTCGCGGCAGACGAGCGGGAGGCGCTAATTAAGATCACATTACTCAAAAACTTTATAATGAAGAGCGCTCTCAACACACTAATTAGATTTTTCTTTTGTTAAAATCCGGAGGCGTGGGCCGAGAGTTATTCCCGGCCGGGTTCCACCTGAATTATTCGAAGGGAAACATATTTTTTTATAATTTCGGAAAGAACAAAGTTTCACGGGAACTTTTTTGATAAATCTATAATTGCGAGATGAGTTTTGGCGAGCGGAGTCTCGGAATTAGAAGTCGGCACAGAACAGGGCAATGCTCTTTAGAAGGTAAACAGAGTAAGGGAGCGGGTCCTTCGGGAATAATTCCTGCAAGAATAGTGGGACGCGGCGACTCTAATATGCTCACGAAGTGGCAGCGCGCGGGAATAGCGGCCGAATATATCGTCATATTTTTAGAAAGAAAAATAATACGAGTACACGGCGCGAGTAAACGTAGCCGAGTTCCTGAACTGATATCGTTACGTATTTGGAATTTTAATCTCGCGTGGAGGCGAGCGCTACGAGGGTTTTGTATTTTGAGGTGTTTTATAAACCCAAAGTGGGTCAAGATGAATTCAAAATTTCGTGCGACATACCAATTTAGTTAGTTAGTATATTGTAAAGCGGTTTACAGTCACGTGGAATTGTCAAGAACAGCCAGACATGTTTCGAATTCGTATGGAGTGCTTCATCAGGGACTGCTATCCGTACTGTCGCGCGGCAACTTTGTCAACGTGTCTTTTTTGTTGTTTGTTTGTTTTTCGTTTCTTTTTTTTGTTGTCTTCAAGTGTTTTCAAATTAGTACATAGTCTCCTTGATTTGCTTTATTATTAAAATTATTTTTAAGCGATTAATTGAAAAAAAAGGTGTGATTCGGAAAATCGCTAAAATCAAAAACTTAATGTTACTTTAGCATTTCTCGAAAAACAGTTACTTATGCGAAAATTGTTACGAAACTCAAGATTTGAACAGAAAAAATGGGAATTATATAGCACCTATTCCCCATGATGAATAGTCCCCATGATTGGTTTTAGGGATAATGCTCAAAAAGGTAAACACAAACCTTTATAATCGTTTATTTCGTTCTGAAATGTATTTAAGGCCCTGTCAGCGAAGTGGATAATTATTATTGTCCATATCGTATTTAATACAAAAAGCCCTTTATTGGTGTATGGTTTAAACTATTCCCTGCAAGCGGCGGTTCTGCTGCGTTCCGCTAATGGCCTCCGCGCGCACCTGGACGCCGCACGCACACACCTGGACGGACGCCACAACGCAATAACTTCCGCATTTTATTCGCGCGCAGTGCGCCTCCGCGCTCGCAGCCCGCAAAGTAATGACTACTCGCATTGTACAGTGTAGTTGTAAAGAACAATTCTTTATCCCGCACGTGCTCGCGAGCGCCTCAGTAAAACAATGTCAGTCCATATTAAAATGAAAAAGCTAATCTGCATAAAAATAAAAGCGGGAAAGCCTTCCCGATGACTGAAAAAAAAAAACGGTACGCCTCTATAATTTTTCTGGCGTAATCTCCTTTATGGGTATGCAGTCGTGTTCACTTCTTTTATGTACCCCTGGCTTTTGAACGTTCCTAGCGATTACATTAAAATCATAGGGCATGTGGGCTCCGTGATTTATGGAGGGCGCTGGCACTTAATTTTACCCTTGTTTATTGTAATGCGAGCCGTTCGCTGAGCCGGGACGGCAAACAGCCGCAGTCCGCCCCGGCAGTAAACCAGCCTCAGACTTATACCAACCTAAACTATTGTCCTACAGGACAAAATTGTAAAACCGTGTAAGTGTCCCAAAGTTTCAAATATGCAACTTAGACATTTTATTACTAAAGGAAGTCGAGAACGATTTATTTAAGTTTTAAACATGATAGAAATGCGAGAATTCATGCATGGACATGCCCGCATGCGACACGAGGCAAACGGCAGATGTAAATTATCATGGCCGATGCTCGGGGTCAGAGTTATGTGAGGTTACTGCTTAATCCGCAGCGGGACTGTGGTGCACAGCGCGGCGCGGGGCGGGGCGGACGAAATGACTTTCTTCCTTTATTTACCTGCGCAAAAACACGGG
Source organism: Apotomis capreana (assembly GCA_947623375.1). Taxonomy (NCBI): domain Eukaryota; kingdom Metazoa; phylum Arthropoda; class Insecta; order Lepidoptera; family Tortricidae; genus Apotomis; species Apotomis capreana. The sequence continues at coordinate 29,272,167 of OX392504.1, forward strand.
CCCGGCGGGTTTAATGCTGAACGTATCGCAGCGTCCCGCAAATATTTGACGACGCGGTTGTCAAAGATAATTTCATACTTGACTATCATGACAGATTAGACTTGTTTGCGTTAGTGTGCAAATTGAGCGATGAAAGGCTCTATTTGCGGTAAAAACTTGACCGCAGGCATCTCAATTCGCGCTCTCAAATAGCAATCTGTTGACCAGCTCGGCTCGGCGGTCGTCCGCAGTTTTTCTACGGTCTACTCTATAGGCATAGACACAAACGATAGCTGTCATCATCGTTCGCGTCAGCTAAAAATATAAAAGAAATTTCTCGAGGGACCAACATAAAATCATAGACTTTATCTAGAATGTCCTAACGCCATTTTTATAAAAAAATGATGTGGATAGACAGCGTGCCGAGCCGACGATAAATGAAATATCGTTTCTGTCACTAATTTTCTCTTAAAAGGCTTACACAGCCGGGAGCGCGAGTTTATTAAATTTATTAGAGCTAAGTATCTCTTTCAAATTGTAGCTGTAGCTGAGGACTTAAAAAAATTATGTTTTCTATTGATTTAAGAGGTTTACGAGTCCTCGAGGGCATTGGAAACTTTCTACCGATCCGCTTAAAAAGGTTCTGGGAGTTTAAGTTATTTATAGAGAAATGTTTGGTGAATTTATTGACATTGCTTTTAAAAATATTAGAGTAAGTCCCGGTGGGCGGGTGATAGATCGCAGTGCTGAGCATCTGGCTCTGGGTCTGCAATCGACTCGAGACAAAGGCATACCATAGCATAGTAAATACCTACGTAGCTTATTGCACTCTGAACCTAAGCTATATTATAGCTTAACTTGTCTCTGAGGGAGAGCAGGACATCGCAAGTTGTTCTTAAGTTGTAACATAGTGCACGAGCTTTAGATTTTGCATTGCGAATTCGTCCTCATCAATTTTCGACTGTATTGATTAAATTCTGTTTAAGGCCTAAATAAATGATTTAATTGAAAACTTTTATGCTGGAACTGTTCATTTCGATAGGCTAGTTGATATATTAGTTTCAGTTACCTCGTGCTGCCCAGGAGAGCCGTTGGAATCATACTTACCTACATATAACGAGTTCAAATACTTCTTAAATCGCTAGTGCTGTTATTTCTTTCAAAGACCAATAAACTTGCAAGGCTAAGTATTCAAATTCAGAACCTATAAATCGAACGAGTCGAGATGAGCGATCGTTTCCAAGAAAATTATTTCGGTCGCAATAGTATAAATAAATAAACCAGGGGGGGTATTCGACCAATTTTAGAGATATAATGAAGATCTCTCCTTTTCATCGCCATCCGTCACTTTTGACGTGTGCCTACTTGACAAGTGGCGATATCCCTAGATCATCGCAACTTCGTCAATTCGGACGCGCAAAATTTTCGTTTCCTTGGTATGTGACGGCATAAATAACAGGCGCATACTTTAAATTGACCGCGTAGTACGTGAAATTAGTCCGTTACGTTTCGTTCAAAACATAAATTTATATACATGAATAACATTTTTGACAATCATTATTGCCTTCGTATTTCCAAAATTGAGATGAGATATGTCACTTTTAAGCTAATCGCATTTTAATGACAGTTCAATGGCGATATAACTGTTATCTAATAGAGATTTGACGTTTGGCGATCACTCAAATGTCAATCTCGAATTAGGTCCCAGCATTGGACTATCGCTAGAAAGCGATTGATTGAGATGGTTTAGCGATGTTCCTTCCCGTTCCCTCCCAAGCGAGCAACGGATTACAGTTATTGCCTATTCTCCACCCGCCCAAAAACGAACGCGCGACGCGGATCTAGTTTAGGACACGGCGCGATGAGGAAGAATGAAAATCCCAACGTTTTGAACAACAGTTAGATGTGAAATCAAAATGTTTCTTTCTACTCCAGTTTTATTTGTCTATCAGTAATAGAGTTACCAACTCATAATTATATAGACATGCATTTCGTGAGTCTTGTAAAAGTTTATAGTCTATTACCGCCCATAAAAGCACTGGATGTTTACTTTTGACTTTTTACAGGTCAAAAACTGCATGTGGACGAAGTCCTACCGTCCGCGGAGAAGAAAAAGTCATACCATAACCCTTTTTTCCTTCTCCGTAGTCGGGTACAAATAAACCTAAAAGCATCTGCGGATGCGCAGCATATACCTATATATTTTTTAATCGGTCCAACCGTTTAGGCGTGATGAAAGGACAAAGATTTTAATTTTATAACTTAGATATTATGTAATTCGAGTCTTAAAAGGATTTTTCAAATTCGAGCCCGAAACTGAGCTCCTATTAACATGCTTGCCCAAAGCGTATACTATAAACAAAGACGTTAGTTCAAACCCACATTCAGCCCTACAAGTCCCTGCTTGTTAGCTGTAACAAGCCTTCAATGGCATTGTGATGAACCCTGAACATTGTGCGCACGTGTCGGCCACAAAGACTCGTCACCAACAAGTTTCGACACGTCGCATTGTCGCTGCACGTCGCTATCGGTGACGAGCTTGTCACTGGAATCAATGCCGTCCGTGACAATGGTGCGTGGGTTTTGATCAAAATTGACACTTACACGGCCAATTTACAGCGTAAATTTTCAAATGTTAAAATAGATTACTGATGGCGGCGCCAGCCTGCACCATATTTTCAAAATAAATAAAGAAAGGCATGCACGACGAATCATTGTCAAAATTCATAGAACCCGGTTCCCACCGGCTCGCCTTGTTTTAAGGAATTTGTAAGTATATCCAAATCGTCTGATCTAGAAAACAAAGTAAGCAAAACTACTTGTGTGAAGCCATGCAACTAGTGCATTTTTTCTCGCTTCTGTGCTAGGAGGTGTGCTGTGAGGATCACAAAGTTTCGCTGAACTTAGAAAGTTTGTAAACTAATGAAAAAATAAAGACTATTTATACGCTATGGAGTAAACACGTTTGAGACGTGACTTTGCTAGTAACGTATTCAACCGAGCGAGCGAAAAGAACGGACGAAAAATTGCTTTCGTATGTCCGTCCAGTTTTCTAGATGTTTTTGGTTACAGGCTGCATTTCCCAACCAAACCTCAATTTTGTTTGTGAGCAAGTGCTATTATTTTATAGATTTTTTTTTATTGTTATGGCGGGTTTTTAGGCGCCGGAAATATATAATATAGAAATATCATATTTTAGCTATTTCAAATTGGAGGATCCTCAAAATGCCGAAATACAGGAACTTATAGCCGAACCGGTGAGACCAAGGCCCATCGTCTTCGCTGGCTCGGCCACCTTGAGCGAATGGGAGAGGATCGGCAGGTGAAGAAAGCATACCTTGGGCGACAAGGCCCATCGTCTTCGCTGGCTCGGCCACCTTGAGCGAATGGAAGAGGATCGGCAGGTCAAGAGAGCATACCTTGGGCGACCGACGGGGCGTCGTCCGGTCGGTCGGCCAAAGTAACGCTAGATAGATCTGGTAGAGAAGGATCTGCGTGAGCTCGGAGCCATAAACTGGCGAGAGATTGCGCAGGGTCGGAGGCCAAGACTCATTTTGGGTCGCTGGGCCAGCGCAGTTAGTTTAGTTAGCCGTTTCAAAACACGTACACATACAGTCAACCAATTTGATTCCTAGGCCATTTCGTACCTTGTCACAGTGAACGTCAATATGAAAGCCGCTTGAAATCTCATATCAATGTCATTGTGACAAGACAATAATGGCCTAGAAATCAAATTGGTTGAATGTACGCGTCACGCTACGCGATTAAGTCCCGTTTTGTTATATTAATGTTTGAAAATTGTGTAAGTTTAAATCAATACATTACAAATGAGACTCACGAAAACTCTACCTCATAGAGCCAGTATTACCAGTACACAATTAGTATTGTACTCGTTCAATCTAAATCCACTATTATGAAACAATATCCGGACGGTGCAGCTTAGTCAAAGGTTGAAACTGTAGCTGGTGGAGCCAAATGAATGGAAATTATAGCCATTATGTCGCGTAATTACACCTGCCGAGAGCACCGCCACAAAAGCATATTGCTTTTACAAAACAATGCCATGTCTGCACAGTTCCGTGGATAAAATAACGTAAGTAGATAATCTTGACTCATCTCAAACTTGGCTTAAGTAGGTAACATTATAATTATAACTTATAACCGTACGCCACACATTCATCTTTTGATCTTAAAAATATTTGTAACACGTCTTTATCCACAAATTTGCACGCGTTATCGGAAACCACCTGTGTTAATCCATGACATGAGTTGATCTGTCAGTCGGCTAAGTTGCTTCTCAATTCATTAAACGACATCCAAAAGCATCCAAATATTAAAAAAACGAATATTTCCATAAACTTCCAAACTAAAAATTGTTATTGGTAGGATTGGAATTCAGCAGTGACCTGGTTTAATTTAAAACATTTTCTTGAATTCGATACTTACGAATTCGGTTATAAGGTATGCGATATGCATTCTTCAACTGGCAACCCTCATGTAGTCATGATCAAACAAATCAAGTGCCCTATAGGTAGTTAAAAAACTGGTGTGGCTAGAAGATGTTTATGTATTCCCACTTACGGAGTGTAGAGAGGTATTACAGTCGGGGTAAATACAAATTAAATAACAAATCAGTTTGTTGTGTTTTAATTAAAAAATGTGTGTATAACCTTTCTACACGGTAGTTTTTTAGAAGATATTATTACAAAATGCAGAATGATGTTTTGCTATAACTGTTGAAATCTGTCGAGAAAACAGAATGCCATACACTGGTGGGTTATAGTTTTCGTTCATTTAAAATCAAATATGAAGCAAATGAGTGACATGCGGTGGGTGCCGCGGCTGCGGCGGCGGCTGCCGCTGACAATATTTCGGGTGCAGAAGGAAATCCAACCTTCATTTGTTTTTGCGCTCAAACTGAGCCTGCGTTTGAATATGGACACGGTAGTCTTTTGTTTTTATTGAGTCCCGCCATCTATACGTTTTGTTAAACGTGCTCGTCGAAAGTGATTCGGCTTCTTTTAAATTGAACTTCGTTCTATCAATGCTTTTTCTTGGAAAATGTAACTTGCTTGTTTCATCGAGACTAGAATAGTTGACGATGGAAATTGTCAACTTCATCATCATTTTAGTGGTGACATCTAAATAGTGGGGCAAATAATAATATGACTCTTAATATTATCATTCATTCAATCAAAAGTTGATAATATAGGTACGACTGTGGTAATACCTATATGTAAAAAACAAACCACGTGCCTAAAATGTAATACAAAATTTTAAGTCAAGAAAAACTTAGAAGCACCACATTTTTCTGATGCTACAAAAGGTCTATAAAATCTAAATTGAACGCAAATGTGATAAGCTCGTAATAGAACTGTTTTCGAAAATATAAACCATAACCATTGTTTTAGCACTCGCTCGTTCTTAGTCTTGTTTTAACTAATTGAGGCGTTAGTTGTTTAAAAAAGATTCATGTTCACTTAAACGATTTAATTCAACCAAAAACACATTTATTTTACAAAGAAATAGAATCAATTCAAATATAAAGAGAAAGCTATCTTGGTAACGATGGCTTAGACGTCTATCTGATCCGAGAGTCGTTGCAAAAGTGGCGTCAAGAATGGCTCGCAGGTCACGACGAATGAGGGCATCCCCTCTACCCCCACTCTCTGCCAACGTCAGGCCACCCAGCACGTGGTATCGGTCAGGTGACGTCAATTTTCTGGTAATACGGCCTCTCCTGACAGCTGGACGTCCGCGTCCACGACATCGGCAGAATCAGCATCACCGGGTTGATACAATGGGGCCCCTGTGGTTGGTCGATGGAGCCGTCTTCACTCTGTTGATGATCATCATCCTCAACGTCAAATAAATCTAAAACACCGTTAGTTTGCATTAGTCACACAGTCATCTTCACCAATAGAAAAACATTCAAATTGTGTTAATCATTTAGGGCCCACAGGATAAACAATAACTGCTACATAGATAGCTAAACATGAAGTAGGTACAGAATACAGAGCCCTCAGGATGTTCAAGTGATAAAGCAGAGCCCTCAGGCTGCTCATCACCAAACCGCAGCTGGCCCTCTGGCTAAACTTCGGTTGTGCGGCAACAGAGCCCTCAGGATGTGCACAGATAATACTTACAGAGCCCTCAGGGTGTAACAAGCTAATACTCACAGAACCCTCAGGGTGTGACAAGCTAATACTCACAGAGCCCTCAGGGTGTGACAAGCTAATACTCACAGAGCCCTCAGGGTGTGACAAGCGATAAAGCAGAGCCCTCAGGCTGCTCATCACCAAACCGCAGCTGGCCCTCTGGCTAAACTTCAGTTGTGCGGCCACAGAGCCCTCAGGATGTGCACAGATAATACTTACAGAGCCCTCAGGGTGTAACAAGCTAATACTCACAGAGCCCTCAGGGTGTGACAAGCTAATACTCACAGAGCCCTCAGGGTGTGACAAGCGATACAGCAGAGCCCTCAGGCTGCTCATCACCAAACCGCAGCTGGCCCTCTGGCTAAGTTTCGGTTGTGCGGCAACAGAGCCCTCAGGATGTGCACAGATAATACTCACAGAGCCCTCAGGGTGTGAAAAACGAAGACTCACTCACTTGAAAAATGTCTTACAACCATTTGGGGTTCCTTCTTCGTGACATAGGTAAATTCATCAGCCGCCTCGGATATATCGTCGGAAATATCCAGCTAGATCTAAGAATTACCTTAATTTCTGGCGTTGCTAGGTGTGGACGCTTTGACCAATGCTTTCAAAATGTGTGTGCTCGGCTATACCTGACCATTAACTGATTGTGTGTCCCAAATATTCAACTTCACGGGACAGGAGAATGCTTTTAGATTTACCATAAAACCTGCTGTGGTCAATGTCCGCAGCAATTCACCCAACGTCTGTTGATCCTCAGCAACAGTCTGACTTGAAATTAGCACGTTGTAAATATAGCAAAGACAAGTACCGTACCAGATTTGATAAAAAGACGCAAGATGTCTATCAGTGAAAGATTTCACAGGTAGGTACTCCCCGAGTCACTGAAATTACAATATCGCCGCGCCTCGCCTGTATTTGTCAACAATTTCACGGTAAAAATTGACATTTGATTAAACGTGTGACCCATTATTGTTTGCAAACCACAACAAACACATTGATCCTTTTTTTTAAGATAGGTAAAGCGTTGGATTACGGACGCTTCGGAATTAGGAAAATTCTGTTGTTTACATCCAAAATCCTCACAATGAACACTTCGTTCTGGTATAACCATGTTGTCGTTTACGGAACTTCGCGACGGTTTGTTGACAATCGATTATTATTGTGAACAGGTTTTATTTGAGATTCATGTGAAAAATGCTTACTAAATTGTTTGGGAGGAGTTTGACGATCGTTGCTGCTGCACGTATTTGCGGGTATTAAGACTACCTACTAACAATAACAATCCACTACCAACGGGCAGCGGGAACAACGAACGTCAAGCATATTTTGCAAGTGTAGGGTAGTTGTCAAAATCGATTTTCATAACATCTAAGAAAATGGTCGCAATATCAATCCTCCAAGGACACAGATACTCAAACTGGCGCATGGCGCTTAAAACTTGACCAGGTTTGGTCATTTGGACGCGTGCGTCACCTTTTAAACAATTTCCTATTCGTGCTAAACACTCACGATCATCCCATTGGTTGATATTGTGAACATGAGTCACCTCAAAGCTGGATCAAAATAAGAAATGTAAAAATGGTTTGATCTTACCGGATTCGTGGCAGTAATAGCAGACACCATCGTGTCCGTTACCTCACTTATAACAACCTCATCGGCGCTCAAAGACCCTGCACTAGGCCATACAGATACGTCGATACTCGCCGCGCGCGAAGACTCATTAGGCAGCACGGTCGGCAGGCCAGCTCAACCTCCAATTTGCTCAGCGGAGATCCAGCCGACAGACCCAGCCCGCTTAGAGAGCGGCGGCAGCAGAGGTAGGCGTATCCGAGCGTGGTGGTATTTCGAGCAATATATTCCGTGGCACTGTATTATCACTCGAATTAAACTAGAATGTGTTGCTGGAAGCGTTTGTTCAATGCCAGGAATAAATGTGTCGTCACAAGTTCCACAGTTGCTTATTTCCGAAATCAGAAACAGATCACAAAAAGCACTATCTTTTTTTTTTAAAAGAAAGATGAATGGATTAGGGAATGGTGATCCCACTATCTGATTTTAACTAATTGAGGCGTTAGTTGTTTAAAAAAGATTCATGTTCACTTAAACGATTTAATTCAACCAAAAACACATTTATTTTACAAAGAAATAGAATCAATTCAAATATAAAGAGAAAGCTATATTGGTAACGATGGCTTAGACGTCTATCTGATCCGAGAGTCGTTGCAAAAGTGGCGTCAAGAATGGCTCGCAGGTCACGACGAATGAGGGCATCCCCTCTACCCCCACTCTCTGCCAACGTCAGGCCACCCAGCACGTGGTATCGGTCAGGTGACGTCAATTTTCTGGTAATACTTGTAATTTTTTTTTTTTTTTTCATAAAAAAAAATTCACAGACAAGTAAAAGGCAAAGCAAAGTGACAGAAAAAACTTAAACTAAATAGCAATGCAGGAGAAATATGTTTGTATAAAACCTTACTCTAAATAACCAAAGTATAATATAATACAATTATACCTATAAAAAAAAGAAGAGGTCATAATAAGAAGACCCCATCTGGCAAGTCCGCCTGCGGCATGGTCCCCAGTATGCTGGCGGCGTTACCTCTTTGTATAGTCAGAGAGATTCTCTGGCAGAGGTAAGCGCCAGCTCTGGGGTCTCCCGACGCGTCGATCAGCCGTTTCGACAAGGTTGTCACATCAGCTGACCATGGGCCTAATGCTCTAAATTGCATTCCACGAATTGAACCGTTCTCAATTGTCCCCAGCTTCGACGTGCGCGGCAAGCCGCTGTCGGAGGCGCGGCACTGGTCCGCGCCGGAGGTGTTCGGGCCGCGCGCGCACTTCGCCACCTCACCGCCGCCCGCGGCGCTGCTCGTCCGCGACGTCAAGCGGCGCGACGAGGGCGTCTACCGCTGTCGCGTCGACTTCCGCAACACGCAGACCACCAGCTTCAGATACAACCTGACTGTTGTCGGTAAGTCTTCCACCTTCCCTAAACTATTGGTATATGACACCAAGGGTCTACCGCTGCGGCGTCGACTTCCGCAACACGCAGACCACCAGCTTCAGATACAACCTGACTGTTGGCGGTAAGTCTTCCACCTTCCCGAAACTATTGGTATATGATATATCAACTATTGGTATATGACACCAAGGGTCACAATGAGAGTGCTTTCCGATGTCTTAAATTCATAAAAACCATCACCGTTTTGTGAGTATTTTTTTACCTTGTCTTACCTGCTTGGCCGCCTTATTATCCATGAGGAATTGTTTATAATTTTTGGCTACACGTGGCATATCTAATAAAATCCTTCTAGTTTAAGCTTGGAGTTTGCGAAATTTACAAAAATTTGGGATTTGAGATTTCTCGTGCTCATTCATCCGCCTAATTGGTTGAAATTCAATACTCGGCTATGTTAACGTATATCAATCCGTTAGTTCCAACCTAAATTCAAAATTCACTGCCAGACAGTTGGATAATGCACTGACAGTGAATTTAGCGATCAGTATTCAATAAGACAACGTACAAATGTGTCCATACTTCAGGAACTTGGCATCAAGCAGCGTCTATCTGCTCTCGTACAATCACGCATACTCAAGTTCTTCGGACACGTGTCGAGGCGGAATAGTGATTCCATTGAGCGCCTAGTTGTTCAGGGGAGAGTGGAGGGCACGAGACCACGTGGTAGATCACCAATGCGATGGACTGACCAGATAAAATCTACTCTGGGCAAACCATTGCATGAATGTACCAGAAGTGCTGCGAACCGGACGAGATGGCGGGACATCGTTAGGCGGGCGACAGCAGCCCCCAAGCCTCCCTCATGATGACCACGACCGCTCTGACAAGAGCGAAACGAAGAAGAAGAAGGATTCAATAAGAACACCGCTTTTCTATTGAGTCATTAATGTTGGTGTCTTTATGACGCGATTAGCGAGTGAAGCACCCCAAGTGGCTTCGTAAGTTCCTGCGAGAGCGATGTTATGACCCTTCTTTCTGAGTGTTATGTAATTACGGTTTTTATTTAGTTTTTAATCACGCTACTAATATTTTCACTTATAAATATCTGACACAATCAATCATTAACATTGGCCTAAATCTATAATACCTTGGGCACTATACGAAAATGTCATGTGAGTGTCTTTATTTCATTGCCCAAAACCTTAACCAACTGGCAGTTAAATATCGTTTTTTCGTACCATTTGACGAACTGACACCGATTTTTATTCTCACTCCATTATCATCCAGTACCCACGTTTTCGCTTATCATTTTCACAGATGAAAAATCTAACCTGCCTCTTAAACTCAATCTAACATGGCAGGTTATCTCATTTAAACATCAAGCATAATTCATGAGTGATTAATGACGTCTGCTGAGTAAGCAGAAGTCACTTTTCGTTTTTTTATAAACTTTTTAAATGGATACAATCTGGGCGTGAAAGACCGTAAAATTTGCTTTCATTGAGTTACTCGATATGAAGATCCGAACCCACAAACAAGATCATTGGCATAATTAATTGGACCATTGATTTATTAATAGATATTGAATTAAATTAAATCAACCATCTGTAAGCTAGGTCGTCGTCTAATGCGATAATAATTAATGCTTAATACGTATTATGGATGAAATATATGCTATTCAGTATATAATAAGAATATAATAATTATGATATTAACTCTATCTTATTTGAGTATTAGTTATCTACTACCAAGTTTGCTTTGTGTATCTAAATGAGTACTGAATTCTATATTTTTTTTACAATAAATCAATATGGGATGTAGTAAATAAATAAATAAATAAATATCAGACAACCTCACACTAATCAGTCTAGTCCCAAATTAAGCTTCATCATCATCATCATTCAAAAACTTGAGACATGTTGTGCCAAGGGTAGTTCCAGGTCCTCAAGGGCATAGTAGAGACTTGTTAAAAGAGATATATATATCACTGGTGCAGTCCGTTTTGACCTACTGTCTGCCGGTTTGGGGAGGTGCTGCTAAAACTCCGTTCATTGACATAGAGAGAGCTCAGCGAAATCTACTTAAAATTATGTATTTTAAAAACATGTTGTTTTCAACTGATAAGTTATACCAAAATTGCAAGCTGCTATCAGTGAGAAAACTATATATATTGACCTCTGTTCTTAAAAAACATAAAACAACCACCTTTGAACGTATACGTATGACAAAGCGAAGGAGAGACATTGCGGTGAATCTGCCAAAAACAAACACCATTTTTGCTAGCAGACAATATAACAAACAATCATCACTTCTATACAACACTATAAATAAAGAACTTGATATTTACCCACTGTTACAGCGAGAGGTAAAAATCAAATGAACTACATGGTTGGAAGATAAAAATTATGATCAGATAGAGGAATTGCTGGTATACGCAGGCTAGACAGAAATACACATACACGCACACACACATACTCACACGCACACACGCACCCGCATTTAGATACATTTAGATACATATATACAAATGTAAATGATAATTATACATTATAAATTATAAGTTAAGTAGAATACAAAATTGTATAGATTTAGCCCTAATAACTAAAAATTGTATAGTACTTGTTAACTTGTATACACGGAAGAGCGGTGGACTCCTGGCACAAGTTATTTAATAACTTACAAGGAGACGCCGGCCATTTGTAATATTGTACTTAATATTTGTTACAGTAATAAATAATTTTAATTTAATTTTAATTTTTTTATACATACTTACATAGATAAATATATACTTAAATACATATAACAACCATGACCCAAGCACAAAATATTCGAGTTCATCACACAAATATTTACCCTGGCCGGGATTCGAACCCGGGACCGCCGGCTCAGTAGGCAAGTGCCTACAAACTGCGCCAAATGTGTCGTCAAAAGAGATTAGGTGTTGTGCGTACGTCGTCAACCCATACGTCAATTTTATATCTTGGATGCTCAAATGATAAGATAAGTTATATACTTTTTACGTTACTAGGCAAAAAAATCAGATCTGAAATGTTTTAGCTCAATGGGACAAGATAGTTTGGATAAACTTTAGTTTCTTGTGGCATGTCTTCTCTCAAGATGTCATATTTTGAGCGCTAGCAGACTGTGACTTGGAAGGATGCCCAAGTGGCAATTGCCAGAGTAAAGTTTTGAATTTTGATTTAGCGGGACAAATGAATATTACAGTAAAATAACATGGAATCCTAAGACACTGATAATTTCATTATAACTAAATTATTGTCACTGGAGTTTCAGCAATTACCTGTCATTGATTAACATCTTCACTACATAGTACACTAGATTAAGATATTGCTTGTTTTACTAACACTATTGATTCATTGCTTGTCCGAAATAAAGAAATTATTCTTCCTTTATTAATCTTTCTTCTTAGGCTAGGTTATTAACAATAAATTTATATAAAAAGTAAAATACAATGAAGTAATTTCAAAATATAAATACATTATAAAAAACCTAACCTTATTATTATTATTATTATAAAACAAAGTCGCTTCCTGATGTCTATCTTTCTGTCTCTATGTAGGTATGCTTATATCTTAAAAACTACGCAACGAATTTAGATGCGTTTTTTTTAAATAGAAAGAGTGATACAAGAGGAAGGTTTAATGTATAATACTTGCATAATTTATCAGCATTGCACCCGTGGGAAGCAGGGGCGGGTCGCTAGTAAAAAATAACGTTGATTCCGTATATTGTTATATTCTTGCATAATGTGATGCTAGTGTTCGCTAATTTATTGTTTGTACTGGATGAAGCAAGTAATAACGGATAAGTTGAGTTTTTTGGAATATCGACTATGTCTCGGAACATACATATTTTTCCAAGTAAGACGTATCGTTGTGTCGCCTGTAAAGACGCGGGAAGTACCTAGTTTTATGTACTATACAAAGGCTGCTATTGTATTGGATTTCTCGCTTATAGGACAAACAAACAGCCTGATCAATTAACGCGGCCATAAAGCAGGCGGGACGTAACTCCTCGCCGCGCGGCTCGGCCCACAAATCGCACCAGCGGCGTCGCAAGGAGCTGCACTATCGGGACTAATGAGTTCGGGGAAACGTATTCATCAGCTGGCATTTAGGTTACGTGGAGCAGGAGTTCCGCGAACAACTTAAACGCACGGAGTCGAGGAGCTATTACGCGAACACTGACAGCTATTACTAGGGTTTACGGCAATTTGATTTAGTTGCACGTATATCGTGAAACGAGGGACAAATGAGAACATTTCAGGAATCAGTTTTTTTGTTGGTATTTACTAATTATTGCTTCGCTTGCTCAGTTAATAAACGGTTTAAACTCACGTAAAAATTTATCGAAATACTAGTTTCAAACATGTCAGGATCGATCGGAAATGTCTCGAACTAGTAGGGAGCTCTTCATCAGGGACAGTTAGTTTGAAGCAGTTTAGCTATAGTATTAGAGATGTGTCACAAAAGTTATAATAAGATATTTTAATCGCGCGAAACTAGTACCACTTCCGATTTTTTTCTTATACCTTCATAATCAGATATTCTTTCAGAGAAAGCTGAAGTCTAGGAGTCAGCAAAGCACCTTTAATATTTATTTAATCACTGTATACAAATTGTTCACTGTAGTTTACAAATTTTGGCCATGTCAAAAGCGGCCACAATAGTTTTGGGTAAGTTTTTGAGGACAACTACAGAACGAGAGATTGTGTATAATGATTTAATAATTAAAGGTGTTTTTCCAATTCCTAGATTCTATTCAATTCAATTCATTTATTTGGCCAAGCAACAAAAAACGTTACATTTAGCAAGTCAAGTTACAGAAAAACATGCATTATTAACTAAACTAAATGAGGTAAATGGTACTATACTATACAATGTTAAAAATAAATAATTTCCAGGAGTCTAAATATACAAATTAGCTAAGCCTATTTCACAAACATGATTTCTCCTTTTTTTAACTTATCACAAAATTCATTTATCGAGTAAAATGGATTACATTGAAAAAATTGTTTGAGTTTACGTTTAAACTCGAGGTACGGCATATTCATTATATGGGATGGTAGCAGATTATACAGCGTAATTTTGAGCGGAAGGCCTTGCTTAAATGTTTTGACTAACTTCGTTGGAGGGACACAGAGTTTATGCCTATTGCGTGTGTTATAATTGTGTATGTGTTTTCTTGTTTTTAAGTTAATTCTATCCCTATGAATTTCCAATAAGCTTTTAAAAATAAATAATGAAATAACGGTCATTATATGGCCTTTTACAAAGTACTCCCTTGCAGAATTATCTTTTCGTAGGCCGTATAAGATTCTGATGGCTCGTTTCTGAGCTAGACTTTGTATTCCCACCGCATTACCCCAGGTGGTTATCGCATAATTGAGGTGAGCATTCTTGTGATGGCATCGAACATAATTATTAACTTTCGTGTGATCTTGTTATATTGTAACCAAAACGGTCCCTTCAGTCCCTTCGAGACCACGAACGTTACATCACGTTCGAAACGTCGAGGTAATTCAATAAACAGGTTTTCAACGCGATAAAATCACGTTTTGATAATGTGTGAAAATCGTGTAAGTTTTAATCAATATTCGTGTCTTTAACGATACTTACTTGAAATATAATTATGTTATTCATTCTAGGTACATTATCAATGGACAAAAGCGTGTGTTATTACGTAAAGAGAGCAAATAAAGAACGAATATGAACACAAGTGTGTAATAAAATGTTTCCCAAACTAACATCCTCCGAAATTGCCCATCAACATGACGAAGCTTTCCGCGTCGGAATTACAGTTTCTTTCTATTTAGACTCGATACAATCCGGAGGAGTCCGCAAAGGCAGCATTCCAAGTTTATTGAGCTCCGCTAGGTATCAGTATATTGATATCAGTTTGAGGCGTGATCGATGGCCGAGAAACTTCTGGAATGTTCAATCAATGTTGCTCTTAGACGCTCGATTTTCATTAGTGTTGAAGCGTTTATTAATTTAATCAACGCACGTCGCCGCGCCGGCGATGGATGGAGTGGTCTCCGACCCTCGTCATGTTAGTTGTAGTGTTGTGTGGCGGAGAGGTGACGTTGTGGTGGGGGCTTAATCAGGGGACATATTGTTCTGATCATATATTAAGTATTTAAAGCTAGGCAGTACAAATTTGACAACTTTTTGATGATGATGTGAAGCAACTGGTGAAGCGTAAAGGACAAAATTATCTTGTCACTATCTGCGTCGCGCGATGTTACCCGCTAATTCCACGAGAACACTACATTTTACGTAGCCTATGCATTAATCCAGGGTGTCAGTTGCCTTCATACGAAAATATATCAAAATTGATCCAGCCGTTTGAGCGTGAAGAAGTAAAACGTGTATGTTTTGACTGACACACTCACAAAATATCGCCTTTATGATATTAGTGTGATTGTTATAATTATGTATTTAGGTTTTCAGTTAAATCTTTAATATTATGTATGTAATCGCTTTATTGTACACAACAAATGGTTAAAAATACATTCTTTACAAATAAAACATGTACAAAGTATGTATTAGGGATCTTTTCCAGTTAACCTTTGAGCAATTAAAGGAATTTTTATTCGAAGAAAATTGGCAAACTACTTACACTGCGTATAAACGAGAATTCTATATAATTATACTTAATAAACTTTGAATTTCGAATTTTTAGCGTGTCTGTTTTGCTGTCAACATCTTTTTACATTATAACACTTTATACTCTCGCGGTTTGTACACATAATTAAAACCAATTGAACCGGGTCTATCGCGAAACCGTGTTGACACTTCAGGCAATGAAGGTAAATGAAAAATATCGCGATACCCGGTTCAATAACCTTTTTACAACTCTGACCTGGAGCGCACGAGCATTATGTATGAACACTAATATTCATATTGGATAGCCGGAGGGTTGCAAGTTCTTTGCGTTATAATTAAGATGGGACATCGCACGCAGCCGCCCGCGCCCGTGCCCTGTCCGTCTAACTTCCAAGCGAAGATATAACGTTTTGCGAACATGAGCGTCAACTTAACAACTTTCAATGAAAATTGTTTCGAACATCCTCACTTTATTACTTTTGGAAGGATACGAGAAGTAGGTAGTACTCCGTTTTGCAAATTGGAAATTGACGCTGGACTCGTGTGCTCTGCTCCTACATTATAGGTTTTGTTCGTGATTAGGGGCGCGATAGGAATTCCTTTGTTCCTTTTGATTGATTGAATTTGGCGTCGGGGACGTGAGTGGGTATCGGATCCTTTCAATTCGGCAATTTGTCGTCTAGTTAACCCGCAATACACCATAAAACAAGAGATTTGCGTAAACCCGAACTGTGTTCGCCAAGTGCCACCCCGCCATTCAAGGAAATTACCTACTTAGCCGCGTCACGCACGCGACAACCGCCCCTGTCGCTCGGAGACTAGGGACACAATCGCACGGCAGCGTGAGAAGGGTGCTTAATCACGAATTGATGAGGCGAGCTAATAACGTCCCAACGCAGCTCGCGATATAATGTACAGTCGGATCCGCAGAATATACTATTAAATTGATTGTCGGGCGCCACCCGCTCGGGATTTGAAACGTTACGCGAAGCCGCCCCGACATTAAGCAAGTTATAAAGCATTCACGCCGCGAGAGCGCATTGTTTCTTTTATTCGGGTTTTATTCAGGTCAGCGCGAACTCCGCTCACAAATCATAATCCCCGAAGCACAAAAGTGCGTGTAAACACGGCTGACCTTACACAAATGCCATGCAAATGCTAATCACCGCCATTGCTCGCACTTAAGGTGATAGTGCAGGCAAATGTCACCGCTACCCCACACGCGCACGGCCGAAAGTCACGTAGTCCCTGATCCAGGTGCGAATCCTCGCTTTTAATAAATTGCGAACATCGTCGCCTCCGCCTCGTTCTTGTGTTGCCAAGAATTATGGTTCGGGAAATTCTCAGCTGAATGAGCCGCTGAAAACAGGTGCAGGCGTTGTAGGCAAAATTAATACTAAATATTCAACGTCAACGCGGAGTTTTGAAATGGCTTTCGACTACAATCTAGTTTGCCTTGTTATGAAAGGCTGCAACTCGATCCGGTAAATGTAGCTCCGTTTATGAGCAACTGGGTCAATTTCCCAAGCAGTATTTTTTGATGGCAAGACTGAAAACGCAGGTGCAGAAAGGTTGAATAATAAAGTACCATTTTTTTTCGGAAACAGCCCGCCATTTTCTACCTCGGGCAACAGCTAAAATTTAAATATTAATATATATAATAATTTAAAAAAATATATTTAGACCAAATTTCTCATCAAGGTGGGTTGTCCCCAAGCCGGTTTTGTTTGTAAAATGCCGGGTAAGTCAAATACTATGCATGACAAAGAAAATCTGTTACCATTATTTTATTACCACATAAATAGGTAACGAAAAAAGTACATTACCCGTTATATATCTCCTTTGTATACCCTTGAATAAGTGCATAATACGTTTGTCCCGAGAAAACTTCTCATTACCGCCGACAATGTTTCGAACCGATTTATTTCCCAAATTTCATCAAGTACGCCCCCGTCTCCCGCGCACTTCAAAGAATTAGTCAAGCTGCGGCGCTCGACGAGGCCGGTTGTGTATAGTGGCAATACGTTGGCTTGTATAAACGTGAATATTTCATTGCGGTGGACAGGGGACAAAAAAAATGTCATTCCGGAGTTTGTTATAGCTTCTTAATTTTTTAACTGCGTGGTTTGAAATTTATCTATATCAGGTAAAGTACACTCGCCATTACAAGAGTTTAATTAGTTTTAGAATATAAGGCTTACTTTTTTTTTAAAAATAAAAATATGTCGTGTTTCTCATTCCACCATTCTCATTCCGGTGTTTCCGGTGTAGTAAAATGGCTTTAAACCCCACCAAAATGAGGAAAGCACCGGAATGACAACAAAAGTAGCTTCACTTTTCATAAATATTGTTGAAATAATAATATTTTTTTATTTTGTTTTTAATACCATACTAAGATATATGTTTATATTATTATGTAATGCCAATATAATATATATTACGAATATAAAAAGTAAAATTACTTTCATAATATGCCACTTTTATTTCATTCCGGCGTATGAAATTTCATTGCGGTACACTTATTTTATCATCCTGGTGTACATTTGTCATTCCGTTGTGTGTTTCATATTCGATCTCGAATATCTCGAAAACTATTTCAGATTTCAGGGTCCCTTTTACATATGTTTAATAATATAGTCTAAAGTATATCTTCTCATTTACAAAACTTAAAAATAATCAAAAATAAAGAATCACACCGAAATGATACAAAAAATGCGTCTTGTTGAAATTGACCCAACTACTTGCGTAGTGAGACGCGCGAATAAGTATTTCTCGTATTTGCGTACTAACTGAAATAAATGCCGAATTCATTGCACACGTTTCACTATTCTTTGACATTTGCCTCTGAAACTCATACACAACACATATGATGATTTTTAAGCGGAGTCTCTGCAATTCCATCCGACAGGTATCGGGTCTCATATAAATTAATAATAATAATATATGCTCCAGTAGATGAAGTGTTAAAGGGTATCACGCCGCGAGTAACTTCGGAGAAAGCGCAGCACACCTCTCGACACCCCTGAGCCCTCACGCTCGTGTTGCTTCCGGCCGTCGGCACGATGGCATTACGGGGCCCACCTAGTGAGGGGCGAGTCACCACCCACCATAATAATGTAGATCTGCTCGCGTCGGTGAACTGGCTACGCTTCGGGGATCTCTTCGGGGAAACCGAAGGTTTTGTCTGTGCAATTGCGGACGAAGTAATGATGACGAACAACTACCGGAGATATATCCTGAAGGACGGTACGGTCGACATTTGTCGGGCATGCCGCCGTCCCGGTGAGTCACTCAGGCATATAATCTCCGGTTGTTCTCATCTTGCTAACGGCGAGTACTTGCACAGACATAACCAAGTAGCCAGGATCATTCACTAGCAACTTGCTCTTCGATACGGTCTTGTGGGGTCTGAGGTGCCGTACTATAAGTACGCACCGATGCCAGTTCTTGAGAATGGTCGTGCCACGCTCTATTGGGATCGATCTATCATCACGGACAGGAATATTGTAGCCAATAAGCTTGATATCGTGTTGGTAGATCAATCCAAGCGCCAGGCAGTGCTCATCGACATCACCATCCCGCATGACGAGAACCTCGTGAAGGCCGAGAAGGACAAACTCAGCAAGTACCTTGACTTGGCTCACGAGGTGACCGCCATGTGGGAAGTTGACACGACGATCATTGTCCCGATAGTCATTTCGGCGAACGGTCTTATAGCGAAGAGTCTCGACAAACATCTTAAGAGACTCTCGCTAGATGGCTGGATCAAGGGCCTGATAGAAAAAGCGGTACTCCTGGACACGGCGCGCATCGTCAGGAGGTTCCTCTCTCTGCAGCCCTAACCACCGGTAGCCTGGGCCCTGCCCCGCTGCCGGCGGCACTCGAGGTTAGGTTTTTATAATGTGTTTATATATTTTGTAATTTCTTTATTCTATTTTACTTTTGATATAACTTTATTGTAAAAAACCTAACTTAAGATATTAAATGAATAAAGGAGATAATAATAAATTTATTTCAATACAACATTTTTTTACAATAGCATCTTTTACAGCTGGTCCTTAAAATTAGAGACTACTTCCTAAATAGGTGAGACCTGAGCTTTAGGTTAAGCAGTTCTCCTTGCCATATAAGTCATCATATAAGTAACCTGACTGCAGACTTTGTGCGCTCAATACTGCGCCTAGACTTACGCACCGAGACGTACCTAATCACAGCGAGCTATTGGAATCGGTATATTTTGCTACAAATCCCGGCGCAGCTCGTATCTGTTCCCTGTAATTGGTCACAGCTCACGACTGCAGGTAATCTGCAGGTGGCCCCGCGCGGCGCCGTTAATTTGATCGCATTTCCGTCAACGGGTTGTTCCCTTTAATGAGCAGCGGCCCCTCGGGCCCGGCGTAATTGGCCGGTCCGGCCGCACCGGCGCCGGACGCCGGACAGCGCCGATAATTACCCGTCTCTTTCAACCGGCCCGTCGTCCGGCGCGACACGTCGCGCCCTGATGGAAATGCCCACCGTGCTTCCGATTTGTTATCGACCCGCTTTGTACTCTATTCTAAAGATGTAGACCGGCATTTTAGTCTATGCGAGATTCGCGTGAATTTTGAAAATAGTTTTAAAATAACAACAGTCTTTATAGAGCTGCAATGCCGCAGTAACTTACAGGTAGTCTTACAGAAACTTTCCTCGCAAATTCTAGTTTTAAAACAGTAGTTAGCCGTAAATTTCCTTTTCTTCATAAAATTTAGAATAGCCTCGGCGAGGCTGCATAGCCGTTGGCTTGATTTAACGCCAAGTTTGGTTTGGCGCGCGGCGGCGGCGTCCACTCTCGGGATCGCCATGAAACGTGTTATCTGCGATACCTATCGGGGGCGATCATCTCGGCGATCCGTAAGTGGTGCGGAACGCGCGAGAAACGATGACAGGACTCGTGTTAATATTCAGTTGGCTTAGAATGAGAATCGACGGGGATTTAGATAGTTGAAACCCAATAAAATGATATCGCTTAGCATAAGTTGATTAAGATGCGTAAATGAGAAAGCTTTATTGTAAATATTGAATTTCGAACCAGAAATATGAGCCATGTCCATGTATCAAATTTCAGGATCAAAAGCCGTTGTGATTTTATAATATAGGTATCTCTATTTAATCAACATCAACTCTACTGAAGAGTATTAATTATGCAAGAATAATATTTTCCTTTTACCGGCGTAAGCGTTCTTGTATCATCTCTGGCGCGATATCACAAACTTCCTCGCAAGATGATCGGGAATCGAGAATTAATCGAAAGTTTAAATCAGTTTCAGCCGCAGCACTTTGTTGTCTTTCCATCAGACGCGCGCTAATCTGCCGCGACCGATGCAGGATAAACGGACACCTATTTCAAATTAATAATAACGAGTAATCAACTCTCAAGTTTTAATGGAAATCGGAACTCAGCTAAAAGGTTTCGTCTCGCCCCTTTCCGTTTCACTATCGCACTTTGCGGTCCAAGTTTTGTCAGTATTTGTGAGTTTAAATTGTCGATTAAATGTATGGGCATCCTAAATTTGGAATTTTTAAATACCGATACTGGTATTTATCAAATGTCCGTTAACTTGTATTTGTAAATTTTGTATCTGAGTGATGTTGGCATTGCCTAAATATATGAATTAACTTTTTGGCAGATCTAGATGTACTACAATATTATGAAATTGCAAAAAAGTCACATATAAAAAATAGTAAAATAAGATAATCTGAGGTCAAAGAATCGCAAATAATAATTGTTGTGTATGCTTATTGCTTGTATGTATGTAATCGTATGTATGTATTGTTTATCCGGTAACTGCATTTTCTGGGTAAGTTCACTCTATTGTAGATTTCACGAGGATCACCATCGGGCATGATTGACGTATCGCCGTGCGTTGTTAGATAACTAATTTTACTAAAGTATTTTAAGTCATAAATTTGACTGTTATTAAAACTTTCGTGAGACATATTGAATTATTATATTAAGCGGTTTACACTCACGTGAAATTGTCAGGAACGGCCCGACATGTTTCGAACTCGTATGGAGCTCTTCATCAGGGACTGCTACCGGTACAGTCAGCAAAGAAAGTGGTCTACCACTTTTGGACTCTATTACATGTAAAATAGAGTCGAAAAGTGGTAGACCACATTTTTGGTTGACTATACACCGTCGCGTCAACTTTATCACGCGGCGGTGTACGTGAGTGTAAACCGCTTAATAAAATAATTATTAGCTGATTTTTACATTTGAATAGTACATTATCGCAATAGTAGACATACTTATTTCAATCATATAACATTAAAAACTTGAAATCCAGTCACATTCGGCGAAAAACTGAAGTGTATAGAGGCGGTGCGAGCGAAGTCAGTCACTTTGACTGGTATTAGAGGTTAAAGTTAGATTGGGCGCGCCCGCGGCTTCGGTGCCGAATGTAAAACCTAATTGGCCTTTGATGCCTTAAATGGAACAGACCGGAATAGCACAGTTTACCTTAAAGCGCGCCGGGCAAAAATAAACCCTGTTGGTTCGGTATTTAAATTGAAACAATTGAAGCGGGAAGTGTAGCGCTGCACGGTAATCGAAGTGAGTTGTGAGCAATCACCTGCGTTGTATTAGGCTGATTGGCGATTAATCTGCTTCGAATGTGCGCTGTTTGTGCTAACGCCGAGTCAATACGTAATGCCCATTGAGTGTATATAAAAGTTTACTATCCAAAGCTACAATCGCATTTTAGAACACCACGTAACCAATTGACCATGTTATTATAACAAAATCGGACATAATCGCGTTCAAAAAGTGTTTAATTAACTACCCCGACGTTTCGAATCTCGAAGAGACGTTTTGTTTTAAAGTTCGAAGATCGTGTAGGTAACTTAAATAAAATACAATTGACCATGTGTTACTTATGAACTCACAAAACTATAAAAAATATTGGAAAGAAAGACCGAAAACATTTATTCAATAACATGCACGAGATACACATAATCTTAAATATGTAAGTAGATAATCTTGGCTGGTCTCCGACTGGGCGTATGCCACGATATGGTCTCGTTTTATTTTTTATTTATTTTTATTTTTATTAAAAACACGTTTACATGACATTACAGTTTCTTAACTAATGCGCCATGAAACTTACATTATTAGTACAACATTATCATAGAAAAACCAACATAAACATAAAAAAAACAGCAAGACAAACAAATAATAATAATAACAATTATCATCGATCATCCAATTCCTCACAAAATCTCAAACATTCAGTGCACACAACCGCCCATCGCCACGCAAACAAATCACACTCCGGTGCTGATGTCAGGAACGCATTGAGTAGCACAAGAGCACGAACAAGTGGGGAATTTTTGCGAGACACAGTACGCGCCGCCGGCGCCATCAAGAGATCGCGCTGCCGCGGTCTGAGAGCTATCCTAGGGACGTCAGGAACAAACAGTCGCACGAGGCGGCCTACAAGCTCAGGACAGTCGGACTTGCCGCGCAGGATTCGACATGCGGTAGTCAGCAAACAAAACTTTCGCCTAACCTCTAGTGAGTTGTAGCCGAGTGTTCCCAGAAGATATTTGGTTGGGTACATGAACGGGTAGTACCCATACATTTTTTTATATAAAAACCTGAGAAAGGCTTTTTGTACTTTTTCCAGTAGTAAAGCATAATGTTGATTCGTATGGGAGCCACACAATCGACGAAGTTTCCAGCTTGCTTCTGACCAGGGCGTTATAGACTAGCTTGATCGCTAAAGGGTCATTAAAGTCACGCAAGTTACGAATGACAAAGCCTAGTCTTCGATAGCAGTCAGCTGCAAGTATCGATATGTGCTCATGAAATGTGAGACGCGTATCGAAGACCACACCAAGATCCTTAACTGAAGACACACGGCTTATGAGCTCAGACCCTAAAACATATTGCGCAAGTATTGGAGTACGCGCTCGACTGAAACTACAAACGCAACACTTGGCTGAGTTGAAAAGAAGCTTGTTATCCATACTCCACCGAAAGACCAAGTTGATATCATCCTGTAATGGTATAATGCTGGCTCGAAAACCAGAATTTATATTCCAATTTTTTCAGAAACTTCGGTAATCCCACATAAGTCGGCAAAGGAACAACGTGTATACCGTTTTTGAACGTTTTGAGAATCCATAAGATATGGACACGTGGTGTGCACGCGATGAAGCATTTGCCCCCGGTCCCGGGAGCCTCGGTAACGAACCGAGACGCCACCGCCTGAGCAAGTGAGCACGTCGACTCGAAGCATACTCGCGCGAGTATCATGACTCTTTCCAGTCGGCAAACATTGACACCTGTTAGTTATGCAAATTTATTCTCCTCTGACACCTTTTCTTAATAAAGTTACATTACGTAATATAATTTACTAACTGTAATCATATATATGCTTTGTTAAACATCCACATGAAAATCAGTTACTTATTTAATGAAATCATAAGAAGTTTGGACTATCTCACATTTGTCATATGAAATATTTACATTAGAAGAATCAACTTTGGGTGCAAGAGTACGGGACATTAATTTTCGTGAGAAAGATAAAATTCTAAGAATAATTCCGTGCATGGCGTGAAGAACTTGATAAGTCCAAAATGGCAATTGTTCAGGGCGTCGATTTTAAAGTTTGACATTTTCTCCAAAATCCATTTTCATCTTTAACTCGTGTTTAAAGCTTGATTTATGGATAATTTTCCGCGATCTTTTCATTTACCTTACGTATTCTAGTAAAATCCTCTTATTTTCTGTGATATAAGACTTATCAACATAGGTATCAACGACTTATCAAGTTATTCCCCATACATTAGTGCCCAAATTGGTGAAAATGTTTTTTAATTTAATTCCTAAAAATTAGTTTTTCATAGTAACTGAAACGTCTAAATTGATTAATAGGTAATTTTATGCAAAATTTTCAATTTTTTTACTTATTTTGGTAGAAACATTGTATTTTGTGAGATATTAGACTTATCAACATATTCACCATCGACTTATCAAGTTCACCATCGACTTATCAAGTTATTCCCCATACATTACTGCCCAAATTGGTGAAAATGTTTTTTTAATTTAATCCCTAAAAATCAGTTTTTCTGTATAATTGAAACGTCTAAATTGATTTAAGTGTTATTTTATGCAAACTTTTCAATTATCTTACTTATTTTGGTAGAATCATTGTATTTTGTGAGATATTAGACTTATCAACATATTCACCATAGAAAATAGGGTATCAATGAAATGAAATGAAATGAAATGAAATGAAATAATTTATTCAGTAAGTAGGCCACAGGGGCACTTTTACAAGTCAGATTGTGAATCTACCGGCATTTCGCAAGAGGAGACCGCTGTTGAGAAGAAAGCCGAAAGAAACTCAACAGTAAGTCATTTTTTCGTAAATAATACTTAAAACAATTACATGATACAGTTGTGTTAAAACTAATTACACTGGGTACACGTAAAGGAGATGTATAGATACCTACTCCAAATAAAATAAAAATTTAATAAATTTAAAATATTAAATATACCCAGAGATGTATAAAGTCTCTGGGTGTCACAGCATGCAATAAAATATAATTACTTAATTAATTTAATTCCATAGAGATGTATAAGGTCTCTAGGCGTCAACGTGAATAATTTAGAAAATAGTTATTAAACCTAAAATTCTTAGAGATGTATATGGTCTCTAGGCGTCATAACATGCAATAAAATATTTTAAAATGATTTAATTTCCTCAGAGATGTATAAAGTCTCTGAGTGTCATACTACACTAAGCTGTTTCTTAGAGATGTATACAGTCTCTAAGAGTTCAAAAAGATAAAATCAACATTGAATAACTTCAATCGAGTACAGGTGAAGTTTCTCACGTTTGCTTAATTTAACACTAGTATGCGGTTGCTACATATTTAATTTGGCCCTTGCTAGCATGAACAGACCGGACCCCACAAACGGCACCCGTTCACGAGTATGACGCATATCTCAGCCATCGCCTCCCTCAACCATATTATAGGGAAGGCTGCGACCCGATCAACGACGCCACCGTAAGCAAAGACCTTTAAGCGAGCATGACATGCTCAAGCTGCCGGGCATACTTGACTAATACTATTTGCCCGGTGAGAAACAACAAATTGTGCTCTCATGTTACATTAAAAATTACCCACCAAAATAATGCTTATTTAAAAATTTACTATTGACACACAACACTAAACTACTGGCTTAAAGGCATCACTGTCGTTTAGAAAGTCATTAACAGTATAATAAGCTTTATTCAATAAGTGACGTTTTATTTGCGCTTTAAATTTGCTACAGGGCAATTTTACTACATCAATAGGTATTTTACTACATCAATTAAACAATTGTATCGTTTCTATACAACTGTTTTGTTTATATAAGGCGATTTAAATAGATTATATCGCGTGTGTTCGTTGTTTGAGTCTCCTGACGTTTCGGCAACTATTTTTGATGAGAAAAACACAAATTTTCGGTGCCAAATACGTCGGAAAGGTACAAACAATGAATAAATGTGATACAATCCGTTTGAATTGTTTTATTTTAGTCACGAAACCCGAAGAAAATAAAATTAAAAGTTATAAAAACATTGAATAAATTGTAGTAAATGAATCGTCTGTAATTCAGTAATGCAAAAGCACTTATTCTACAGAAAAACTAGATGAATTTGTCTTATTTTTAACTGGCAACATCTTTGTTTTTCTGATCCAATAAATAAAACTGGTCGATGGTTGACAAGGCACCGGTAATGTGAATGATACATACGAAGACACTGTTAACTATACCCCATGGACCTTAACACGTTGTACTAAGGTTTATATTATGTTCACAAATGTACAGTTATCAGTGTATTCCTTTGTACCAGAGTACACTTCAGATGTGAGAATAACTTGACAAATCGAAATATACATTTCGATAAATTATGAATAATTAATTATGTCAACTTATTATTTGCTGTGTCCATCAACCTGAAAATGATAAATCGACATATGAATTTACGGTAGTTGTGTATAATGAGATAAAACAATATATATTCATTTGTTATCGTTAAAGTACGAGTATGCTTGTCTTCATTCTAATATCTTGATTTGTCAAGTTACGAACGCTTTTTTTTTGTTGAGAATACGTTGATAAGTTGATATGCAATATTTTTTGTGCCTCATCGCGCTAATATCTCGTTTTGTTAAATAAAATCCGCTAAATATCGAGATATCAATATGATGTCACAGGCCATATCTTCAAAAGTATCATAGATATTGAGTTGTCAATTTTTTTCCTACAAAACCTAGGCCTTAGAAAGCCATTACGCCAATAAAAAAAAAACGTATAAGTCGAGTTATCAAGTTCTTCACGCCAGGCACGGAATTTATAATATTCAGTGTTTTTATTTACCTGTAAAACAATGTAACAACAAGAGCCGACGTTGAAACTCTAGACTGTTCTATAAAATTTCGCGAGCATCATTAGCGTCACGAAGGCAACAGGCGGAAAAATGTCTCCGGTCTCCGAGCTATTCCGACCGAGCGCGAGCGACTCAAGTCGGCGATGCAGACATTTCCTTATTCCTACACTTTACTCCGCGGATCGTGATTCTAAGAATAGAAAAGAATTGACACTTGAAAGGTTCAGATAAGGGACAAGTCGGCTTCAGAATTTAAAGGTCGAAAAATCAGATCGTCGGATACGTGACGTTGGCCTCTTTTGAAGAGTCGTATCCTTCAATTTCTTCCATCCCTCGCTATCAGTAATCACGAGGACGCTCAGTGAAATATAGTGCATCCGATCGGTTGGGATCGCGAGGCTTGGCCCAGATGGAAAATGCCGTAGTTAGTTTTGAGGGATTTAGTTCCAATGTCATAATTTATGGATGCGGATCGTCGAAGGCTTTAGGGCTCCGAGTATTAGAAGCGGATAGTTATGAGATGTTTGGGCTGAGCACACTCGCCGGCTCGGCAGCGGCGGCAGTTAGAGCCTCATGGAGAATGCAGGCGGCGGGCGAGAGTGATGGCGCCGCATTACGAGAAGCGATCGCATATTTTATTCATCGCCGCAGATAGGCGCGCGAAATTAGGGAAACAAACGAACAAAAGGCGAGAGATTTACTTTCGGCTTATCTTCTCTGTAAATTCGCGGATGTTACTGTTTACTGACTTTTTATGTTATTTGTTTTTTTATGGTTGTTGAGAAATATAAACTCCGGACTGGTCGGACGATTGGCTAATATTTTATTTGAAATTTAGACTAAACAAAAATGCGGTTGGAATATAATACGAAGTTTTTCTCCCTGTATCTAAAGTGCTACCTGTCCATGCGTTGATAAAAATGTGTTGTTACAATGGCGGACACATCTAACGCACCCTTTGTCGCGTTATCCTTGTCGGGGTTGTGCTAACAAGAGTGTTTGTTGCAGTGCCCCCGGAGAAGCCGGTGGTGGTGGACCGCTGGGGGCGCGTGATCAACACCACCACGCTGGGGCCGCACCAGGAGGGCGACGACGTGCTGCTGACGTGCCGCGTGCTCGGAGGTAAGTCTACATCTATAATTTGATATTAGCGAAGAGTGACACGTATATGCCGATCACATCTTGCTCTAATTACCGGTTTAATAACTACTTTTTAACGGGCCGCGTGTAATCAGCTCAAATTATATCCGTGCATGGCGTGAAGAACTTGATAAGTCCAAAATGGCAAGTTCAGGGCGTCGATTTTAAAGTTTGACATTTTCTCCAAAATCCATTTTCATCTTTAACTCGTGTTTAAAGCTTGATTTATGAATAATTTTCCACGATCTTTTCATTTACCTTACGTATTCTAGTAAAATCCTCTTATTTTCTGTGATATAAGACTTATCAACATAGGTACCAACGACTTATCAAGTTATTCCCCATACATTAGTGCCCAAATTGGTGAAAATGTTTTTTAATTTAATCCCTAAAAATCAGTTTTTCTGTATAATTGAAATGTCTAAATTGATTTAAGGGTAATTTTATGCAAACTTTTCAATTATCTTACTTATTTTGGTAGAATCATTGTATTTTGTGAGATATTAGACTTATCAACATATTCACCATAGAATATAGGGTATCAATTAAACAATTCTATCGTTTCTATACAACTGTTTTGTTTATATAAGGCGATTTAAATGGATTATATCGCGTGTGTTCGTTGTTTGAGTCTCCTGACGTTTCGGCAACTATTTTTGATGAGAAAAACACAAATATTTTCGGTGCCAAATACGTCGGAAAGGTACAAACAATGAATAAATGTGATACAATCCGTTTGAATTGTTTTATTTTAGTCACGAAACCCGAAGAAAATAAAATTAAAAGTTATAAAAACATTGAATAAATTGTAGTAAATGAATCGTCTGTAATTCAGTAATGCAAAAGCACTTATTCTACAGAAAAACTAGATGAATTTATCTTATTTTTAACTGGCAACATCTTTGTTTTTCTGATCCAATAAATAAAACTGGTCGATGGTTGACAAGGCACCGGTAATGTGAATGATACATACGAAGACACTGTTAACTATACCCCATGGACCTTAACACGTTGTACTAAGGTTTATATTATGTTCACAAATGTACAGTTATCAGTGTATTCCTTTGTACCAGAGTACACCTCAGATGTGAGAATAACTTGACAAATCGAAATATACATTTCGATAAATTATGAATAATTAATTATGTCAACTTATTATTTGCTGTGTCCATCAACCTGAAAATGATAAATCGACATATGAATTTACGGTAGTTGTGTATAATGAGATAAAACGATATATTCATTTGTTATCGTTAAAGTGTGCTTGTCTTTATTCTAATATCTTGATTTGTCAAGTTACGAGGGCATTTCTCAGGAGTGGCATTTTTAAGTGTCCGGGCTTGAAAATGGTTAAATTTACCATCGAATATTTCTGAATAAAATCAAGCTAGTACCTAACGGTTTGTTTCGTCTGGCGAGCTATGTAAACATTTCATGATAATTCATTAACATGACAATAAAAAAAAGTTATTACAAAAATTGACGTTCACTGGGAGCGTCCGCTTGCCAGATTTGTTGAAATAAAAAATCATAACTGGATATTGGGTCTGGATACTATGATTTCAAATGTGTTCCCGTATTCAGCATTAGTTTATTAATCATTTTGTTCCTATAGATATAATTTATCTGCTAAACATTTTAAATAAAATTTATTTTTCGGAGCGTCCGAGGGTAACTAGTGATTTCAGTGTAAACTTTAAAACAACGGTGGGGAAAATGGCGGTGCTGAAGACTATTTGGCCAATGTCAACCCAGCGGGGGCTCAAAACGTTCTATTTAGAACGGGACATGGGGGAAAAAGGCCGTGGGACTCATCCCACAGTCCGGGCTCCTCGGACGCCTACCGAAGATTCTAAAAAAAACAACCATCGTCAACATGGGATGAATACCAAGACGCCACTTCAGCTGAACACTATAATACGTACCAAATATGGAGTTTCTTTTTAAATAATTTAGACTCGGACAAAATAAAATGCCGATCGAATGAAATCAGAGAGCGAAATGACGCGTCATTGTGCGGTGTTGCTAGATTTTAAAAAAAGACGACATGAGAGTAATTCGCTTCGGACGATGTGACCAAACTTAATTTTGAATTAATCTTGAGTCGCTGAATAATCTGAAACGAATAGAAAATGACATCCAACACCTTTTCTAAAATTAGGACGATCAGAATGTAATTAACAGAAACGAATCGCAAATGGAAAACGGATTTTTAGTAGCGGCAACATTGGCCTAAGGTTAAGGATGGGACACATTTTAAGTGTTGTGATACTGAGATTACGATTGAAATTATCGATTGGAAGTAACAAATAAAACAAGGGGGGTTTAGAAATTTCTACGTTACAAAGAAGTATACTAGAAACCCGCAGCTCGCAAGCAACCAGCCTCAGTTGTGTTCTCACCGCCGCCGAGAGTAGACGTCGGCTCAATGGCTTGTAGGTAGAGTTCGTGTGGGTTCGTTCGTCATTCGGTGGATTTGGTTACGTGTTTTGTTGAATTCGGTGGAACAATTTGTGTTGTTCAGTGATTGTGTGTCTGCAATTTTATAAGTGAATAAACTATCTCCGGGAGAATGTAAGTCCATAATAATTTGTTCGTGTCTATATTACTTTTAGTATTCCTTAAATCGATAAAAAACATTAAATTTTGAAATCGGTGGAATTGATTTCCATTGATTCGGTGTAATTTTTGACCACTGAAGTCAATAAAAATTGCCACCGCTATCAATTTTTACGATAAAACCAACTGATTTTACATTATTTCTATATTGCCCTGCCCCTCAATCGGTTCTTCAATGCTTATAATCGTGATTTTGTTAATGCAGCATAGTTCTGACTGTGCTTCTCTTGTTTACTAATTTCGGTGGGTTGCTGTTCGTTAGGCTGCTTTCACCGGCATCTCATTGGCATTTTAGCACATAGTTTACCCATCTCGTTGAACTGGTGCATCAGGGTATTATGCCTCAACAGCCTGACACTACAAATATTCCTAAGGGTCGTCATTTCAGCAAGCTACACATCGAAAACTCTGAAGTATTGAGCCTTTGATTTCGGTGATTGTAAAATCTTAAATATCTTATGAACCACTAAGTTCAGAAGAGGGCCTTTGCTACCAATATTTTTTTAAAATTAGGCCGTTTTTATATATTAAAGTCACGAATCAAAAATATGAAAAATAAAATTGACCACCGAAGTCAAGCAAAATAGCTCGGCCCTGAGAATCGCCCACGAACGCTTTTTTTTTTGAGAATACGTTGATAAGTTGATATGCAATATTTTTTGTGCCTCATCGCGCTGATATCTCGTTTTGTTAAATAAAATCCGCTAAATATCGAGATATCAATATGATGTCACAGGCCATATCTTCAAAAGTATCATAGATATCGAGTTGTCAATTTTTTTCCTACAAAACCTTGGCCGTAGAAAGCCATTACGCCAATAAAAAAAAAACGTATAAGTCGAGTTATCAAGTTCTTCACGCCAGGCACGGATATAAAGCCTAATTATTTCATCTTAATCTTAATGTTAACAGAGCATGGTAAATCAGTATCTTAATCAGCTGTCGAGCTTAAGATGAAATAATTAGGCTTTATATAATTTGTATTTCAATCTTTATAAAATTAAATGTAATACATAGTTACATATACCTTTATCCTTTATTCAGTTGTAAAGTCATGTCATTGTCAAGACATTGAGATTAAGGTATTACATACAGTGATTTGTCAGGCCATGACTATAAAGAAACTACGAAGAATGTATATCTTTATTCTTACTCACGTGTCCACTTGTCCGTAACCATTTCGTCAATTTTATTTTCGTAAATTTTGGTTGTTCCGAGTTACAATACCATTCTGTCGAGTTTTGCGAACGGTTCTCGATCCGGCAGAATATTTCGCTGCGCCAAATACAGCCAAGCGGAATGTTTCACACTAATCCGAGCCTCGAGCGGCGGAACAGACGTCTGCCAACTGCCTTCTTTTTGTCGCACTGACAACTGTCCGTCGCCGGCTATTGGCGTTCTTAAAAAGAAACAAACAGCTGGCGCTAAGCAACGACATGTTCTTTTTCAACGCACGTTTATCGAATGCTCTCGGAGACCGATTGAGTAGAGGAAATGCGTATAAGTACCCGAGACCAAATACAGCCAATGAATATTTAATATTTGCCTACTAGTTATTATGGTGTACCGTTTTCTAGGGCTTACAACGCAGCTATTAGTCCGACAAGCAATGTCACCTTACCTACACAAAAAACAGAAGGAGCATATTACGTGACTTATTCACAAAAAGTTTAATTTTCACGACAATTGCATACCGCTTCAAGCTTACTTAGCGTGTTCACGAGCTACATTAATAAACCAAAAATCAAGCATAACCCCGTCTTCTGTCTGGTCGCATCTGCTCGTTGCGATTCAGCAACTTCTGAACTATTCAAATGGGATGCAATTCATTAGAGCGATGGTTAAATGTTTTTGTCAGTCGCAACAATAGTTCGGGGTACGGCGGGCGCCGCGAGCAGTCCGCGCTCGATCGCGTTGTTTTCACGCGACAAGAACTTTGTTTGCTGTCCTCAAGTGTGTCGACTGTCGACTTGACACAACCCCTCCCCACCACCCCCCGCACCCCCTCCATAGCCTTGCGACACAAGAACGCTTTTATCACACCCCCGAAAACCATTCTTTATTATAATCGAAAAGTTTGTTACTCAAATGTTATTGGGCACGGTTGAGTGTGCTGAGGTCACGTGGGTATTACATAATTTCTTGGAATGTGACAATCTCAAATTGATATTTCTCTTCTAAGCACATATTCGTGGAAATTTTACTTCGAGTTGAAGCTTTTCCTTGATCACATAATATAATATAGTTGCATAGATAACTCATATGTTCTGGGGTTGCGTCTATTGATATCGACATATAGAATGATGCTATGTCATATAACGGTCATAATTATGTGTGCACATTGAATTTTAGATACTTTAAGTTTTTTAAGTGTTTAAATTTGTGCGAGTGACAAATTGACAATACTCGTACGTCATTGTGTTCATACACCGGGTATAGATTACTATTACAACAGGAACAATAAATTAAAACATAGATCATTATACTAAACAACAATACGAGTAATTGCTTAACAACTTAAAAAAAAGGTACGTAAAAATTTGTGAAATTTGTGTGTGTTTGTTTATTCGAAGAAGTAATGTATTGTGAAATGTTTCAGCCAGCACGATGTCAATGTTGGATAGCGTACTTACATTGAAAATATTATTTAGTATATGTTAGATATAATTAAATCTGAAAACTGTATTTTTTATTGCTGGTGAATCAAATATTGTTCGGTTTGAAAAGTAAAATCCATGTTTTAATTTATTGCTCCTGTTAGAGGCCGCACCCAGTATAGCCTCTCAGTAGCTATACATATTTCAGACAGGCAGGAGCCCCAATAAGCAACGTCTTATTTAGGCCATTATCTTAAATAAATGTATTGGAATTGGAATATTATTCGATCTTAATTTAAAAAAATATAACCACACGTTTTCAACTCAAATAATTATATCAAGCAGCATTATAAATCGTAGAATTCATGGTATCACATTAAGTAAGAACATAGCGACAGCAGCGCACGTTTTCCCAGAGTATATTTTTCTTCCCGGCGAGCGCGCTACATACACAGAAACGCTTTTATCTTGCAAAACATTCCTACCGGCGACGGAGATCACCCTGTATATAGTAGCGGGGGACATACGACCCGCGCAATATCACATTCCCGATCACCCTGTGACGCATCTTTTGACTCGAAGTGGCGTATTAGGACGAGGCAAGACCGAAGCCTGTCGCCCGCATCTCCATAATTGCCATTAAGCATTCCCCAATTAAAAATGCTGACCCTTGAACGTTAATAACGTTAACATTCTAGGGAATTACCGGCGACAGGTACCGTACCAGCCCTGAACACCTCGACAATTTTAAAATCGCCAGATTCCAATCAAAGTGACTTTTATCAGATTAAGTGTATAACTCAGAACGTAATTCCGTTCGACGGGGGCACCGTATTTGCATAATCGGGAAATTGATTGGAGCGTATTCGGAAATCCCGGACGGGAAAAGATTCAATCCGTGTGAACGGAGATGCCCCTAACGACGGGCTTAGGGGGCCTGTTGCGCCTGGACCCGGCCCAGGGACCCGGTTTAAAATTAACTGCACGGGCAAGTCGGCCCTCCGTCAATGATGCGACGGCTCCCAAGCTCTTATTGTCGCAGATTTAGAGCAAATCCTCCCGAGTTCATGTTTTGTCACTTAAATGGATATTCATGGCTATTCAGACGAAACATTTGCGAACTGTTAAAACGTTTCTAGCTTAACGCAATCATTATGAAGGCTATTGAAAGCACCCTCGTGGTAATATGGTATTAAGAAATTGGAAATTGATTTACGAATTTTGATAATTTTAACGTTTCACAACATTTATCCAATGCTACTTTGATGAAAGTCGACGATGGCCAAACTCCGTTTATTGATTTGGGTTAACTTTGATTTGATACTCCGAGCACCGGCTCGAGTTGGCTACAGTTAAAATTGGATAATTGATTTAAAGAATTCCACTTGACACGAATCTTAGAATGCCCGTCTCAATTGTATCTACTCGAATCCAATCTGAATCTCAATCAAGGGTTGTTCTTTCAAGTGAATACTTCATTTTGTCTAGAGTAGGTCGAAGTTTGTTTTTCAAACGCCAAAATTCTATATAAAGAGGCAGAAATGTTGTTTGTCGACCGGCGAGCGGCGCGGCAGGCTTGGGGGGACAAATTCGGACCCAGAACAATATACGCCAACGGTGACTCGCAGTTTTTATTTAAAGAACAATTGAAAGTGCTCATTGAAAACTTATTTAGTTCATCTGGCAATTACAGACATCTTCTACTAAATAGCGGCACTTGGTTGTGTTGTGTCTTTACCGGTCGCAATTTTGCTAGCGCCAGCTAAGAATAAGAATAATTCTATTCAAGAAATCCATTTTTTGGTTATTTATTTATTTAAAAAGTTCATCAGCATTCGCATTACATTATAAACTAATTACGAATGTACATTATGCAACCTGAGTAAGGAATTGAAATTCGAAAATTATATGGTAGTAACGATGACTTTCTTGTGAGTGTGAGTGTAGTGTGTGTTGTTTGTGCTTGGTGCTTTATGTTTGACAATTCAGAAAACATCAAAGTAATTAAACGTTTTGTGCAACTGGGTGTGACTATCACACATCACTTGTAATTGGGCGCCGCGCGTGAGTGCCCGACGCGCGGTGCCAACTGCTGCAGCGGCTCATATGTGGAATTGGCAATGTTTGGAAATGGAAACGTTTCCATTTTTATCATAATGTAATAAATCTGACCCCATTCGCGAACTCCGCACTGCTATTAATTAGGGGCGCGATTCGACTCGGGCGTGTTTGCGGTTTTTCAACTTAGTTCACCTCCCGTCGACGCGGCGGAATAGTTCGAGCGGCTCCTTGCGGAAGAAATAATACATCTCCGGCAAAGTTTTCAGTGCAATAATAAAGTAAGTGAATAGTTTTTGTTTTGAAGTGGTTTCAAAAGCGAAAACAAGCCACGCCGCTGCTCACGGAGCGAATCGAGAAACTGTTATTGAACACGTAGGTACCGGGGCCGGCGCGAGCCGCGCGGGCACTCGTTACTGTCAACACAAATCCAAATTAAACCCATTGACATTTGGAATTAGATCCTCCCGAAACCGCGCCAGTGCCTCAGGACTGCGAGAACTAATTCAATTTGCTCAGAGTGGAACTAAGGACGCTTTAGTGTTCGATCCCGGCTTAACAAAAGCACATAGCAGTTTACAAACAAGCAAACAAAGGACGGCCGAGGACGCCTGCGGGCGACAAATATCGACGGCTGTATTGTTTTACGTGCGGTCGGTACCGACATCGGAGAATTAGTGGAAAAAAGCGATCGTAAAATTCATGAAATAGTCGAAACTATCGGCCGTGGCCGGGATAGGGAACGCGGCCTAGCGTGGCGGCGCACGCGCGCATTGTGCCGCGACGCTGGTTTATAAATTTTGGGATTCTTGTTATTCCCTCTCCGACATCCCATTTGCATTGAGAGGAGAGCATCGAGTTTATAAATGTTAGCGCTTTTGATTTCCACCAGAGTGGCTAGTTTGTTTAGTAATGGGATTCGTGTTCGTTCGGTGGAAGCGGGATCATTCGTCATCGTCGCAGTCATTAGCTGGCTTGTAGCGAGTCGCGAGCAATGGCCGCGGAAACGTGAGCTCGCCGTGTCGTGATATTAATCAGAGCTCCATGTTAATGACACGCTACTACTTTAATTGTAAGCGTTTATTTTAGAACTCAATTTGCTAAACGGTGGAAGAAAAGTGGTTTTAGACGGAAAGGGTAATAGGATTACTTTCCATTTTACTGTTCGTTTTGTGTAGTCATTTACAAATGGATACTTACACGTAATTAATTTGTGCTTTGTTATTTTATTTTTATTGTTTGGCTTGCTAATACTAAGTAGTAGTTTGCTATTCAGTCTAAGTAATGGTTGGACGATCTACGATTCAAATAGCACTTAATGTTTTCTATATTATTTAATATCTATACCATTTTTAAGGAAACAGCAACCATGTACATATTTATAGATACCACACTTGTTGGTAACTCAGTGTTTTTATTAATACCATACCTACTAGTTAGTTCTGTTGTTTATTTTTTACATCTCTGCTACCCATAACCCAACGGCGCTTCTTTATCCACGGGACGAAATGTTATGCAGTGTTGGCATAAAATGACATTTGTATAATAAACAATTTCATTGTATGCAGGCCGACCAGAGCCGACGGTGCGGTGGCTCGTCAACGGCGTGCTGGTGGACGCCGAGTACGAGCAGAACACCGGCGACGTGATCGAGAACCGGCTCATGTGGCCCGCCATCCGGCGCGCCGACTACGCCGCCGTGTTCACGTGCCAGGCGGCCAACTCTCAACTAGTGGCTCCGAGGGAGGTGTCGCTGGTCCTCGACATGTTCTGTGAGTACCAGCAGCACACCGGCGACGTCATCGAGAACCGGCTCATGTGGCCCGCCATCCGGCGCGGCAGCAGATCGTCATTGAGAATCAATTATATTCTATGAATAATATGACCGGTGGCCAACTCATTAACTTACAAACTGGCCATCGTAAGAAAATATAGGCACAAGCGAAAGATACTGTTTCCACGAGAAGTTTTTGACTCAACTTCATTCTCCTCCTACGTAATAAACAAGACAATATAATCTCTTTGCAAGCTTCACCGATAGTAAGGGATATGTAAAAACTCTTGAATGGAATTAAAATATT
This sequence comes from Apotomis capreana, assembly GCA_947623375.1. NCBI lineage: Eukaryota > Metazoa > Arthropoda > Insecta > Lepidoptera > Tortricidae > Apotomis > Apotomis capreana. Next base: position 29,309,816 of record OX392504.1, read on the forward strand.
GGTTTCTTTTTTCAGTGAGGCCACTAACAGTAGAAATACGGAGGCCTGCAGAAGTAGGCGATGGCGGGTCGTTGACGGCCGAGCGCCGTTACGAGGTGTCGTGCGAGTCCGCGGGCTCCCGGCCGCCCGCCATCATCACGTGGCACAAGGGCAAGAGGCTCCTCAAGCGGATCACGGTGAGTTCTAGTTGATAAAGAGGTCTGCAGAGCAGCGTGGGAGGCTGACGGCCGAGCTGTCCACTAATGTGGTGGAAACAAGAGTCTTCCAATTACGTACGGTAAATTTCTTCGATTCCGTGCAAACGCACCTTAAATAGACGAAGACTGATCACATGAATGCTAAACACGGCACCGGAATCGTTTCAACTTTGTGACTGGTATTCAAATTTAAATGAAATATTCTGACATTCAAACGCCTCTTAACTGCTTTGATATACTGATGATCGAATGATTATGTGGAACGTGTTCAAAAAACAACAGCGTACGTGACATATTAAATGGACAATAGAAGTAAACTCGTCTCTAAATAGATAGGTATATATGTATAAGCAATGTTACAAACCAGCTGATATAATGCGAGTCTATCTACGCACGTCAGCGCAGCCTAAGCGAATTGTCAACTATTATAAACTCGTATTGTTGCTTTGATATACGGGCTGAATGCATACAGGCTACAGTTCAATGTATTGTGTGTTAACTCTGTTGTGATAGCATTGTTATGAACTATACTACTTGCCACGTAAGTCTGCGCCCATAATAGGTGGTAAAACATATATTGAAATTAATGTTTTATTAACGATTACCGATAACGACCTATTGAAGTGCAGGTGTTTTATATGTCCACTACACCATTACCGTCATTTTACTAATGCAGCTCAATTATTTACAAAAATTGATCAAATAATTAATTACAATTTACGGTTAAGTATTGTTTATTAGTTTGTTAAAAATACTGTGTATTTGCCTTATATCAATCTACCTTGACTGGATAAATACTGTGGCTGGTGAAATGCCTTTCGTGGAAAAATGTCACTTTAAAAATGTAATCTCGCCCGTAATTAAGTTTCGATCGAACACGTATAAGGAAAAGGTCGAGCTCTAAGCTTTCAATCAATCCAGGATAACTCCGAACCCAACTCGCGCGCAATCTCAGCACTAATTGAAGCTCAACCCTGTCAATGCGGTGCAACTTGGACCCGCTCTATAAGTATGTACTTAGAATTACCAGGAGCAATCGACTTAAACCCGCACATCAACTTCCAGCCAAATTGCACTTTTGATAATGCCCTTGTTAAAATAATCCCAGGAATTTGAACGCGGAGCTAAACAAACATACTTATTATATGAATATTTTATTGTGGAATAAAGTGATATTTCTGGCTTAGCTGAAACTGCGCCGGGCTGCGCAAGGAGCACATTTATGCAAATGGAGGGGGGAGCTAACGCCACGAACTAATAAAGCTAACCGTTTATGGGTCGGGTTTAACGTTTGCTTTTAAATGTACTTTAAAAGACTATTTCGCGGCGCAAGCGATGGAACTCTAGGTGAGGTCATGGTTTCCATGATGTACTTTTCCGTTTCACGTTTCCCACAGGATGTAATCCTTTCTTGTAACCGCCAGGTAGGCGTGTCGAAGGATCCATCTGATTTGAAGCTGGGTTTTTGTGTATTTTGTTCCTTTTGCTCATCGATGGTCCTGAATTGATTGTCTAACATGCACCAATTTCATGATATATTTATGTAAGATCAATATGATCATCTCAGTTTACCTATTGAAAGTGGATGGTAAAAATAAATCTAAGAAAGGCAATGCATTGTGCCTCGAGTTGTAATTAAATTAAATCCTTCTTATTGCTCCGACCAGCACTCTTCCACACGCGTGATGTATTGTCTTTTTGTTTTAGCTCGAGACACGTCGATCGATACGTACTAGGAAACCAGCACTGTTCGTAGAATATGTTACGATAAGAGATGGATTATAATTATGGAGTGAGAAGCTGAGAACTAAAATGACGTTAGCATAAAATCAATTTTACCGTGTTACCCGATCATGCGATCTACGCAATACGCATAAGGTATCAAACCAGCAATTTACCTAATTAATATTTGTATCTAACCTCGATCTTTACACTAGTTCCTCATAATATTACACAGTAATTTATCTTCTCGCTTTTATCTTCTAGACTTAGGGGACGAATTTTTAGGTTTTCAGGTGATAAGATTAATAGTAATATGATGAGAGATGATGTAGAGAACATCTCTCATCATATTACTAATCTTATTTACATAGGTAGATTTCAGCAGCTTACTTTGTATTTACTAATCTGGAAATAAAAGAAATGTCTGTTGTTTTCCAAGAAAATGTTTAACACCTCGCCATGCCACACATAGCTTTGTGTATTTTAAACGTACACATGATTATTTATCTCCTCCATTTCTTTCTTCTTTTTCTCTGTCGTTTCGCTCTTGGCAGAGCGGTCGTGGTCACTTTGGCCTCAACGACCGTCCACATCGGTGGTAGAGGCGGACACAGCTCTACGCACGATCTCCCGCCATCTCTCCTTGTTGGCAGACTGTCTGGCGCAGTCAGATACGCAGTTTCCTATTGCTGATTTTATTTGGTCAGTCCAACGCATAGGTGGTCTGCCACGCGATCTGGTTCCATCCACTTTTCCCTGCACAACCAGCCGCTCTATGGAGTTGTTATCCCGCCTAGATACATGGCTAAAGTACTGCAGTATGCGCGACTGTACTACAGCCGATAGACACTGCGTGATGCCGAGTTCTTGAAGTATGGAAACGTTGGTGCGGAACTCCGTCCACGATATTCCGAGCATCTTTCTCCAGCACCACATTTCCATAGCATCTATCGTCCCCTTATCCAACTCGCGCACTGTCCACGTATCTGCCGCGTATAGAAAAATCGGGAATATAAGTCCATTTCTTTAGGGACTTGTAAATCCGCTGAATATGTGCGCAAAATATGGATGAGCCGGTTTTGGGATAAATGATGAGCATTGAGCATTGAGCACTCAGCACGAGCATTGAGCGAGGCCGGATGAATGGGCGCTAATTGGCGGCTCGCGCTAATCTAGTTGCCGCCGATCGCAGCCCGCTGTTGATTTAGGCCAAAGCTTGGCTAAACTCGGGGCCATAAAACGAGCGGACAACACAGGATTGTTGAGCTTTAGAGGCTCAAAACATAACCTCAATAGCAGGATATGAAGCGCGTGCCACCTTTGCCAACATCCTAAAGGATGGCAGTAATAGTGACACTGTCTGAGAAAGATATCTGCAATTGGAAATCTATCAGCATACGACGTTACTATCATTGGTTTTGCTTCATGTATTCTTAGTGCTTATTGAACTTTTTGCAGCTATACCCGTAAACGCTTAGAACCTATTAAGATAATCTCATTCTATAACATTATTTTTTTTCGACCCTCAGACAATAAAAGAAAACAGACTAAAACCATATCGCTAAAGCATATCGCCGTTGTTGATGCACAACGGAACACGACGCAATGTATAAAAGTTTCTGTCAAAAATGACATTTTAGTGGCAAGCTTTTATAGCCGACTGTACTTTTCTTTGGATATCCATCAAATGCTCACTGAGACGATTCTAAAGAGCCCAAGCTCGGAAGGATTGCTTTTTCTATTATAGAGTTCCTATGGCCACCTTCCGGCTCCATCATCAGATCAGCCTCATGGTACCATATTATTGTATTGTCATCAAAGTTAAGTAAGTATGCAAAATTTCAGCTCAATCGGTTAACGATATCTGCTTCAAAATTGAGTTGCAAGATTTCACCCGAACATACATAGTTACTTTAAACATACCATGCAAGCTAAATAAAAGCTTGTAAAATACAAACCAGTTGGTAATTTGAGTTCTTTTACATACCTACTTTTACTATTCTTACCAACTGATAATTATTGAAATTATTAATTGTGATATTGGGCATAAAACCTATTGTGTATGATATACTGGCCTAGAACTTTGTCAAAGTAAATCTAGAACAGGTTGCTAGTTTAAATTTGTATTAGCAACGTTTGTTTGTGTTGACTACAATGTCAGTTCTAAAATACTCTTTAAACAGTACGTGTTGTAAACAACTTGATTAATAATAAACTGCTAATTTGTATCCTGGTTCTTTTCACGTAAACTGCACTATTCTAATTTATATCCCCCACAGTGGTTATGGGCGCCTTGACGATCCAGGATCGTATTAAGTGCAAAAGGACAAATTATTAATCGTAAGTATGAGTACTGTGAAAATTGAGCAACTCGACCAGAATAACTATGAGACGTGGAGAATCCAAGTCGAAGCAATATTAATAAAGAATGACGCCTGGGGATACGTTGATGGCAGTATTGAAAAACCTGCGGAGCCTGGAGAGGCGAAACTTTGGGAGACTGCGGATGCCAAAGCTAAGTCAGACCTCATTCTATCCATAAGTCCGAGTGAATTACGACATCTACGAGGGTGTAAAACATCGCGAGATGTATGGTTGAAATTAAAGGCCATTCACGCGTCAAAAGGACCCGCAAAGAAGGCGACATTGCTTAAACAGTTATTGCTTCATAAATTGGAGGAAGGTGGTGACATAAGAGAACATGTATTATGTTTTTTCGATGTGAGGAGTCAATTAGCAGACATGGATATCGAAATGCATAATGATCTGATTTCGATTATGCTTCTGTACAGTTTACCGGCAAGTTTTAATAATTTTAGATGTGCCATAGAATCTAGAGACATATTACCAGATCCGGAAACACTCAAAATTAAAATACTAGAAGAACAACATTCTAGAGACGAGAGAGAAGGTGATGATAAGGCACTCCTTATGAAAGGAAATACGTATTTTAAGTCTAAGAAGAGTGGTACAGAGCAAGGGAATTCGAAATTCAGGTTCAAATGTTTTAAATGTCATCAGTACGGTCATAGAGCCTCTGAATGTTTAAAGAAGAATAAGGAACAATGTGTGGATAGTGCAAAGTGCGTGTCAAATAATAGTAGTGATATAGTAACTGTAGATACCAATTTTGTAACATTCAATTGTATTTCAGATGATAAGGCTGTTTACAACGAGAATGGAAGTTGGATCATCGACAGTGGGTGTACGTCACATTTGTGCAATGATGAAAGAAAATTTGGAAATACATTGTTACCTTTGTCTGGTAAGCTAAATTTAGCGACAAACTCGAGCACAAATGTACAAGGTAAGGGTACAGTGAGATTATTAACATGTAATAATGGTTCTAAAACCGTGGTTCAATTGCCAAACACTTTATTTGTTCCGGATTTGCGGTGTAACCTGATTTCAGTTGCAAGAATTACGGATCAAGGGTTTAGTGTCACGTTTAAGGGTGACGTAGCTAGTGTAAAAGATAGTTATGGTAACACTAAACTGATCGCAAATCGTAAAGGTAATTTATACTACTTGGAGGAACAGTGTGGTACTGTGTCAGCGATTTCGGAAAGAAAGGTTGATGTACGCTTGTGGCATGAACGGTTAGGACATTTAAATGCGAAAGATCTCGTCAAACTTTTGAACAAATCTGCTATGGATTATAAAATGTCAGATGTAGCCGAATTGTATGATTGTGATATTTGTGCACGTGGAAAAATGAGTATGTTACCGTTTTATAGAACGAATGGACCATGTGAAGAGACATTAAAAATTGTTCATTCTGACGTGGTCGGCCCCATGCAACATACGGCAATAAATGGAGCGAAATTCTTCGTCACGTTCATTGACGATCATACAAGATGGTGCGAAGTATATTTGTTAAATAAGAAAAGTGAAGTTTTCAGAACTTTCAAAATATACAAGAAGCACGTCGAAAATTTCACGGGACGGAAGATCAAGTTTCTACAGAGCGATAATGGAGGCGAGTATTGTAACCGAGATTTTGATGAATTCCTGAAAAACGAGGGGATAGCGAGGAGATTAACCATTCCTGGTACACCACAGCAAAACGCAGTTGCTGAAAGGATGAATAGAACGTTGGTGGAGATGGCGAGATGCATGATTATTTCGTCAGGACTTTCTCCTGGTTTCTGGGGCGATGCCGTATTAACAGCATGTCATCTGAGAAATCGTTGTCCAACTAAAAGTCTCGATGGTGGAATACCTTTTGAGAAGTGGAGTGAACGACCGGTAAATCTAAATTACTTACACCAATTTGGATCTAAAGTTTATGTTTTGGACAAAACAATTGGGAAGGACAAGTTCGATCCACGCAGCAAAGAAGGTATCTTTGTGGGTTACCCTAGCGATAGGAAAGGTTACAAAATATGGATGCCAACGCAGAGAAAATTTATCGTTTCACGAGATGTGAAATTCTACGAAAATAAGTGTCAAGAGAATGAAACAGGGAATATTGACAAAGATCCCTTTGAAATACAAAAAGAAAGACCGTTTATTAATCAGAAGCAACCATTAACGGTTGACTTTGAGTTTCACCCCAAAAGGCCGGAAGAAAATCCAAGCGTACTTATTCCTGACCTTGAGGACGAACGCATTGAGCATATTTCTGAGCATGAAGAAGAGAACAGAGATCTTGGGGAGGGTGAGAGAATACCTTCTGGTGATTCTCACCAACCGATATATGATTCAGAATCGGAAGTCGTCGCTGGTCCGTCGCATCATGTGCATGTCCATCAACAAGATTATGTACATGCTGATGGGGAGAGGGCAATGAAGAGAGGTCCAGGCCGACCGAGATTGGAGAAAGGTCATGTTGGACGGCCCAGAAAAATATATCGCATGGTTGACGTGGAACCACAGACTCCTATGGAAGAACGCGTGGCGTCGGAAGTTCCATTGGAAGAAGGCATGGAGTCCACAGAGGAATACGCGGATTGTCAAGATTTTGCTGGAGTTACTGAAGTGACTTTAAAGCAGGCTCTATCCGGAAACGAAAGCAAAGGATGGAAAGATGCAATTATTTCGGAGGTCCGTAGTCTAATTAAAAATGATACTTTCGATATAGTACCTAAACCAATGGGCAAAAACGTTGTAGGCTGTCGATACATATTAACAACGAAGCTCAACGTAGATAAGACTGAGAAGAAGAAAGCGAGGCTGGTGGCGAAAGGTTTTAGCCAACGCTATGGTATTGATTACCAGAATACCTTCGCACCTGTCGCGAGGCTTGATACAATAAGATTGTTAGTTGCACTTGCAGCAGAACTTGATCTTGAAATTCATCAGTTGGATATTAATACCGCCTATTTAAATGGTTTATTAGAGGAGAATATATATATGAAAGTACCCGAGCTTTTGGAAGAATGTTTACAGGATCTTATACGGACCGAACTGAGTGGTTCACCTATACATGAACGAGCCAGTAAGATGTTGAATGACTTGAAGGCTGGGGGCGAAGTATGTCTACTCAAGAGGTCGCTATACGGGCTCAAACAAGCCGGTCGTCAGTGGAACATCAGACTGGATGAGCAACTGAGACTAATGGGATTGGCCGCATCATCAAATGAGCCTTGTCTTTATTTTAAAGACATTGACCACGATACAAAACTCTTTGTATTAGTTTATGTTGACGATATATTGGTCGCATCGCAGAAAAGAGGTTGTATCGAAAGCTTCAAGAGAGAACTGGCCGCTGAATTTGAATTGAAAGATTATGGCGTTGCGAAATATATGCTCGGAATTGAAATTGACAGAATTGACAATGGCTTTAAATTGTCACAACAAAAATATATTGACGATATTTTAAATAAATTTAACATGAATAAGTGCAATTCAGTATGTACGCCAATGGAAGTGAAGAACCAATTATTAAAATCTAACGAGATTTGTGATGAGTGTGAACGATATCCATATCGTGAATTAATTGGTTCACTTATGTATTTGTCGACGGGAACGAGACCCGACATTACGAACAGCGTAGCAAAGTTGAGTCAATTCCTAGATAGTCCAACTAAACAGTGCTGGAATGCTGCAAAGCGCGTACTGCGTTACTTGAAGCACACAAAAATGCATGGACTTGTGTTTACGAAAACAGGTAATTCACTAAAAGGTTACTCAGACAGTGACTGGGGCGCGTGTCTTGTAGATAGACGTTCTTACTCTGGTTATGTTTTTATGTTTGGAGGCGGATGCGTGTCGTGGAAGTCCCAAAAGCAAAAATGTGTAGCAACATCCACGTGTGAAGCTGAGTATGTGAGCTTGTCGTCCTCGATGAAAGAAGCGATATATCTGAACAGCTTGATGACTGAAATCGGGTTAAGTAAGTTTGCACAATTGACCTTACATGTGGATAATCAAGGGGCGTTGTGTCTTGCTGGTGATCCAATGTACCATTCTCGGAGTAAACACATAGATATCAGGTATCATTTCATGAGAAGTGTATTAAAGAACAACAAAAGTATCGAGCTGAAGTACTTGCCCACAGATTCGATGCTCGCAGATATTTTAACAAAGGCTTTGCCTAAATTTAAGCATTATAGGTGCATGAGTAGTTTAGGCATTGTTAGCTAATTGTTTACCTTGTTAATTAATATTGTGTTCTTTGATACAACTTTGATTTTGTATGTGTTTTTGTTTTATGTCTTTTTGAATATGCACATTAAGGGGGCGTATTGAAATTATTAATTGTGATATTGGGCATAAAACCTATTGTGTATGATATACTGGCCTAGAACTTTGTCAAAGTAAATCTAGAACAGGTTGCTAGTTTAAATTTGTATTAGCAACGTTTGTTTGTGTTGACTACAATGTCAGTTCTAAAATACTCTTTAAACAGTACGTGTTGTAAACAACTTGATTAATAATAAACTGCTAATTTGTATCCTGGTTCTTTTCACGTAAACTGCACTATTCTAATTTATATCCCCCACAATAATATCTTGTATTCTATGTGCAGTGTATTAGCTGTTGGTTCTCCTAAATAAAATAAAATAATTATTTTATTTTTTTATTTATTGTAATGGGAAACAAACAGCATACAATCACACTTAGAGTTAACAAAAATAGATAACACAGAAGCCAAAACAGTTCCCACTGATGGTTCAAACATTATTGCTCTGAGAGTACTAATAAAATTAAAAATTAAAAAAAAAATGAATGAGAAAATATGCCTATAATAACAATGTAATTTCTCTTTACTTAGCAACACAACTTCACACTCGACTCCGACGCCCCACTACCCGCGCGCTTCGTGGCCCTTCCGAAGCCGGCCAACTTTTTCCCCGCCGAGTGTTTCCGTAAGACCCTGATATTAGATACGTGGCCATTTTGTACCAAACTCGTACAGATAGCCGTAATGCTACCCGGCACGTGAAGGCATTATGATTTTATTCCACCTAATATTTTCCTTGTTCACGTATCATTATGGGCACTTAGGAAGGTAGCAATAAAACGTATCAAGGATATCGAAGGTATTGTTTCTCGAGGGTCGTCTAATACGCACGAGAATAAAACCTCTTATGGACACGTGGTTTAGTTTGATTTGCGAACTGCCACCCTCTCACATTTCATGTTTTCTTCTTTGTCTCAAAGTGGGGGAATAGATTTTTACATTTATTATTCAAGTCAGGATTTAGCTTACGAACTCAGCAGTTACGTTTGAAATATTGTTTCACCTTTAGCTGTTTTACGACAGAGCGAGTCAAAGGTTGCCAAATGTACTTTATTCAAATATTTGTGCTCACTTGCAACGTGAAGCTTGGCCTCTAGATTGGGCAGGGTCGAAAATCAATTCATCATAATACGTTACTGCTCAAGTACACACTAGTTCCATTACTAGCTGACTTAGTACAGTATCGACACACACACGTATACCGCAGACATGTTTGTATTTTGTTCTTATTTACCTGATAGCTTTGCACAACTTATCTGAGTGTAAACACAAATATGGAAGCATAAACTTTTAAAAATTTCAATTTAATGTATTGTGTTAATTTTGTTGTTTATGAGTCATATGATACTTGAAATAAATGAATTTTAATTTTTTAATTTAATTTATAAACGAGCACATTGAAAAAAAAATGCACTTTTAAAAAAAATATCATATTACTTCTCCCACATTCACTAACCATATCCAAACAAACAATATACCAGTCTATGACTTCCGGAAAACTATTGATACCAAGGGTAAACATTTAGGATAGATCCCAAAAAAACGCACCTCGTACCTAATTCATAGTTTTCCAGAGGAAATAAGACGAGAGCCGAATCCGAAAATAATCTACAGAATGTTTTAAAATCACTTTTTTTCAACTACTACCGGTAATACCTATGAGCCTAAAATAAGAAATATGTACCTAAAATAGAGATTCCTTATAGAGATCCCACAGTCAAACCAGCCACTGGTTTTGTAGAACATTGTTTTAGCCGTAAGAAAAAATTTAAAAAATCCATCGAAATAAATAAACCAATTGCCTTGAAGTAACTGAAAGCAGTAAGTATCACAACGACTGCGATGGGAGCGCCGCCGGTCCATCAGCGGCGCCGGCGCGCCGTTACTCATCGCAGCCTCCGCTAAATAGAGATTTAAAGCTGCAATTTATGAACGTATTACAGAAGGCGATTCGGTCAGATTGGCTGCGGAAACGGGTTATATGGAGCATGGCGAGCGAGTATTAGGTTAAAGTTAACGTTAAATTATGGTTTGATGACGCGATTAGTAAATTAACTTTCACAAGAATACCTTACCCGTTTGGGTCATTATCAGATTTAGGCTCGCGTCTTTTCGGTGGACACGTACAAAGTTAACGACTTTAGGCCTAGTTTTCCGATCAAAATTATATTAGCTTAAACGACGTTTCCCTTTTTATGGGCTTGCGTGTTTAAAACATAACTTCTATGCACATACGCTGTTAACTATTGGCCTCCGAAGAGACAACTTTTGTTTTTACACGGTTTTATTTAGCTTGCCCTGTTTGTTTATTAGGGTCAAAATAGTAATTTAAACTGACAATGACCCGTTTAGTCGTAGCTTAAAAATTGGCTTGCATGTTTTGACACAAAAACGGTGAACGGAGTCAAATAAAAGTTCATAAATATGCTTGGTCAAATCGTTGCAATACTCGAATTGAAAGATGCATCGCTGCCCTCGCTCGCATTCCGTGCAGCGTCCATTCCTGTCAGCCACGGTACCTGTTCGCGAGAACGGCCCCCATCGCATGTAGCTAGGGAATGCAACTATGACCGGAAACCGAGAATCGGTTTTTGTTCGGTTTTACTCGAATTCGATTCGAATTTCGGATGAAAACCGAGTATTTCTTGACTGTAAGCAAACTATTGAATTCAATTGATTAATGTGTTTTTTTTTTGTTTGTTATTGTTTCGTTTCGTTCCATAGTCGGTAAAAACGGAACCCTAATAGGAATATAATACATGACTGTTAGAACCGCTTTTTCTTAGGAATGGATGGAGATAATTGAAAGTTGTCACAAATAAAACAACTAAATTCAGTTTTTTACCTTAAATAATCAACATTTATTTATTAAACGACATGTTAAATCACAACAATCAACATTTAAAATATAATATGTAGCATCAAGCATCACTCTTTTAAACTTGCATTTTGCCGATCTTCCCATGGTTGACTTAAGGAAATGATTCCATACGTCGCTAGTGGATTTTCTTTTGACTGAACACTCATAGTACTCCTCCGTTTCCTCCATCCTTGCAGTGACTTCGATGGCAAATTGCAGGCAAATGAGGCAACGGCGGCTCAAAATGGACCACTGAAATAAACAAATATTATTAATTTATAACTCACTGACAGAGATAACCGAAAAGAAAATCTAAATTACCTTTTCGGTACATAAATGAAAAACTAGACTCTGAATGATGATGAGAGAGGTCATGTCAAAAATCTTATCTGAATTTGAGCTGTGAAGTTTGTTTTTAATAGACTATAATAGTATTTTTATTCATAAGTATATAAAAACTGGATGGCTACTACAATTCAATACTCTGAATTAGATCTATTGTAATAAGAAAATAAAAGAACAACTAAGCGACATTCTGAGCGACTGGAGTTCATCAATGTGCGAAAGTAAGAACTAGTGGAGACCAAGTGATACATGTACAGGGTTCGGATATTCGGATCGATATTTACCTAAACTTGGCAAAATCCCGAAATTTGTTGGAAAAATATGGAGTCGGCTTCATTTTTAGGGTTCCGTACCTCAAAAGGAAAAAACGGAACCCTTATAGGATCACTTTGTTGTCCGTCTGTCCGTCCGTCCGTCTGTCAAGACCCTTTTTCTCAGGAACGCGTGGAGGTATGAAGCTGAAATTTATATCAATTACTCAGGTCTACTGTCCCTTGAAGCTGTGAAAAAATCAAACTTCTAAGCCAACGCAATCAAAAGATACAGCCGTTTATGCCGCAAATTTTCGACACTTGCAAGGGAATCAAAACCTACAGGGTGCTTCCCGTGAACTCAGAATCTTGAAATTTGGTACGAAGCAACGTCTTATAGCATAGATAAAGGAATAATTACGAAAACCATAATTTTTTTTTTTAATACCTAACTTTGCACCTAATTTATATGGGGCGCTATACATACCAGGTGCAAACTTAACTTAACCACTTAGGGATGGAAAGTGTTTGTACGGAACCCTCGGTGCGCGAGTCCGACTCGCACTTGGCCGGTTTTTTATAAAATAGTTTATTTAAATACTTTAATACGAATGTGTTTATATTATCCTAATTTTCGGTATTCCGGGAAATCCCGAGAAGTTTATTAGTATAATTATATTGAGTCCGCCTCCATGCTACACAAAAACAACGCGGTGTAGGTACTGAGGCCCAAGAATAGGTAAATATCGATCCGAATATCCGGACCCTGTACATGTACCTCGATTTATTCCCCAATGACTATTAATAATTGATTTTGGTATATAAATCGTACCTAGTACCTAATTCATTAATACCTTTTAATTTTAGTGATAGCCAGTAAATAAAATGAGATACTTATAATATTTTTATAAACTATCTCCTCGTTTTGAAATAAAAAGTGAATAAAATAAAACAACATTTCACTTACCGTTGATCTCCAAAAAACACCACGTGTGAAATACAAAACACTTCACCTCACCATCAGTCATCAACTCACCCACCACACTGTACAGTACAATAAAACCGTTTCAAAAATTCAAGAGTAAAATAGTTTAGGTACTAAAACAAAAGAACCGTCACCGTCAGACGTTTAAACAACAACTAATTACAAAAATAATATACAAACCTGTATCCTTTGAGTACCTACCTGGCATACCTGGATTGGGGTAGGGTATTAGGATTAGGAGTGGGGAAAGGGTCCGTATTGGCGAGATAAAACGTTCACTCACGACTTTTGTGGCCTTTTCTAAATAAAAATTCTCATTTCTAATCGTATTTAGTACTTAAATTAAAAAATATACATGACATTCCTTTAACTAGAAAACTCGGTTTTTGACCGAATAAAAACCGAGTTTTAAATCGGTTAAAACCGGCCGGTTTTGCCCGATATTCGGTTTTTTCACTACTCGGTTGCATTCCCTACATGTAGCCGTGCGTCCGTGCTTAGTCTATTCAGATTGCATATCAAATAAAAGTTTTATAGTATCGATTCCCGATGGGCGCGCATGGCGGCTGGCGCGGGGCCAGCGTTCTTTCGCTTATAATCGCTGCCGGCGCACTATTCATGATTATTATCGGGAATTATTCGCGCCGCAGTTTTGGTTAGACAATGGTTGCGGGTCTATTAGTTCGCTTTTGTACGCCGGAGAATTTATTCCGTTTTCTATTTAATTGTGGGTTATGTAGCTCGTTTATTGTGAAATATTGAATAATTAATTGATCAAGAGTATTGTGCCCGCGTCAGTTCCACGCCAATCCGGGTCAGGCGGTTTGACTCGGTATATTTGCAGAGCCGCGGATATGTACACGGGACTTAATCGAGCTGTTTGTTCCTCAGACTTCAGATCTCGAACGTGACGCGTTAAGCTGGAGATTGTCAACAAAACACCAATTTACACGTTTACCAAACAATCAAAACTTTCACCCGTATTCCATCCAAAAATACATGTACTGGTTCGGAAATATTCATCGCTCATTTGACATCGCGTATGTTTTGTTCTATCATAGATTATTACGCCAGTCGTTCATTCAAACGATGAAACAACGTAACGTAACGTGAAAGCAAAGAGCATAAAAATCTGGTAGATGGATACGTTGGATTTATTTCCCTCGCATGTTGCCTTGTTAGCGCATGGCATGGCTAACTGCCTTATCCGCGAATTACAGAAGTGTTAGGGAAAATAAAGATAATGTTTGATAACTTTCGTAGGTTTCAGTTCAATTAAGAACCAAACAAGCGTGTGGTTTGTTTATAAACCCATTTGGCCAAACCAATTTTCAAAGCTACAGCGATAATGTCCAAATGTGTTAAGTATATAAGTAAAATGGTTAACTTCTTTCAAAGCTGCCCGAACTTTCATCCAAGCACATTCACGAATGGTTCCCCACACTTAAACATTAAAGCAGCTTTTTAAGTCGAAATACCTGAGAAAATAAAATAAATCAGTTGATTGAGTCTGCGGTGGCTGGTGGCCCGCACCCGCCCGCACCCGCTCCCTCCCCCTCGTTCGCCTGGGAAGGACACGTAAGCTGATAGTTTTTCTTGGCTCCCTCCACGGCACACCAGCTCGCTACAGCAGGCCAAGTCTCGGAAAATTCTTCAATAAGCTAGTTATTATACGTTGCTTTGTATGCAACAGTTGCCAAGCCGAGGCTTTGAATCATTCTTCGAGCTGTCAAGCGTGCCAAGTTCAGTGTATATTATTTTGCAGATTGGTAGCGCCGTACATTATAACTATACATATACATATACTCGTACTTACGTTCCATATTACCTCATTAATTGAATTAAAACTTCCGTATTTAATTATTGTTTTAACCGGTTTACACTCACGTGAAATTTATTGCCAAGAACGGCCCGATATGAAAGTTTGTGACAAAGTTACCGCGCGGCTGTACGGGTAGCAGTCCCCGATGAAGAGCTCCACACGAGTTGGCGACACGTCGGGCCGCTCCTGACAATTTCAGGTGACTCTAAACCGCTTAATACAATAATCAAACTGTATAAAGGTGGTGTCAAATACCCCGGGTATAACAGTTGGATTGAGTAGATTGGTATCTACTCAATACAACTATTGTACCCGTTTTCATCAGTGGAGTCAAAGAAACGCTAGACAACAAATCCCAGTAGACACTATGCAATTGCTTCAGCCCTGCTGTTCCTGCCCGACGCCCTGGCAGCGCGCCAGCCTTAGGATAATTATCCCCTATTAATCTACGAGCCAAATCGCTGTCCAAATGCTGTCCTTAAAAAACCGACCGCCCCCGCTCCCGCCTCCGCTTCCGCCCCCAGTCGAAGACAATGCCTGATTTAAGCCTGCTCCCGGGTTTAACACCAACGTTGGGAGGAATGCTTTTTAGAATGGAAATGCCAACTAACCATTATGTTCCTACTTTGGTACTGGTGAAAATATTAATGCAGGATTCACGTTGTTGTCTATGTTTTTCATTATTTCTGCATTCGTGATCTTCATATATAGCAGCAATATCTTTGTGGCATTATTCAAGTTCTGATTCCATTTTTTATCAGTTTTGATTTCGGTCGGATTATTGGACGCACTTTCGACGAGGTTTTGACAAGATTATAATGTCTCTTATTGCAGGTTGACCCTTTGCTATCGTTTTACCAGCTAAGATAAACATACTGAAATGCCCACTCTAAGTATTAACACAGCTATAGCGAAGTGTGAGCAGCCATATAATGTATACATCCATCCATACCTGCTGCTCATTGCTGCTGATCGAAATTTTCAGCCACTTACAGCGAGCTACATCTTTGACCCAATCGTCACTTACCATCAGGAGTTACAAAAATCAATCGCTGGTCAGTTTTATATAAAAAAGACTTAACGTGGTGAATCTGTAGGACGTGGTTATTATTTTACGATCTACCCAGTCCATGTTACATTACAAATATTATAATATCTAACTGCCAAATCGAGTTTCACAACTAAGGTTATCTCGCCTATTTATGTAACTTAAAGAACTTTCTATTGTGCAATAACAAGATTGCGTCCAGAGAATATGGAGTTAATAGGGCATTGTCTTAGACAAATGGGTACCGTTGGAAATGTACTGCACGATGTCGTTGGTCACTATACACTAGTTGTATTGAGAATGTAAAATGATAGGGAAGCCATCTATTAATACAGGTTTTTTCATAGGTAAGTGTCGTTTTAAAACATGTCAACGACACACAATTATGCAACGACATAGCTATCGTTTTGAAAAAACCATTTATCTGAAACACACTTACATGAAAGAATACAACCAGATTCCAGGCCGGCTAAGCTGCGATCAAAAGGCGGTATTTGTATAAATCTTTTGAACTCAAAGCACAAGATGATCGGTCACCCGGTTCGAAAGTTAAAGTAGTTTGGAGCTGCATCGGCCGCGGGCGCCGGCGGCTCGCAGTTCGATTGCTGTTTAAAATTCCGCATCGGTTTACGAATTTTGCCAAGTCATCAAACTTTCCCAATAAAACCCTTTCATATTTAATGAATCCGGTAACGATTACGTGAGTGTCAGGCTTTAATCGTTTTTCAATAGGAGTTTACGGCTAATATAATACAAACATGCATGAATGAATGAATGAATGAATGAATAAATCTGGTTTATTCACTTGAATATATGGTAGGTACATTGACTGGTGTTAAGACTGCACCGAGCAAAATGTGAAAAATAGGCATTTGCCGTTAAGTAGACAACGTCAACACTAGTTGTTTAATCCACTTCTAAACTATATATGTATTAGAAAGTGCTTTTATTCTCCATACAATTTTACTATGACGGCCGCGCGCCGATCTCAATACGCATTCCCCGCGCTCTATGGTTATAGGCGCGTTAACAGCTAACGCTCGGCGCCGTCTTAAAGCCAGTTATTTATAAAGCTTCCCAATATATTCAGCCGATAAGTAGTGGTATGTTATTATTACAGTTAATTTAGCTATACCTTAGTTCACATTCAGACTAATTACAATTATTTTGCCAATGAAGTTTAAGCCACATAGAGTTGTGTTGAGACTTACGTCCTAATTGAAACTATTTTTTCCAAAAAGTTAGTAGGTATGATTGTTCTCTAAAATATCGATAGCATCGTTTAATTGTTCAACTTCATTACCAATCAGACCGTTTCGTTTCTGTATCGCTTTGTGAGTCCAACATAATTATGAAAGAATGCTTAATACTATTATACACAACTCGTAAGATTTTATTTTAATCTTATTGCACACGAACATGAAGGTAACAGGACGTTAAACCCAATCAGAGGCGTCAGCGCAAACGTCCCGGTTCTGTGTACCCGTTTAAGTCAAGTTTGCGCCTCGCTCGAACGCGGCCTCGTAGAAGCCAGGTGCAAATTCAATTCAAGCCAGTAATTCCGTTTTTCAGTATTACTTAGTCGTAGCCCACTCGGCTAAGCTCATGCGGTCTGACGTCCGCGATGCCTCTCGCTACGATAAGGCAAAAAATATTAGAGTAATATTTAATCTAGCTAAATTGTTTTTACAGTTAACAGTTTAAACAATTGAAATTGTATGAAATTAAAGGCACATAATTACTGGGATAATTAGTCGACATGGTAGAAATGGCGACAAAAGAGAGTAGGATGAGGTTAGGGTTGGAGGCAAGCTGAAGGACGAATCGAACTCGAAACAAGTCTTGAAAAAAGATGCCCTATCGCCTTTGCTATCAACCTAGTAGGTACTCGAATACAATTAAATACTTGACCTCCAATATAAGTGTTTCTTTATGTCTGTCTGTTGATATTATCTAAATTCCTCTCATTCAAGCTGCATGAAATTATATTGTTGTTATTTAATAGTACATACCGCTAAACTACACAATTATATAGTAATTAAATGATAGTTTTTAATAGCCTCAATTAATAATTTAAAACGCCCCTGTCACAAGTAGCTGATCATCATAAGACCCTCTTTTAATGAGTGATATAGCAAAACTGAAGATAAAACAAAATTTGGAATTCCTAGCTTCAATATTGGCTGAGATCTGGTCACTTGTTCCACTAAAAACTGAATAACTTAGAAACGAGAGCTTCGATTTTCATCAAACATAACTAAGAACCATTTCGACAAACCAGGCTTTCCATTAAAAAAAAAATGCACTTATCGGTCCACCCATATGGGTGCTATGATGCCACCGACAGACACACAGATACACATATTAAACTTATAACGCTCCTTTTTTTTCGTCGGAGGTTAAAAAAAACAATAAGTTTATTTTTTAAAGATATTTATATAACATATTTATATCGTTAAAAATAAACTTATTGTTTTTTTTGTTAACAAACAACACATATTTAATCTTTATCCAATACAGTGCACCGTAACAAGAAATAAATCTCACTTGAGCATTAATGTTATTGGTACCGCGGCATCTTGCCCGGCGATTACCTCTCTCATTACCGACTCACTCAAAGCATCGCGCAAGAAACGAGATGGTTCTCGTATTATTGTGCTTTTATTTGAGTATAGAGCCATAAGTTTGTTGTGATCATTTTGTAACATATTTATTGACTTTCGTAATTAAAAAAATTTTGGTAATCTTAAATGTAAGATAGGAGCCAGAAGTATTACTCCAATGTTCGAAATTCAAACTCCCTATCGTACGTCCGATACATTTTGAATTTTGTACATCGAAATAATTCTTTAGAAATGACACAAGGCAGGTCCCTTATGAACAATGGCCTTTGTAAGATATGTCAATATATTCAGCGAATATCTAATGCGCTGTGTCGTAAAATTAGTCTACAAAACCACATTATGTGAAATGTTTTCGATAGTTAAAAGCATAAAATTTAGAAAAAATACACTTCGCATTTCGCTGAAATTTATTCTACTAAATTAGGTACCTACACGTGTCGAAGCCTTAGATGAGTTTTATTACGTCCGCACAACAGCTTCTATTGAGCTCGATTATTTGTAAAAATGTTGATACACATAAAAGGATATATATTCGGAACTTCCGCGAAGATCCTTTTAGGGCGGTTTAGAGTTGCGTTTTTCTACGCATAGTAACTTGCTTCGATAAATGTGTTTAAAAACACGTCAAATAACAGTTCACGCATATATGCGCTTATTTAAGAATTTGGAGCCTCTGGGGTTTGTTCTACGTGGCCTGCGATTATTTCACCGCGTCAACTTTTGTATGGTTCAAGCCGCGCCTATATACACTGTTAAATAATACAGTCTGGCCACGATATCGAGCGGAAGCGGAGAGTGACAGCCACAAGCGGTGCGAATTTTTGAAACGCGGCCTCTCGCTAAAAAACACGCTAGTGGTAAAAAACTTGATAATTATTAAACGCAGAAAAACGCAAATCTGAAAACGCTCTTACATGACCTAATTGTATTCATGCACGCGTTCTCAAAGAGCATATCGTATCGTGTGGCCCCGTCGATACGGCGAAGGCTCCCCAAATTGCTTTCTTAAACGCAAATAAAAGCAAACGGGAAAAACAGCGCGTAAATTATTTACTGAGGTCACAACTCTTCCTAGCAAATACAGCTTGAATACAAAAGGTCACATGATTGTAGGAAAGTTGTGGTTGTTACGTCGCTTCAGATGAGAGAGTACAGGCGAAGAGAAAACGTTTATGGATGAGTACGGATACGGATAGTTTCTGGCGATATTATTTAGGTGTTCCCTTTCTGAGGATAACATAAATATAGTGAAGTAACTCTTTAGGGTAACAGTGATAAACGGTGGATTTTGAGTGCAGTATTTTGGACAATAGGTTTGTATTCTGTCATGTTTTTGACGGGATTGACAATTTTAAAATGTTCACACATAATAATACGAAAACATGTAAAGCGGGCCCCCTTTTAAATCCACATAATGAACATAGCAAGCTGGTAATATGCAACGAACAAGTAAAATATCTATGAATACTTATTCTAATTAAGTACTACAAAATCAAATTATTTAATTTCAGGCAGCCCATAAATAAAAACCTTAATTTTGGGTAAAATAGTAAAAATAAATAATCTAGTAGATTATTTTTGCGATCATTGACATCATCATCAATACTTGCGTAATATTATGTAGATCGCAGAGATGCGTGGTAGCCGACCGCGATAACGACATACCTTTGGACCAACATTCTTGCTTCGTGAAGTTCACCGCTAGCTTGTCAGTTGGAACTCTCAACACGCAGAAATTAAAATTAATTTTGTGGCAAAACTCCGCAAAATTACCTTCGGAATGAATTCGTACGTACTTGACGATCTTCTCGGACTATATTTGGATGTGGATCCTAGCCGTGCGGTGTCGTGCTACGAAAGGCGTAGTAGCTACGCATCGTCTCTGCTACGCCTCCAACTGGGTCTCCAGTAGCCTAATGAACATAAACACTTGGCTTCCATGCACTTATTCGATATTTGGTTTAATCGCACATTTAATATATACAGTTCACTATTAACTTAGTTTCATCTCCATCATTATCCTCAACTAAAAGATGTTCATTGCTAGATATACATATTATAAACACGTCAATGTTTTGTAACATAAAAGCGAGCTAAATCACGTTAACTTCTTTTACGCAAGTGAATACGAAAACGCAATCATTTATCTTAATACATTCAGAAACAAAACCGTTTTAAACCTCCAGAGTTATCCCTGCGACGCTCTTCATGTCATTCCAATTTTAAATTCAATGGATAATAACCCGTGTATTCAGTGTTGTGACAAAGAATAGCCCCCGCAGCGGGTCGAACGCGGGCAGACAAGGCGACACGCGTCCCGACAACTCCGGCAGTAATAAATGAACAAGAGATAAAATGTCACCTGCTTTTGTTGTCGATATATTTAGCAGTGCGCTCGGATGGGTCAGAACGCGACTCCCACAATAGAGGTATTTCTCTACATCGTCGAGGGTTGATTAGAAAACCTTTTAAAATGTGAGCATTATTGGGTATGTTGTCGTTCTTTATTTGTTTATTGTTTCTGTCCAATAGATAATAGTTATCGAAGTTTTAGAAACGGATGATTAAAGAATAGTTTTTGGTTTATTTATTGAGATGATTACGACGTTACGACTTTCCATTTCCATTTTGTACAGCCGCGCGGATAATTCGTTTCCTTACTACCTACTTTTTTTTCTAAAGGTGTCGATATTTTTTATACCTCTGAACTAAACGCTCTCCATCGGATTGTGCTCTTTTGATCAGTTATCAGTAATCAGTAGTTTTTAGGGTTCCGTAGTCAACTAGGAACCCTTATCGTGCTGGGACAATTAATAACAAAAGATCAAATGAGAAGTGGCTGACGATTCTCGTGTTCCTTTCCTCCCCGGCTACCACTCTGTCCACCATTCCTTATTCACTATAGATCAAACTGTCTCACGCACGAGTATCCCTCGCAGTTAATTCAATATTCATTAATTACCGGCAATAGAATCGAGCGTGCTTAGCGGCCATATCGGCCGTCGATATATTTCCCGGTAGGAAGCTAATGTGATGGTACGGCTCGTGAAGTGATCGTCTAAGTTATAGCTGTTTATGTAATTGAATAAATTTTAAAGAAATTTTAAACTTACTGTATGGTTAAGAGAATTCGCTACTACTTTTACATACATCCAGGCTGAAGCAGTCATAGCTATCTGGCTACTAGAGGTCGGCGTTAGTGACATCGATTCCGTTATTAGGACAAATGAAGTAAACTTCATTGTACGGGTTTTGTTCCCGTCGTGAACAACCGATCGCCCGCAATCACAGGGGAAACCTACGCTTGACAGACCAGATTCCAAGCCTCGTACTCGAGTTATAGGGGCGCAGTTGACCCTCTTTCGCTGAGAAGCGATTATTTGCCTCGTATCCGAAGATGAGGTCTTGTTATTGGGCTGTGAGCCCGCCCCATTCGACCCGGGTCATAGTTTATTTAGGTGTCGGTATGCAAATAGGTTAGGTTTTGATTTGGCCAAATCAAAGGTCGAGGGTCAATCTGCAAGACATGGCGTGTAGTAGAGTGACCAGCAATCGCCGCTGTCACGCCTTTGTAAACGGAATAGTTGTCACGCTACCGACTGCTTCGAGTCAGTTTCGCTATCTAGACTCAGCCTGCATTGTCCTACACTTAAAGGTTAGGCCTTACGATGCCTACCTTAGAAAATATCACCTTTCTCTGCCAATACGCCCTTCGCCTCCAACTGGTCCGGTACTCGCCGCCCTCAGTAGTCAACCGCAGCCCAGTGTGATCCATAGTTATATACTTACGTAGAATGAGTAGGTAAATGTGTAAGCATTCGCCTTCAGGTGTCGCCCCGCGTCTCCGCGTCAGATCAGTAGGTAGTAACGGGTATTCTAGGAATATCCTAGTGAGTATTGTCCTAAGAGGGCTTCCTACATGAAGGCCTGACCCAAGGTCCAAATTCCATTGTCTCTGATTTACTTGACTGCCTGCCACACAGTTTAGATTCGTCTCTAGGTCCAACTAGGTCTCAAAGAAATGATTCGACTGATATCATTTTAGAACGGAAATCGTAATTGAGTATAAGATACGGGTTTTGGTATCGGAGGTTCAGTCCTAAAGAAGTCGCTCTGGCTGTAACAATCATTAAACAATCTAGCTATGTACTATAGGCTTTATGAACCACGACCTTAGTGGGGAACCTCCGTTAACAATCCCGAAGGGTACCTACCAATGGGATGAAATAAAAATATGGAGTTGTGCAAAATTAGATTTATTTTATCAAAATTGTTTATCTAAATTTATTTCACTTTTAGGTAAATTTGCAAAAGAAACTGTTCGATTAATTAGACTATGGTTGATGGGTTGCATCAATGACATAGCCGAGTGTTATATTCCTACCAGCCATACTAATTTAGAGGGAAAACATAACACTCAAATTAAAAACCCTCTAGGCTCTTAAACCTAGTTATACACACATGCACACAAAAGTTTACAGTCTTAATCTAAGAGTTGTCCCTAACTACCAAATTCAAGAGGAACAACAGTAAGAGAGGCTAACCTTCAACTTTACTTAAATCTATCAACACAAAAGCACGTATTTACAGCTAGAGTGATTTCACACTTGCACTCCTCCTTTGATTCTAATTAATAACGGACCATTTTGATTTCTATAGTATTATCTCCTCCCGTACGCAGAGTACGTAGGGTCTCACGACACCAAGCATTAACCCTCACACAAAAGTCGGCGCAAAAAAATCACAATTAGGCATGCTACCTGCCTTCCAATAAAATTGTTAACTCACAAATCGAAAGTGGGTCCAGCCGGTGGGGTTTATTACGTCCTTGCTGGTAAAATTTATCTAATGATGCTCCCGCGTCCATGTTCGCTACTTTTACTGTAAGGCTCTACTGAGTTTAATATGAAAGTGGGATGCGAATCTGAATCACTCTAATCGTTGTGGACAATGATGGTATTGAAGTACATTACCAAATAATTCGCAGTCTATTCGAGCTGCTAGAGTTCGCCAATGCGCCAACTCGTCTCCTTTCGCAGGTCGGGTCGCCTCCCCGCCTTGCTCGTTCGACACAAAGTCCTCTTAATCACTAATCACTTAAACTATATTTCCTTTACTTTATTTAAAAACTTATTATTATTTTACAAAGAAAAAGTGACCACAGTTGACGCTAGTCTCGAGGAGATCCCGAGTGCTCGCAGCGCGGTTCAAAACGTAACTGTCCAAGCCTTGCTCCCGTCCGAGTCGAGCGGCCTCCTTCCAGGTCCATGCCACACCTCCTGTAATCCAAAATTTCTCCCGCCAGTCAATGTGAACAATGATCCGAACCCCACCCCGAACTAGTCATGCTTGGTTATTGGTCATTGGTTTCAGCGTCAAGTGACACGCCCTTAGATTCATTAGAATTACGTTGTCTGTTTGTCTCGACGACATTAAGATTAATGCTTTGCACATGTGCGCAGCTTCAAATTTCTCCCCATCGCTCTGAAAAGGTTGCGCAATATAGTTTTATGACGCCCCGTTGTGTTGTTTCTAGAATTGCCTATATTTAACTCTTTTTTCTAACTTGCTTCCTTAGAAATAGATTTAACAATCTGTGAGAGAGTTCGGCAGTTAAAAACAATTTATTGCGTAATAAATTTCCCGTCACTCTTTGTCTTTAGTGACAATTTAAAATTCTAGCGAAATTGTTTTTAGTATCATAAATAACATCGGGTTATTTATGGGCCGCGCAGTATCTATTATATTTTTGGATTTACGATTCCAGCCTGCCAGACGTGATTTCGAGGTCTCACGCTTTCACAATACCAAAAAAAATTATAATAGTAGATTTGACCATCTCACACTCCCCCAAATAGATTTGAATTTGGCCAGGAATTCTATGCTCCCATACATGTCCTAGACCAAATTAAAATCTATTTCCAACTCTTCATGTGAAACGGCAAATCTCTGGTCCGTTAGTTCCCACGACTATCCCTTGTTTTCCCACGCTCATCATAAAATTACGTTGTGGTAATAAAACCCTAAACAGTCTAAATTCCGCATTGTTGTCCGAGTCGGTTATCCTATTGTTTTTTTTTTCCTTCGGTGGCGCTTACACTTCGCAACCTCTTTGTTAGTCAAGTCCTAGTCAACATTCTACCTGCAGGGCTTACGCGTTTTTGTAATAACGAAACAGGTGGATTGCATTGTAATTTCCCTCGACCCTGTTAGTGCGCGTGTCTATTAAAGTGTATACATTGTTATATGGCACAGCTCCTATTGTGAAAGGTCCCTTATACAAACGCATGAATTTTTTTGTTAATTTCTTATCCGCGTCTGATTTAGCGAAAGTTTTAAGTTTCACCAAATCGCCTATTTCGAATTGTATCAATTTATGGTTTTTGTTATAATGGAGTTCCCTACTTTCCGCCGCTTTCATTATATTCTGCCGGGCCTGTTGTCGAATATGTTCGAGATCCTCAGGTGGTTCTCCTACCCCGCCTAAAATGCCGTTTCTGATGTCTGTAGACAATAGGGTTCTTTTTCCCCAAACTATCTCATTCGGTGAATAACCTGTTGTGGTGTGTACCACCTGATTATAGCAATCCTCTATTTCCGGTAACAGATCTACCCAAGAGCGGTGTGATTTGTCGCAATAGGTTCGGAATAGCCTACCTAACTCTTTATTTACTCTCTCCGTCGAGTTCGGCCGCGGATTCCTAACGGATGTATGCGTCAGTTCGATACCTAGCTGCCGCACACCTGCCTCGAAATCCTTTGAAGTGAAGTTAGTGCCCCTATCTGAACATAGAGTCCTAATCCTCATCTGTACATGAAACTTCTTTATGCATGCTAACGTCGCCCTTCCACTTGCTCGACGTAACGAATATAGTTTAATCCATTTGCTATAAGCGTCCTGTACCACAAATATGTATTTGAACCCGAAACGTCCCGCTGGTAATGGTCCATAAATGTCGCAAAACACTTTCTCCCCTATTTCCCTTGCTATCACAGTCTTAATCGGTCCCGTATGAGTTTCCCGCGCGTGCTTCGACTTTTGGCACGCCTCACAAGCTCTTACGATTTTACCTATTATGCGAGACATATCAGAAAAATAATACCGACGCTTCATTAGTGCATATACCTTGTAACGTCCAAAATGACCTATCTCCTCATGTATGCTAATGATCAGATCTTGCTGTAATTCCTCGGGGACGTAGAGCCTAAATGTATCCTTATGTATGTCCGATCTATAAAGAATTCCCTCTTTAAGCACGTAGTACTTTGACTCGGAGGTACCTATAGTCTCCATTCGACTAACTATTTTCCTAGCCGCCTCATCGCGCTCCTGATAATTCCTGATCTCCTTCCACCTGCTCTGTACCACCCGTCCTAACGGTACTTTGAATAGGTTCATCTCAGGCCCTACTGCCTTATTAGTTAATACGTCGGTGGTCCCTTTTATATGCCGGGATAGTACGTCTGCTACCGTGTTGAGTCGGCCTTTCACGTGTTCAACAGTGTAGTCGAACCGCCCTATATAATGTACCCATCGTATCATCCGCGCGCTCAATAATTTACATGTTTGTAAGAATATCAAACTTTTATGATCGGTCCTAATGATTAATCGCGCGCCTCTCAGGTAAGTTTCAAATTTTGACAAGCTGAATATGATCGCCCATAGTTCTTGTTCCGTAACAGTCCATCTACGTTCAGTCTCCGATAGTGACTTACTACAGAACCCTATTACCCTCTCTTCTCCCTCGCTTGTTAACTGATAAACGTAACCCGAAACTCCTAGATTACTACTATCGGTCTGCAGATAATAAGTCTGTTTAGGATCCGGGTGTGCGAGAAGTATCGTGTCTACAAATAACCTTTTAACCCTTTCAAAACAGTCATTTATTTCAAATGTCCAGGACCATTTTGTGTTTTGTTTCAATAAGTCACACAATGGCCTAACTTCCTCTCTATATCTGGAGATAAACTTTCGAAAATAATTTATTAAGCCCAAAAAACCCCGTAATTGTTTCGCCGTCTTTGGTATGGGAAAACTCATTATGGCCTCTACGCGTTCGGGATCCATGCGCACCCCGTCGGTGTTTACTATGTGCCCTAATAATTTCACCTCTACACATAAGAATCGACATTTCCCTAATCGGCCCGTAAGTCCAGCGGCTTCTAACCTGTCTAGTATTTGATCTAGATGCGCTAAGTGCAACCCTATATCCCCTGTAGTAAATATGACAATGTCGTCTAGATAGTTCACGCAAAATTCCCGTGTCCCTGCCAATATCGAATCCATCGCCCGCGAAAAGCTCTCTTACAATAGACATGATTGTCTGAAATTAAACGTCTTTATTTCTTGAATTCTTACTTAAGTAATCATAAAAAACATGGTACACAAGAGTCGAACTTGATCCTTTAATCCAACGAAACCCGAAGCAAAATTTTGTCAATTTTAAAAAGAAAATGGGAATCGAACCCATTTCGTCGTTCGTTCGTCGAACCTTAAGTAAGAATAGAGCCTGCGCCCTCGCACTCTCTGTGATCAGAACTCTTTAAACGGTTATCAAAAATAACACATTGATTTAATAACACAGGGATTGAACCTGCTCCTTCACAGTCCTACAACTTGAATGTCATATAATGACAATAGCACTTAGTAATTAGACAAAAAGTTTCTCAGGGATCGAACCTGTATTCTCGAAACCTTAAAACTTAAACCTAGTCAATTAATTCCCACAGGGATCGAACCTGCAGCTCCACATCCATTGGCTAAATATCCTCATGCTCTTAAGTTTTATCCTCATGTTTATAAAACATAACCAATAAAAGTACAGCAACATATGTCAACACTTCAACAGGGATTGAACCTGGTTTTCTTTACTAAATTGTATTTTAACGCTTATTCATTTTGATGTAGATTTGTTGGGAGTCGAACCCACCCAAACCACAACACAATTTATTTACTATAACTAAACTCTTCAATAATGTATCCTACCTCTCTTACAACTGAGATGGCTAACCCTATTAAATAAACCCAATTACCAGTAATCCGACGCAAAACGATACATACATACTCGCTATTGCATACAATATATGCATAAATTTTTGTTTTAGTGATGACTAGCACTATCGAATATATTTCGTTTATATATTCTTGGACAGACAGACAGACTCTAGTTCCCTTTGTTTCGGCATGAAACATGAGGCTAAAATATATTCATCAACCAAAATATCCTAAGACAGACAGACGTAGGATGCGTTCTTAATCGTCTCTATGTGATGAAGTATTTTTCGCTAATTAATATTCTATTAATTATTCTAAGACAGACAGCCACACAAATATTAGTTTCTTAACTAATATCCGTATTATACCAAATAAACATTACGATTTCTTTTTATATATTTCGGTAGAACCAACTTTTACAACCGTAAAAGCTTATTATATTTGAATATGCCTCAAACAAATATACATATATAAATATTATGATGATGATGATAGTACCCCTGTACTTAAATAATTAAACTATGTTAAACTAATTTCTTATCCCACTCTAAATCGTTGTAACTATTTTAACTGAACTATGTCTTCAACCTAAAAATAGCGTATGACTATTAGCGACCTCCCTTGGTTTCTCAAAATCAGCGAACGTAGTCCAATCCTTCGAGTATAGGTCCATTGCCTTACTCGCGTGCCCGGTAATGCACCCTAGCGCTATTATTTATCTCTCAATACGATCCATTTACCGCCCTTATATACTTTTTAACCGCTTTAAAAATGCAATAGGGTTGTCGAAAGACTTCCCGTCAAAATTGGATTGCTAACCGACGGTTGTACCACGTATAAATTTCGCGTTTCCCTTCCTTGTATGCATGTTCCAATTGATGCTAATTTACTTCTACTATGTACCGTCCTAACCCCGTTATCCGTCAATTTCCCGATAACAAATCTTGCGCAACCTTCCATATAATAGGGGTAAATTCAAAACAATACACAAGCTCAATAATAGAAAGCAGATAACACAGTAAATAGTTCAATTGTATGCAATTTTGAAAGCACAAAGACAAACTAATCCAAGAAATAGACAAGGATTAGTGTCTCTTCCGCCGCAATCTCCTTCTAAAATCCCTGTAATTTCCATATCAGTAATTATATAGCTCTCCCCCGCTCCCCCAGACCTAAGGTAAATGTAATATAATTTTTACATAATAATATGCGCAATGTGTCTCTGCTCCCCCAAACCTAAAGTAAATGTAATACAACTCTTACATAATAACATGCGCAATGTGTCTCTTAACCTCTCTCCTGAAATTCCTCTTATATACTCAATTACGATTCCTACGTTGTGTTTATTTTTAAGCTAATATAAATCCAGTCGTATCGTTAATCGCGAATACGTACATGGATCCTTGGTCACGCGGCATCAAATTCTGTGATGGTACGGCTCGTGAAGTGATCGTCTAAGTTATAGCTGTTTATGTAATTGAATAAATTTTAAAGAAATTTTAAACTTACTGTATGGTTAAGAGAATTCGCTACTACTTTTACATACATCCAGGCTGAAGCAGTCATAGCTATCTGGCTACTAGAGGTCGGCGTTAGTGACATCGATTCCGTTATTAGGACAAATGAAGTAAACTTCATTGTACGGGTTTTGTTCCCGTCGTGAACAACCGATCGCCCGCAATCACAGGGGAAACCTACGCTTGACAGACCAGATGCCAAGCCTCGTACTCGAGTTATAGGGGCGCAGTTGACCCTCTTTCGCTGAGAAGCGATTATTTGCCTCGTATCCGAAGATGAGGTCTTGTTATTGGGCTGTGAGCCCGCCCCATTCGACCCGGGTCATAGTTTATTTAGGTGTCGGTATGCAAATAGGTTAGGTTTTGATTTGGCCAAATCAAAGGTCGAGGGTCAATCTGCAAGACATGGCGTGTAGTAGAGTGACCAGCAATCGCCGCTGTCACGCCTTTGTAAACGGAATAGTTGTCACGCTACCGACTGCTTCGAGTCAGTTTCGCTATCTAGACTCAGCCTGCATTGTCCTACACTTAAAGGTTAGGCCTTACGATGCCTACCTTAGAAAATATCACCTTTCTCTGCCAATACGCCCTTCGCCTCCAACTGGTCCGGTACTCGCCGCCCTCAGTAGTCAACCGCAGCCCAGTGTGATCCATAGTTATATACTTACGTAGAATGAGTAGGTAAATGTGTAAGCATTCGCCTTCAGGTGTCGCCCCGCGTCTCCGCGTCAGATCAGTAGGTAGTAACGGGTATTCTAGGAATATCCTAGTGAGTATTGTCCTAAGAGGGCTTCCTACATGAAGGCCTGACCCAAGGTCCAAATTCCATTGTCTCTGATTTACTTGACTGCCTGCCACACAGTTTAGATTCGTCTCTAGGTCCAACTAGGTCTCAAAGAAATGATTCGACTGATATCATTTTAGAACGGAAATCGTAATTGAGTATAAGATACGGGTTTTGGTATCGGAGGTTCAGTCCTAAAGAAGTCGCTCTGGCTGTAACAATCATTAAACAATCTAGCTATGTACTATAGGCTTTATGAACCACGACCTTAGTGGGGAACCTCCGTTAACAATCCCGAAGGGTACCTACCAATGGGATGAAATAAAAATATGGAGTTGTGCAAAATTAGATTTATTTTATCAAAATTGTTTATCTAAATTTATTTCACTTTTAGGTAAATTTGCAAAAGAAACTGTTCGATTAATTAGACTATGGTTGATGGGTTGCATCAATGACATAGCCGAGTGTTATATTCCTACCAGCCATACTAATTTAGAGGGAAAACATAACACTCAAATTAAAAACCCTCTAGGCTCTTAAACCTAGTTATACACACATGCACACAAAAGTTTACAGTCTTAATCTAAGAGTTGTCCCTAACTACCAAATTCAAGAGGAACAACAGTAAGAGAGGCTAACCTTCAACTTTACTTAAATCTATCAACACAAAAGCACGTATTTACAGCTAGAGTGATTTCACACTTGCACTCCTCCTTTGATTCTAATTAATAACGGACCATTTTGATTTCTATAGTATTATCTCCTCCCGTACGCAGAGTACGTAGGGTCTCACGACACCAAGCATTAACCCTCACACAAAAGTCGGCGCAAAAAAATCACAATTAGGCATGCTACCTGCCTTCCAATAAAATTGTTAACTCACAAATCGAAAGTGGGTCCAGCCGGTGGGGTTTATTACGTCCTTGCTGGTAAAATTTATCTAATGATGCTCCCGCGTCCATGTTCGCTACTTTTACTGTAAGGCTCTACTGAGTTTAATATGAAAGTGGGATGCGAATCTGAATCACTCTAATCGTTGTGGACAATGATGGTATTGAAGTACATTACCAAATAATTCGCAGTCTATTCGAGCTGCTAGAGTTCGCCAATGCGCCAACTCGTCTCCTTTCGCAGGTCGGGTCGCCTCCCCGCCTTGCTCGTTCGACACAAAGTCCTCTTAATCACTAATCACTTAAACTATATTTCCTTTACTTTATTTAAAAACTTATTATTATTTTACAAAGAAAAAGTGACCACAGTTGACGCTAGTCTCGAGGAGATCCCGAGTGCTCGCAGCGCGGTTCAAAACGTAACTGTCCAAGCCTTGCTCCCGTCCGAGTCGAGCGGCCTCCTTCCAGGTCCATGCCACACCTCCTGTAATCCAAAATTTCTCCCGCCAGTCAATGTGAACAATGATCCGAACCCCACCCCGAACTAGTCATGCTTGGTTATTGGTCATTGGTTTCAGCGTCAAGTGACACGCCCTTAGATTCATTAGAATTACGTTGTCTGTTTGTCTCGACGACATTAAGATTAATGCTTTGCACATGTGCGCAGCTTCAAATTTCTCCCCATCGCTCTGAAAAGGTTGCGCAATATAGTTTTATGACGCCCCGTTGTGTTGTTTCTAGAATTGCCTATATTTAACTCTTTTTTCTAACTTGCTTCCTTAGAAATAGATTTAACAATCTGTGAGAGAGTTCGGCAGTTAAAAACAATTTATTGCGTAATAAATTTCCCGTCACTCTTTGTCTTTAGTGACAATTTAAAATTCTAGCGAAATTGTTTTTAGTATCATAAATAACATCGGGTTATTTATGGGCCGCGCAGTATCTATTATATTTTTGGATTTACGATTCCAGCCTGCCAGACGTGATTTCGAGGTCTCACGCTTTCACAATACCAAAAAAAATTATAATAGTAGATTTGACCATCTCACTAACAACATAATAAAGGTAACCCGAGCGATAACTCAGCAAGACAAACGCAGGCGCAGCCTCGATGGCGAGACAATACCATCCATTTCGTGCGATATACGAGTCGGCGGTCGACCGCGTATCGCACGCTCCGAGATCGCCGCCGTAAGACGCGTCTCGAGCAATTTGCGAAACACCGGATTTCATAATAGGACCTCGGCGCTTCCACACCTGCCTAGATTCTCCTGGGCTGCTCTTTTGTGCTCCTTTTATTTCTTTTGTGACAGTTTTATGTTGTGTAGCGGTGACATCTGCTGGAATTACTATCTTACAAGATGTCTTCACAGCTGTAAATAATGAAGCAACTGCATTGCACACATTTTTGAACAATATGGAGCATTGGAGCTCGTAGAAACCACTGGTTTTTTTTATTTTTTATAGCTTCTTCAATCTTTTATTTCAAATTTTGCTTAAATAAACTTCATGAGTTATTTAGACCAGCGAAATATGGCATAGTCTGTCCGATCTCTAAGATTAAATGAAGTCACTTTGGCACAAGGTACAAACAACCGTATACCTGTAAATTACAAGGTCGTTTTTCACTTGTGCCAGTTTGACAATTTGATGTTAAAATTTCCGATAGACTTTATTACTATTTACATTATCACTACATAGTATAAAACAAAGTCGCTTCCTGCTGTCTGTCTGTCTGTCCCCACATATGTTTGCTTAGATCTTTAAAACTACGCAACGGATTTTGATGCGGTTTTTTAATATATAGAGTAATTCAAGAGGAGTGTTTGTATATATAATACATGCATAATATAGCTTTCCAGCCGTGCGAAGCCGGGGCGGGTCACTAGTTCATAATAAAATTGTCATATTGAAAAAGTATAAGATTTGGTAAGACATGTTTTAAAAGTCTGTTTAAATAAAACTACATAAATAACAGACTACTTACGCACAAATCGATCTAGTCTACAGTAAGCTCTAGCAGGCTTGTGTTATAGGCACTAGACGACGATATACGTACTTATAGATCAAATATAAACTTAAATGCAAACAACATTCAGGACCCAGGAACAAACAATCGAGTTCATCACACAAATATTTGCTCTTGCCGGGAAACAAACCCAGGCTCCGTACACGTAATGAATTAAAAAATGTCTAAATTTTATTCATAGTTGCAAGAACATTACTTTTGCATCGGTTAGTTTCTCAAATTTCGAAACAAAGTTAGTTATTAATACTTGTACATAACATTAAGGACCCAAACTTACTTGAATAATTTTGCGAATAGTTATAGATGTACAAACTTGTAGTGGAATTTCGAGAATATTAATATACCTCTATAACTACTTATATATGTTTCGTATGGCAGTATTATGTAAATCATAAAGCATTTGCACTGTACACGTAAAAATGGCGTGTACTCGTAAAGTGGTGACGAAAAGTCCGCGAATCAGTGCCAATTTCAAGAGGGCTCGTTCCGAGCTCCGAGCCTGCGCTCACGTAGGCTGCACCTGCCGCTTCCAGTGCCCTTACCATGAGTTCACGTGACCGTACTTACCAGCGACAGCGTAAATTATTTGTATGGAGAAAGCGGTTACTTTGTAGAAAACTCTCCATTAGATATCCTTAGCGTAGTCGCTGGAGTACAGTCACTGTAAACTCATAAGGGTACATATTTGTATAGAATCTTGTTATCGATTCATATTTTTATGTGGTACCACATTTTTATTTTTATAAATAATGACACAAAGGTAAATTAAGAAAGAAAAATGGGGGTTTCAAACCCCGCTTCGATTGTAGTACCTAGATGGCATTCAATTTTTCTTTCATAATTTACCTTTGTGTCATTATTTATAACAATAAAAATGTGGTATTACCACATAAAAATATGAATCGATAAAAAGATTCTATACAAATATTTAGAACAGCGCCATCTCTCTCGCAGTCTTCACACTTGCTGTAAATCAATGGGGATTGGGGATCGTGCGTGTAAAACGCACATCCTAGGGTATGGCTAATGCGAATAAGCATTTCAAAAACATATATGACGCAGAGGGCGCTCGAGTAGCGTAAAGAATTAAGGGATGAAAGATTTGGTGTGAACGACGTAGTGATCGGATAGCTCAGTTGGAAGAGCAATGCGCCGGAAACGCAGAGGTCGCGGGTTCAAACCCCGCTTCGATTGTAGTAGATCGCATTCAATTTTTCTTTCTTAATTTACCTTGGTGTCATTATTTATAAAATCATAAGGGTACAGTTACACCAAGGAGCATGCAGAGCGCGCTGGACTCACACCACACAGGCGTATGACTGCGACAGTACTGGATTAATGTAGCTTTAACACGTACAGTGACACAACAGAAAATAAATCTGATATTTAAAGTGATTCGTAAACTTCACAATAAAGATACTTTGTTCATTGCAAGATTGTCTAAAACACCATTCGCAACTTTAGGGTGCTCCCTCGCCGCCAGAACAAATGAGGTTTTATATTATTTTTTGTTACGAATGCTCGCGGTGAGCATCTATAGAGCTTGCTATTGCTTTCAAACATACGAAAATCAGTGCATGAACACTTTTACGACCACAAACCTTGCAGGCGCTATACTCGTAGTAGATTTTTGCTACATTTTCCCGTTACCAGTTACGAGCGTGGCGAGTGCGGTAAGTGTTATGTCCAGTAGTCTCAGCGTCATGTGGAGTTGCGTGCGAGGCAGCTGTCGATGTCGTCGGCGCAACTAGCGCAAGCCCTTGGATGCCGGTTCATAAAATCTTCTAACACAGTCCTCAAACAAGTATAAAGAGAAAGAAATATCGGACAACCTCACACAAATCAATCGAGTCCCAAATTAAGCTCAAGAAGGCTTGTGTTATGGGTACTAGACGACGACATACGTACTTATATAGATAAATATATACTTAAATACATAGAACACCCCATGACCCAAGCACAAATATTCGAGTTCATCACACAAATATTTGCCCCGGCCGGGATTCGAACCCGGGGCCGCCGGCTCAGTAGGCAGGTGTCTACAAACCGAGCCAAACGCGTCGTCAATGAGGAGGCGTATCATTGAGGGAGTCCACTAATCTGCTGTAGTCTTTATCATTAGATACGTTTAAATAACTAACTGATGCATTTTGTGAAGATAAGTTGAGTGAACATTTAACAATAAACCACCTATAACAATTAAACACTACCGTTGATTTTGTATCAAATTTCAATTTAAGCAAGTATATTAATGGCTGTGGGGCCGTACGTAGCTGTCTCTAATGAAGAGCTCCATACGAGTTTAAACATGTCTAATCATTCCAGACAACTTTCATAGGAGTTTTGAACCATTTTCAATAACTACTAGAGGTGTCTCATAATTGTTTTATACTCAAATGACATAAATGACAGAGTTCTGAGGCAACAGCATAAAAGTATACAGTCGACTCGAGAATCTTCTTAAAAATCTAGAAATTGGCATGACTTTCTGTATAGGCCACGGACGTTGCCTTGAGATCCAAAATTTCGATAAAATTGAGAATAAAAATCTT
This sequence comes from Apotomis capreana, assembly GCA_947623375.1. NCBI lineage: Eukaryota > Metazoa > Arthropoda > Insecta > Lepidoptera > Tortricidae > Apotomis > Apotomis capreana. The sequence goes on from OX392504.1 coordinate 29,345,125, forward strand.
TCCCAAGCTTGCAATATGGTATCTTTGAACCTACGAACGTACGAAAATCAGCGCAGACGTAGAAGTCCCGGTTCGGTGTGGAGTCACGTCCCGGGCAGCTGCGCCTGGCGCGGAGCCATGCCGGCTAATAAATCTTTGAGGTATTCAGGGCCATTAGGAGCACGACGGCTACAGGCGTCGAGGCAGGACCAATGAAAACGTCTGGAGTCAAGTTTGCATTGTGATGATTTTGTAAGTTGCTGTTGGAAGAGAGACAGTGAATCCCAAATCTATTTAACTAGTGGTTCTGGGAGCTGTAGACCTCGTGAGTTTGTTTCGAAATTTCTGGGATCAGATTTTTTTTCTTTCGGTCCCTCCGTCAATCAAAACTCGCGATGAAAGCAAACTGACCATAGGTTCCTATTTTATGACATTAGTAGAGTATTCAACTATTTACACCTGGCCGCAAGCATGCAAGCACAGCAAAACGAACTATTTAGAGGAAGAAGAATTGAAATTTGCGAGCAAGTTCGGTTTCGATTTGAAGAATCTTTATTGTCGTCTAAATAAATCACAAAATGTTCATTTACGACTTAAAACTAAGTAATTTTTAAGAAAAGTATTTACTTTCAGAGTGATGTGTATTTTAAATAAATTATTTCATCAAAATGAAAGTGCACCAGAATACCGGTAGTCCGGTATGTAACTGAAGATAGACTGGACAAATTCAGATGACCGTAAGCATGAACAGTTGTTTTGTAACGTTACCTGCCCCCGGCTCGTCTCTCCCGATGCGCTGCAGTGCGCTACAATCGCATTCCGACGCCGGAGCTGGTAGCGTCAGTGCAAGCAGTAAAAGGGATTTGAGGAATCTTTTAAAAGTATACCTTTATCAATAGACGTGCATATTGTGAAAGATTCTGTGCTAAAAACTTAGATTCTGATGGTTTCGTGGATACTTATTAGAATGCGGTTGAACGCTGGAGCTTTCCTTCGAATTTTAAAGAGAAACATACGATTACGTATTATTATTACGTACTTACGATTTATTCTTATATAAAAATCATAGGTTTATATACCTGTATATTACTACTATTGCTTGATATGTGCAGCTCATTTTAAAAACGATTGAGCTTATTCTCAAATTATTACACCAATAAATAACTACCAAAGTCAATTCACCCCATTCTACGACCTGAGTATTGATTTGTTTTCTCTAAGAACAAATATTAGGTAAGTAACATTTTGTCCACGAGGACTTATTTTATAATTGTTTGCTTAAAGAAACGTATTGTTTTATTTCAGCCCCGCACAAAAAGGCTCTTATTTGTACAAGAAAATTGGAAGCAAGTCCGCTCTCACAACAAATAGTCACAAAGCCTTCTCAAAAAGCACTTAGGAAAAAATCCACGCCAGCTGCCATACAATCGAAATTTAAACCTGAACAATAACAAGCTGAAATTGAATTTTCAGAGTTAATAATATTCTCTCTAAATTCACATTTATTTAAATTAACGATATCATTGAAATCCCTAACTAACTAACATAAAGCTGGTGAAGATGTTTTGATATTTCGATGTTACCCAATGAAGCGGTAAACATCGAACAGATTTAGATGATTTTTTGGTATACGAACAGATAAGTTGGGATCCCTATAAGGATTAATACATGAGCGAAGCCGCTTTTGGTATTTACAAATGAAAGCAGATCAGAACACAGCTGGTTTTAAGTTCCTTCTGTGGATTCTGTGTAAATAAGTTGGGTAAACAGTCTATCGACGGCGGTGTGCGTCAAAACAGCTTCATCATGGGATCCATCGCAAATGGAAATAGGGACGCGGATCGACGCAAATAGAAGGTAAACTTGAAGGCCGATAAACAACTCGGCGGGCTCTTTATTGAAACTTTATGGCAAAGATAGCGGTTCTGAGAACAACATTAAATAAAATTATTGCGCTATGTTGTTTGTTTTAGTTTTGGAATATTTTTTTGCAAAGCAAAGTCTATTCAATCAGTCTAATATACAAAATAAAGATGTAACACACAATATCGTACCAATAATGCCGACATTATGAATCATATTTTAACGAATATATATCATTGGAACCCCGCAACCTTCTAGCTACATTCCATAACTTATTTGATGTCACTTTAACATTATAAGTCTGTAATAAATAAGTACCTATCGCAATTAACAGACATTAATAATTTTCATGCAATTATGTTATACAGTTTACTTATAAAATAACATGTAGCGTTTCTGAACTTGACAACCACTGGCCATCTAATTAAAAGTTGAATATCAAAGCCCGTCGCCAGTATTTAATTCTAAAATGCCTCGTCAACATTCCAAGTCTGTAAATCTAGACACGCGGCAGCGTGTCCAGCCAAGTTCACCGCAGGAACTGGCGAGCAGCAGCCGTGTGTTATATTACACGAACCGTTTGGAGCCACTTTTGACCCCCCAATAACTCCAAATCTATTTAACATAAAAAAATGAAATTTGGCTTATGTATTAAGATCCTTTAGAACAAGTAGAACCCCAAATTTCATTAATATAGGTTAAATAGTTATTGAGATATTAAAGTCCAAAAAACGGTATTTTTATCACTGACTGACTGACTGACTGACTGACTGACTGACTGACTAGTAATCAAAAACCTAACCCACTTCCAGGTGACCTAGAAAGGTGAAATTTGGCATCCAGCTTAGTAATTGTGTGTGTATACATATAAAAATCGAAAACAGTGATTTTTTTATGTTTTTTTATTATTATTATTATTGATGGTTGTTGCCTCAGAACTCTGTCATTTATAAACCGATTTGGAAAATTCTTTTTTTGTTTGAAAGATATACTAGAATAGCATACCTATACACTCACACGCACACACTTACACATACATGCACATAAAAATCCAATACGTACTAACCGTTTTGGAAAATTCTTTGTTTATTCAAAACTTTCAAAAGATGTACTAGAATAGCACACAGAACTAATTAACAAATAATAATTAAGTAATTTACACATCATAATAATTTCTGTACAAAAAGTAATGATATCCCATCAAAAACATAAATGTAAAATGAGAGCCAAGTTCAATATCGCGTGCACTTCGCCGACAAAAGAATTGAGATCTGCAAGGGCGCCAAGTTCTTTGCCCTAAAATTTTAAGATACAAGGACATGCGACATACTCGATGCATTTATTTTACTTGGGGTGTAATTCGATATCAAGACTTGACTTGGCTAGTTTTAAAATATAAATTTATATTATAAATCAAAATCAATCAAATCATTAACCTATTTTCGTAAAGGTAAGTACGCAAGTTAGTGTACGTCTTGTTACTTATACCTACTGTTAGCTTGATAATGAACTATGACTATGTTACTTTTATAAAATTTAGTTAGTTTGTGAAAACTAGCCAAGTCAAATCTTGATATTGAATTACACCCCAAGTAAAATAAATGCATCGAGTATGTCGCATGTCCTTGTATCTTAAAATTTTAGGGCAAAGAACTTGGCGCCCTTGCAGATCTCAATTCTTTTGTCGGCGAAGTGCACGCGATATTGAACTTGGCTCTCATTTTACATTTATGTTTTTGATGGGATAATTTATTTTCTAGAACCCAATACAGCTTTAACGTTTTATAGAGATGTCTGTCATTAGGATCTAGTAAACAATTACGTTGCTTATTAAGTCAAAACATTGCTTGTTCAAAGCCTTTGTTAGTGTTTTTTTTCTTTTAAAGAGCTTTCTGTTTATCTTTCACGTAATGGGTGGAGGGACTAACTGGGCTGTTGAGGATTATTTCGTTACTTTGCTTTGCGTTTGCTATAAAGACAAGCGTGGTGAAACCTATTTCTGTATTTTCTGAGAGTATACTCTCTACTCTCAGACACAAATGGCTCTTAGTTGACAGTGCAACTTCTGATGTGTGCGTGATGTGGCCGTCTTTCTCTGGCATGGTTAGCATCATAATATATTATATATTATATGCATACCTGTGCTAACTCGGAGCATTGTAATGTAGCAAAATATTTTATTGACAAATAAATATATCGACGTTACTGTCATCATCTAAATGTTAATCAACATAAATATTTTTACAAGCTTTTATTTAGCTTGCATGGTATGTTTAAAGTATGTTTGTTCGGGTGAAATCTTGCAACTCAATTTTGAAGCAGATATCGTCAACCGATTGAGCTGAAATTTTGCATACTTATTTAACTTTGATGACAATACAATAATATGGTACCATGGGGCTGATCTGATGATGGATCCGGAAGGTGGCCATAGGAACTCTATAATAGAAAAAGCAATCCTACCGAGCTTGGGCTCTTTAGAATCGTCTCAGTGAGCATTTGATGGATATCCAAAAAAAATACAGTCGGCTATAAAAGCTTGCCACTTAAATGTCATTTTTGACAGAAACTTATTTTTTTCTCATCATTTCAGAATGAAAACAATAAACAAATTAAAACGTGTATTTATTTATTATTTTAAATAATTTTTGTAGTAAGTATACAATTAATATTTTTCCATCGGTATTAAAGATATCGATGAAAATTTCCTCATCATCAGACATGATATCGCACCGTTTTATAGTAATCGAGTACTTTCAATGAGACATGTATTATCGACATATTTTTTATCGATATCAAATCCCTAGAGCGGGCCCTGAGTTAGCACAGGTATTATTATGTGGTATAGGAAGCTGAGTATAGAGCCAGCTCATGGCAGTACCTCTCTGTTATGCGCAGCCGAGTGACGCTAATGGCGCATGCGTTAGCTTGATATACGATTATCGACTAGCACATTAACGCCCTGTACTAACTACACAGATACAGGCGTCACAGATGTTACGTTTTTCTGGAGGTTTAAGTGAATTAAACAATCGTATCACAGTCACAGAAAAATATGTACAGAGAGGTCAGAGAGTAACGGATCACCTGAAAGTCGTACCGAACTGATACGTAGCCAACCATTCGGTGCTAATAGCGTAATTTTATGATTTGTTGTTATAATGACTCAGACACAGAGGACCATTAGAAAGTTTAGACAGTGAGTCCGAGTGATCGCGTGGCAACGGACTAAGTAGTAAGTTACTAACATTAAGTTAATTTAAGGTTACTACTAGTAGCCCAATATCAGGAATGTAATTACTTTTTTCTGCGCGGATCCTTGTAGAAGGAGAAGTCAAATACTCATGACCCCTGGTATTAGGTTCATGGTAGTGATGATCATGATGTTGATATCCCCTTCTTTTGATCCGGTGACAGAGACTTCAACTACTAGGAACCGAAAGACTTCAACAACATATTAGATTCTTAAGTAGAGATTATCGCAAAAAATCTCTTCATGATATATAGTCCCAATCCCAACGTGCAATGAGTAAGGTTAGGTCATTGTCCTCGGACCCATGCGCCGTTCACTCTCCGCATGTCCACTGGAATAAACAACTTTGCAGTGATGGCTAATTTCCCTCGACGCGCCTCATACATACATTAATGAGATCATACCGATACGTCTCGCTGAGCGGTAATTACAAGAATTTGCACCTGTGGATTTAAAAGGTGTACAAACATTCACTTGTGTATTTTATAATAACTGAATAACTTGGACAGATTAAAAAGATACTTTAATATTTTATTTCGAAGCACAAATTGTGTTTTCCGAAATGTTTTTTATCTATATAACAATACAACAATTTTACAAAAGAACCTTAATATTTTCAGACTCAATGAGCATCATTAAAATCTCTACGATCAACATTTTCGAAACTACAAATAGAATTCCCAAATTAATGAATAAATTATGAAAACTTGATCTTTTAAGGGTTTAATAAAGTTGCGCTTAAATAACATTTGTAATTCGGAAAATAAACGCACAAAAGCCCGCAAAGAAGCTGTCGCGGACCCACGATAGCCCGCAAACGGCAAGCGTTGTCAACAAAACATCACCACGATCATTCATCAACCTTTCAAGTTATTTTTATAACCGAGCGAGCATCGCGATCGGCGATACGGTCCCCTGCGGCGCCATATCTGTCGGCGGCCATTAGCGACGGAACCCTCGTCACATCGGACCTCGAGACGGACTCTCGGACGGATAAACAAAAAACTGTTTATTATCGATATTTGTGCATCTGTGGCCGATGAGTACCAGTTGAAGACTCTATGTTGAAATGGTGCAATACCACAGATGACCAATTTTCATTAATGCAGTGACGTCTGCTAGCGAAGATTGAAAAAACTTAATCCTTTGTGCGGGAATTGTTCAATTTTTCACTTCTATTTAAACATTTAATAGCAGATGAATGTCCTCATTTCACAGTTAAGTAGTTTTGTGGTAATGCCAAATAAGGGGTTCACTGAAATTTCTCGGAATAATTTTTTTTCGTCGAATACTGTAATAATTAATAATCAAACGAACTTACCTGTGATGTTTGATTCCAATTATACGAGAGTCTCAACCGAAGACGATAACTATATATTACAAGGCAGCACATGATATTGATGTCATCTTCGTCACACATTTAGAGTTATAATATCCTAAAAGAAAAAAGCCGGTGTCTCTGTCTCGCTCACTCCCACCTCCACGCCGACATCCCCGCGTCAATGTGCAGGCGACTTCATTATTTCAGAGTGAATCTTTTTGTGTTATGACCAGAGACTATTTTGATTTTATTTTCGGGGTCGGGAGGGACGGGATGTTATCGTCTTCGGTTGAGACTCTCGTATAATTGGAATCAAACATCACAGGTAAGTTCGTTTGATTATTAATTATACTTCGAGTCTCAACCGAAGACGATAACTATATATTACAAGGCAGATGTTCAGAGCATTGTAATCTTAATATTCATTGAGAAAATAAAATAAAATGTCGAAATGTACTAGAATACATACGTATAATCATATTGGAATTACGGATGAAACTACATTTATCGTTTTCTTAACTTTAACGTTAATAAAATAAATGTAAATATCCTACCTTAGTTATGTTTTATCTAAATAAAGAATTAACAAAAGTATCATTATTAGTACAATCAATCACTTCTCGGCGATAGTATTTTAAGAAAACATTAGAACTATCACTCCAGCCCGCAGCCTTGCGAACCACCTCCAGATTAACTCCAAGCCGATGAGCGGCAGATGTCGACGCTCCTCGAATACTGTGAGCTCCATATATATTGATATCGATACCGCTATTCCTTAGTACATTTTTGACCCAGTGTGCTAGTGTTTGTGAACCAACATTTTTGTGCGGCTTCTTTATGCTAATAAAAAGATTTTCTTTATCGTGATCTCGTCGTAAATGTCTAGTTTTTTCTATATACGTTTTAACAGCTAAAGCTGGACAAACACTAGGCTTTTCAAGTATGTATGGTAATCTGATGAGTGGTTGGCAGACTCCGGGTCTGGACGTTTTAATTAAATCTGGTATTTTTATTATGATCACATCATTTTTTAATAACATATTTTTTAGTTTTATTGAACCTATAGTTTGCATCCTTTGAGCGGAAGCTATAGCTAGAAGAGTACAGGTCTTATATGACAAATCAGCTAATGATACATTATCATAAGGGTAAATATTTGTTAGATAATCTAATACAACATTAGTATCCCACGTTGAATTGTACTTTGGATTAGGGGGATTAAGTCTGAAGACCCCTTTTAAGAAGCGATTTATGGCATCATTCAAAGTAACACTTGTACCTAATATAACTGATAGTGCAGATCTATGTGTATTTAAACTGCTGTAACTAGCGCCTTCTTTGAATTTTTCCGTTAGAAACGCAATAATATGGGTACAATTAGTTTCACAATAATTTAAGTTATTATTTTTACAATAGTACCACCAAGATTTTATTGAACTATTATATTGGTTCAATGTATTTTTTGCAAAGGAGGCCATCACTATGTCTAAGGATTCTTGTGGGACACCGCGCTTGATCATTGATTGCCTGATAACGTGGCTGCCACCAGGATAAGACTCGCGTGAAGTGGATGGCAGACTCTGAAAGAGGAACGTAATAAAGAAATATCAGGTCCAAAATATAGTTTTTCCGAGATAACAAGCCTGGACCACAAGGGAAACCATGGTTGAGATGGCCAGTAAGGTATTACTACAATGCCCTCGGCTTTGTCTGAAACGATCTTCTCTAAAACCCTTGTTATAACACTGAACGGAGGAAAGGCATAAAAATTAATATTGTGCCAGTTGAAAGTGAAGGCATCGACGACTTCGGAATATGGATCCAGTTTCCATGACGCGTATCGTTTGCATTTGTAGTTTTGCGCACTCGCGAAAAGGTCAAATGTTGGATTGCCTAATAAGCTTGTAATTTGACTAAACGCCTCTCCTGATATTTCCCATTCCGTGTCTATATTAATCTGTCGTGATTCAAATCAGCTACTACATTATCGCATGATCTGATGTAGGATGCAAATACAAAGATATTTCGGGTTTCACACCACTGCCATATTTTTCTTGTAATCTCGTTTAAGTGGGGATGTTGAACACCACCCATACGGTTAATGTAGGATATGGCTGTGGTGTTATCTATTCTTAATAATATATTACAATCCCGCAAGTCTACAGTAAAAATCCTTAACCCGTAAAACGCGGCCATTAGTTCGAGCGTGTTTATATGTAAGGACATTTCTGTAACTGACCAATTGCCGTTCGTTCTTTGATCATTGCATGCCACACCCCAGCCAGTGCTTGAAGCATCACTATAAATTTCCAGTAAATAATCATTTTTACGAATAGGTGAAGATGATGCTATAATATTATCTCTCCACCACGATAAATCTTGTTTGAGATACTGTTCTATTTTCATTTGTTTACAATAGTTTTGCGTGTAATTAAGAGCTAAAAACTTTTCACGTTCGAATAGTTTTGTGTACATCCATCCAAAATCAACGGCTGGGCATGCAGAGGTCAATAGTCCAATAAATTCAGAAAAATACCTAACTGTACATTTGTTTATTCCCATTAATTCTATGGCACGAGCCTTAATACGTTGTTTTTTCTCATCTGTCAATGTAATGATCATATTTGAGGTGTTGAAAACAAAACCTAAGAACTTGCAAATTTTACTTGGTATCATGACACTTTTAATTGAATTTATGACGAACCCTAATGATTCTAAAAGACTGCTCGTGTAGTTAACGTTAAATAAACACTCGTCATACGATCTGCCAATGCATAAGAAATCATCTAAGTAACATACTGACATATGCCCACATGAACGCAAGTACTCTAATACTGGCTTTAATAATTTAGTAAATACATATGTAGCGGTGCAAAGCCCGAACGGAAGTACATTAAATTGGTACATTTGATTGCGCCACCGAAAACGCAAATATTTGCGATCCTCTTCATTTATAGCTATCAGAAAATAAGCATCCTTTAAGTCGACTGTCGCCATAAAATAATTATAATCTAACAACCTCAGCGCAGTGCGATAGTCTTCCATCTTAAAATGATGAATATTAACAAATTTGTTCAGTTCTTTCAAATTTAAAATAAATCTGTGCCTCCCGTTAGGCTTAGGAACAGTAAAAATAGGCGAAAGAAATTGTCCTTCACATGGAGTGCACAGTGATATAAAATTAGAGGTAAGTAATTCTAATACGCAGCTGTCAATTATTTTAGCTTGGTTGTTTCCACATGTATTATTTTTTATTTCAGCGCTTTGCACCGGTATACTTATGAAAGGAATTTTATAGCCTTTTATCCAACTTAAAATAGTCTGATCGCTAGTGATTTCACACCATTTGTCATAAAAATATTTTAAACGACCAGCGTTAGATACCTGAGGTTCCTCTGCTAGCGCTTCCTCGAATGATTGTAACGCCGCATACTCGCGGGCCGACGACCCCTCGATGCTTCCAGCCGACGATTCCGCGGCGGCGGCGGCGGCGGCGGCGGCGGCGGCCGGCAGTGCGCGGGGGTCGACCGCGGCTCGGTCGCTGCTGCTGTGCGCGGCGGTGCCCCCCTCGAGTTTAAAGCCCCTCGTTGAGGTAAAGGTATCCTATAAGCGGAGCGTAACGGCGCTGGTTTCATTTCTGAGCCCGTCTTATTTATTGCCTTCGATGACTTGATGTGGTCAGCTAAAGCGGCGCCAAAGAGATGTTCGTCAATTTTTGTATTCTTGACCGTATCTCTGATATTTCTGTTTAATGTATTTAAGGCGGAGTAACGGCGTGACAAAGACTCCCTATAGTGATTGTCACATATTAACCTGCCAGCGTCACTTAAAATCTTGATGATATTTTGGGGCACATTACTATTAGGTGATAGGGCCCAATTCAAAACTTGTCCTATAGCGGCAAGGCAGTTCGAAAGCTGACTTTGCTTACTCTGACTATATAAATCCTTTTTTACGTTCATTTCTGAAAGCGCTGCTTTAATTTCGAGGTTAAGTTTTGGAGCAGCCATATTAGGACAATTTTTGGGTGGTAAGTATTGCTTTACTAATTCCAATTGAGATTCCTTAGTTAAGCCGTTAGACAAGATATGAGACCATCTCGAAGCAATGTCTTTGTGTAAGTTTTCGCCGTAATTTTTCTCAGTAGTAGGATCATCACCGAGTAATTGAAGAATTTCAGGCTCTAATGGCGGTACAGTATCATCTGTAAGGTGCACCGCTTGGGCCGCGTCCGCATTCATCCCGGATGTGCCGGGGGCAGGCGTGTCGGGCAACGTGGCCGGCGCAGAGGTCGCGGGCGGCGCGGGCGCTGCGGCCGGCGCGGGGACCGCGGCCGAGGTCGGCGCCACCGGCGGTGGAGCTGGCATGGACACTGCTTGCTCTGTGTCCTCGGTAAAATTCAGCTCAGGTGAAAAATTTTGGCGTTGAAAGTCACCCTCATCTTCGACCTCGATGACGTCATCGCCTAAAAAGCAAGATACCCATATTGTAGCATTTATAATGTATACTAGTATAAGTAACTTGTTTTATCCTCAACACTATTTAGGTAGAGCCAGCTTGAACGTCTCAACACCATTTAGGTGGAGTAAACTGGACATCCTCAACACCATTAAGGTGGAGCCAGCTTGTAGTCCTCGACGCCATTTAGGTGGAGCAAACCTGAAATTCTCGACACCTTTTAGGTGGAGCGAGCTGAACATCCTCAACACCGTTTAGGTGGAGCCAGGTTGAAGTCCTCAACACCGTTTAGGTGGAGCCAGCTTGAAGTCCTCAACACCGTTTAGGTGGAGCAAGCTTGAAATCCTCAACACCATTTAGATGGAGCAAACTGGACATCCTCGACACCATATAGGTGGAGCCAGCTTGGAGTCCTCAACACCATCTAGGTGGAGAAAGCCTGAACGCCTCAACACCGTTTAGGTGGAGCAAGCTTGAACCCTTGATACAATTTACGTGAAGTAAGAAAAGAAAACAAGACAAAGAAACGCTTTCAATAGCACTATTTAAATGCAGTGTTATAATTATTATTATTCAGTCATCAACTTATCACACCTAAAATAGGTTAGATGACTATATATATGTGTATATTTAGTACTTGCTACTATTTTTATAAGTGCATTTTATCAGAGAGGAAAAAGAGGGTAGGCGTAACTTTACCCGTATCTGATGGTTTTATAGTAAAGATAGGTAACAAAGTTGAAGTTGGATAACGAATGAAATCAAGATTACTTAGAATATTTTGATTTACCTGGTATATCCGGATCATAATATCGTTTGTATCCGTACTCGTCGGATTGATCTCCTTCAGATGAGATTGACGATGACGAATGTCGCCGTTTTTTTAATTTAGCCTCCAACTTTTTCACTTTTCTAAGAATATGGTAATAATCCTTATCCTCTGATCGTTTTCTTTTCCCCATTGTTGCACTTTTACTGCTTTAATCACGAAATATATAAGTTTTTAATTTTTATGAAGGTTATGTGTGATTCAGATAACACAAAAACACGTAATGAAGTCGCCTGCACATTGACGCGGGGATGTCGGCGTGGAGGTGGGAGTGAGCGAGACAGAGACACCGGCTTTTTTCTTTTAGGATATTATAACTCTAAATGTGTGACGAAGATGACATCAATATCATGTGCTGCCTTGTAATATATAGTTATCGTCTTCGGTTGAGACTCGAAGTATAATTTCGCCTATGTCATTTCGTCGAAAGCATTTTACTCTGAAACCGTAAACTATTCAGTATTGTTTTAAAACAAACCTAACCTATTTAACCTAACGAATAGGATGATATTTTCAATTAGTATAAAATAAATTTGGGTGAAATGAAACATTTCACGAAAAAAAAATCTTCGGAAAGGCAGTACACTAGACTTAAGCTGTGAACTAATGACTAATACTTACCTATGTTAAGGTTTCAAAGACTGTTGTAAGCCCAGTGCTAATCGACATTATTCAATTTCAGTTCAAAATCACAAAGCAATTCTGATTTATTCATATTATGTTCTATGGATCAATCAGGGCAAATACCCTATAAAATAATCTAAATCTTTGTGCTTGCTGCGCATAACTCGAAAATATACGGCATTTACGAGACTTTTCGCTGTTTGTCTAACTAACCAATTAAACAATACCTACCATTAATGAATAAATTATGCTGTAACACATTTATATCACCAACACACAACAGAGTGACATCATGCTGTGTCAGCTGTGAGTTCAGATAATGAAGAGTAGTGGTTGAATGAGAGATCGATACAAACAATCAACATTATTGCATTATATATAGATCCCATTGTCCTGGTATCCTGGCTGGTGGGCGTAGCCTGTCTCTGTGCATTGTGTGGTATCGATGCAGTACAACTGCAGCCGTGTTCGGCGACGTGCTAATGCATGAGATCCGCATTAGACGGGACTCGGCTGTCTCTGCAACTCCTGTTATAAGATTACGTACCTAAACAATAACATTGTGCTTGGCTTAATTCTTATCTGTTTAAAGATTTGTAATACGTAATGTATTACAAATTACCTACTTACCCTCAGCGAAAAATTTGAGATGGAAACTAATGTTATAAAGAGCTTACCCGACAAAATAAGATGGGAAACGACGACGACGACAGTAACGCTACTTGTATACAGACGAGAAGCGTCGTGGATGGTTCTCAGTACAGATGTAGTGAATAATAGTTTTCCATCTTATTTTGTTTCAAAACCTGGACAAGAATAATAAATTGACGGAGTCAGACATGGAGGAGAGGATATATCATAATTATATCTGACGTCCGCGACAGCGACCCCGTCAATTATTTTTTTTATTCTTGTCCGGTTTTTATGAAAGATTTTAATGTGACTCGCAAAAACTAAACTTTGTTTTGAAAACATGCGATTACAAGGTGCGCAAATTACGGATATGTCTCATGGCATCCATGTTGTATATAGTATGCATATCATAAATCATTTCTTAGCAAGAATGTAGTAATACATACATGACATGGGTGGTAGATATATTGAGGATGTCCGATACATTCTGCTTCACCAAGCATGCAAACCATTTATCCTCGTCGAGTATAGTCTGTCCAATCTCTAAGAACAAATGAAGTCACTTTTACACAAGGTACAAACAACCGCATAAATGTAAAGTAAAGGTAGTTTTTCACTTGTGCCAGTTTGACATAATTTGATCTTAGAATTCCGGATAGATTAAATAACTACAAGCATTACTTAGTTTGGGACTAGGCCGATTTGTTCAAGATTGTTGTTTAATATTAATTTGTACATATGTATTATGTTATTTATTTATTAAAAGAGCTTTTCCTAAACTTACATATCCTTCTTAGATAGTAATAGTCATCATAAGTAGTCAGACTTAAGTATGATTCTCTATTACCTCCACACTCTCTGACGCCACTAATGTACCGCAGTAAGGCCACGCCAGGGCGGCAGTGAGTGGGCCCTTAATCAAATAGAGGACCCAGATGTGCTGCACTATCAATATATGGGTTACGGGGACGAGGTAACTAGGACTTCTTCAAATCGAGAGTATATCTACACGATTTAGGTCAGCACGGGAAGTGGGAAGACATTTTAATGACATCCTTGCCAATCATGACATAATCGTCATCTCCCTAAGAAAAGGCTGAAAGTAATAGTCATGAAATAGGTAAAATAATGCTAAAATTTTCCAGCCCATAGCAACACTGAAAGCGTGTGTTCTCTTTATCGTTGACTCACTCATGTCTCTTGCCAAAAGATGTGAAGTCAATTTTTTTTTATCTAACATGAAGTTATATTTTAAATTTTTGTACTTAGATATACATAACATCGTTAAACGATTGCACAATTGCTAGATAGATATACATACTTTGGTAAAAACAAGAACAGCCTTAAAATTCCAAACAATTGTTATAGAGATTTTAAAAAATACCAGTATCGAGTCGTCGATAATGCATATTGCCCACTACAAATATAAATCACTAAGGCCACGCTACGGTGGCGGCGGGTCCTTTATCCATTAGCCGTCTTTACCGGTTCCATATTTAATCAAGTAGAGGGCTGAGATGCGCCTCTATCGATATGTCGGTCGCGGGCATTGAAGTGCTGCCAGCTTGCGGTTGCCGCGCACCGCACCAGGCGGGGAGCTACCCTTTCATTAGATAGCTCCATGTTGTTAACTCATATCTGTGTACATACATATCAGTTGCTATGGGTAACAGATACAGTTTAAAATAAGTCTGATTTCTTAAGAGAATAATAAAATACTATATCGCCAAGAAAAACCCTTGTATAACAACTTGGTGAAGTATTTACTCTCGTTAGAATTGACTCGATAAGGTTTCAAAAAATAACCAAATTCGAAGAAGCCTTAAACAGTATCCAAGAAACATCCAGTACTTTACAAACTAACTTATTTAAAAAAAAATAATGGATAAATCACGGGTTGTATTTTTTAAATGTAAGTGCACTAACGAAACGAAATCAAACGAAAGGTAAAAACCAAAAACGTGTAACGTGGTATGTAATTACAATACCTATAATTCATAATATCGTTAAATATAAACGCAGACTCATAACCCGACGATCATCCACATAAAGACTCTCACAAAATAATTATGATAATACAAAATTGAATTTGCTATAAGATTTTCAATCGCTTATTGATATGTAGTTGTGGAAACTTAAATGTTTGTGCTAGATCCCGATAGTGTTTAGTAGTAATATCTACGTACCACGTAATCAGAACTGAATTACCACGTGGTTTAAACGTGGTTGGGAAGCATGACCAGCAAATCTTGTACAAAAACATTTCCTAACACAAAACCACACTGGATATTTACCTGGCGGAACTGTCAAGTTTATCGATAGTGCCAACGCGGCGTGCCGCACTAGCGGCCACGACCGCGGGCCAAGGTCGACTTGCATTAATTAGAACGCAGTCCACAGAGATTATGGCCCGCTCCCGCTCCCGCCTACGCCCACACCGAGACTTACTCTCTAAGAGAGTTGATTAGTGAATGTTTTTATGAAGTACTCGTATGTATTAGGTATGAATGTTTTGTGAGATGGGCTACTTTTGCGGTAGTCTGCTTCTCATTCCGCGTTGGCTATGATATATAAAAAGGTAGATTAAAGTAATACCAGTGCGGGTAGGCAATAATAAATTATTTATTATAATGTAAATAGGTACGGATCAGGCGTTCAATTTGTCATGTCTCAATCCAGGATATTTGTGTGTGACAGTTTCTATGACATCTTTCTGAACGTTCTACCAACCCAGCATCACCAAACCTGTCCAGTTTAGTTATTCCTAAAACACAAGACTCTTTTTTTCTTTAATTATTAGATATAACTACCAAGAAATTTAAATGATTAATTTATACCAATTTTAATTACCTAAGTTCATTTTGCAGTAGCAACTGTGCAAAAAATATACTTAACGGTTTTCAAAATAGAAAACCAAACTCAATAGTTTTATCAGATAAACTCCAGCAAGACCTACATTAATTTAAAAAATTATGTGAATTATGAATGATGATTTTCACATTTTTAAGTATTACTATAATAAGTACTTAAAAATATGAAAATAACGATCTTTAAGTAACCAATACCTTATTATCTGGGACCTATTAGAACCTATCCCCTTGGTTTTCCTTCACTCTGTCGGTGTGCCGTGTGCCTCCGCGCGCACTCACTCGTCTGATCGCGTTTCCTGCATCACTAGGCTTCGCCAACATGCATTATCTGCACCGCTATAGTTCATGCACACAAATAATAGTAACAAATGTGCAGGTTAAACAATAAGATACAAGGGTCACTTATGTAAGTCATGTCGATCGCGCGACATCTTTAAGACTTTTTCGGAGTTCTTGTTAAACCATAATCATTGGCCGAAAATCTTAGGTCATGGCCCTATATTAGTATGTAGGTAGATTAAAACGCTCCTTTACGAATATACATCTGACATTTACGAATATACATCTGACATTAATCTGAATCTATACTCTATAGGTATTCGTTCATGAAGTTTAAAATTCATGACTGTTATCATTTTATTTTACGCGCATATGGTTGCAACAACAAAAGTTGTGAGGTTTTACGGTACGAAACACATCTTACTTAGCGGTAGTCAAAGCCTTGATTAGTACATAGCTGAACTAAGTCCCTGTAACGGCAACTTGCCATACGGGGCAAATATTTGGACAAGACACTTCGGTTTGGTTAGAACTCGCTCACTGACTAAAGCTGCACATCGACTTCTGAGACATAAATATTTGAGGAGTGTTGGTTTTAGTTATTTTAAGGGTTCCGTACCTCAAAAGAAGAAAATGTAACCCGCAAAGGATCACTTTCTTGTCCAACCGCCCGAACGCGGAATGCGAGTTAAAATTTAAACCGTATACTCAAGTCTACCATCCCTTGAAACTTCTAAGTTAACGTTAAAAAATGATAATAAATGATAATGAAATAATGAACTTTATTCTGCAAGTAGGCCACAAGGGCACTTTTACATATCTAAGTCTACCGGCATTTCACAAGAGGAGACCACTGTTGAGAAGAAACGCCGAAAGAAACTCAACAGTAAGTCATTTTTTCAGATACTTATGCTTTCTTAACTATTACAATGATATGAACTTAACTATACGTAGTTCTACAAGAAAACATATTAAAAGTGTATTTTAAGATATAAGTGAGGAAAAGTGTAAGAATAAAATAGAAACTACAAGAAAGCCTGACGGTTTATCACAATTTATCTACGTTTGATATGCTTTCTTATTAGAACAGTGTCCCTTAAACTAGTTAGGTACAATCTAAGAAAGAGTCAGCTACGCGGTTTCTGGTTCAGGCCATGCATTTTTGTCTGTCAGATACGGCCGTTTTTTTGCCACAAAAGAC
Organism: Apotomis capreana; assembly: GCA_947623375.1. Classification (NCBI taxonomy): domain Eukaryota; kingdom Metazoa; phylum Arthropoda; class Insecta; order Lepidoptera; family Tortricidae; genus Apotomis; species Apotomis capreana. The sequence continues at coordinate 29,362,435 of OX392504.1, forward strand.
GTATATTTCAACACTCTCAAGGGAATCAAAATGTATAGGGTATTTTCCGCTGACTTTTTATAATTATACTATTGTTTGACCTAGTGAAAACATAAACTGACCCCCTAAAACAGAAGTTCGTTTAATCCGGTAGTCTCTCGCCGCCTTCTCGATTTCCGATTGAAATATAACGGTGCGGCTGTCAGCAAGTCGCCGCCGCTCGCCGCCTGTCCCGGAATTAAAGGTGCAAAAGGTAGACGTTAGGAATTAGGCCGCCCTCGCGGATGACCCATAAAACTGGTCGAACAAGCGCCGAGACGAGGGTCAATTTATCGGTTCATTGCGCCCCCGCCTCCCCCGGGGCCGATTCGTTCCTCTTTTAATTTCCGACTCGGACAAAAACTACAACCGCTAAAATGCTGCATTCGTCTTCGGGGGACCCGGTTTGCTTTTTGAACACTAACTCGGGCAAACGTGAAGGCGAATTTATGGCTGGAGTGTATCTTGTTTCCCGAGCCGTGAAATATTACCGCTCCGGCCGCCATTGGATCCGATTGCATCCTTGTTTTAAGTCACACGTGGCAGGAATTCTAATTTTAGACGAAAGGATTCGCCCGCCGCTCGGCTCCTCGGTTCGTATTAGCTCTCCAGGCTCAAATCTAGGGCAGTGTTGTTTGGACACCGGCGAGCGCACGGAAAACTCCCGTGGCAAACGTAACCGTACTACTATAGGATAAAATTGGATTCAGGAGCACTCGTCGCAATTATTTGAGCCGTTCAAGATCTGCGTTGGTTCGTTTGTTCTAACACGGAGACCGTCGTCGAGAGCGCTCATTGCAAGCTAAAATGCATACCGGAGCAGCGAGTCAGTGGCTCCGAGACGGATTTGTCTTTGCCCCCGAGCTCAGCAGGTCGGCGCCGGCTGAACACATAATCGATGGCCGGCCGTGTTGTGTCATGTCCTTAGTGAGAAAGCGGGAAATCCTGTGAGCTGATTTAGCTTGTGTTTGCGGAAGGGGAGGGTGGGGCGCTTCCAGCGCGTTCTTTGTCGCTTGTTTGGGGAACTGCTCGAGAAATCTCTCTAATAAAAGCTTTGCCGTACAGTGTTCATAATCTACTAGGAGTACTTTGAGAACCAGTTGAATAAAACAAACTTTTTGTGTGTAAATTAAAAATAAATAAATATTAAGGGACAATCTTACACAAATCAACCTGTTTCCAAACTAAGCAATGCTTGTACCTACTAAGTTTGTTGATAGAGTGAAACTCAGAAAAACGCAGTTGCATATATGTTATAATAATAAAAATGTCTGGAAAAAGTAGCGTGAACTCTGCCATGGCCCTATTATCTGTATTTCACAGCAATAACTCACCTAAAACTGATCCAATAGCGTTTTGTTCGTTTATCTGATGCATGGTAACTTTTTATCCCTCTGCCTTTTGGGTCGGGCTTAACTATCGCTGCCCATCGCTGGAGCAAACCCCGGCCCCGGTAACTAGCTCAATGTACCAGAAGGGTGATTCTGTAAGGAAAAGCAGAGGTTGCTGACTGCTATCTTAGCTTTGAAAATAAATGCGTATTTTTAATGGACCAGAAGGATAATTTATTTTGAAACGAATGCTAACGGCATCTTAAAACGATGTCGTATAGAATACTTAACTATAAATAGTCTATTGCACGGTTGGTCGAGTCTGCTTGGGATTAGATGGCGAAAATATGAGTTTTCATACGAGTTCCTTGACATTACAACATTAATGTACACACAGCCAACAAATATTACTGTCGTGCTAAGGTAAAATGCGAGCTTTTGGTATAGAGCTCCATACCAAAGGGTTGCCAATAGTAATTAAATACAGGTTATTTAAATTTAATTCCCACATTTTTTTAGTGAAACCGCAGTTGCCTACTGAGCCGGCGGTCCTAGGTTCCATCCTGGAAAGGGAAAATATTTGTGTAATTAACTCTAATGTTTATTCCTGGGATGTTTTCTATGTAATTAAGTATGTATTTATCTATATTTTGTATTACATCGTCGTCGGTGCCCATAACACAAGCATACTAGAGCTTACTTTGCGACTAGACCGATTTGTGTAAGGTTGTCCGTTGTTTATTTATCATTTTAGCTTCCTTGTTATTCTTTAATCACATAAAACACATCCCACCGTATACAGTGTGCAGTTCAACACTGTTCCTAAATGAATTCCCCTCAATATCACCAACGACGGGCGCATTGATAACTTAATGAATATTATCACCTGCGTCTCCTAATGAATAGTTGTACCCGCCGGCGCGTTGCTGCCCCTATCCGCTGTCAAAGGTTGCTATAGATCGCTGCACCGTATAATCGGCTTATAAATGCGGATATCCCGTTAATTCCTTACAGTTTGGAAATAATTGAGATGCATAGATGCTAGTTGAGTTTCGGTAAAGTATTTTGGATTTCCGAACACGATTTTGCTGTTTTAGTGCAGTATCTTGGCAATTAAAGCTGTGAGCTTCGCTTCGTGATTAAATACAATACGTAAAGTGCGTTTATGAAAGTCGGAATATGAAATACAGGAAAACTAACCATACAAAAAATATTGATTCTATCAAATAGTAAAAACTTAATTTACAAGTACTTTTAAATAAAACAATTTAAACGGATTATATCGCGTATATTAATTATTTGAGCCTCCCTGACGTTTCAGTACCTTTACAGATACCGTTGTCAAAGGTTGACTGACAAGTACTTGGTAAGCAAGGTACAGAATACAGAACATGACTGAAACTTATAAATAATTAATAATAAATAAATATCATCAGTCAACCTCACACAAATCGATCTAGTCCCAAATCAAGCTCAAGAAGGCTTGTTTTATGGGTACTAGATGAGGAAATACATACTTATAAATACATAGATTGCCAATTGAAGAACTACAGGCCCATCACGCTTCGAAGCCATGTTTATAAGTTGTTTTCAAGGGTCATCACGAACCGTCTCGAACATAGACTTGATGACTTCCAGCCTCCCGAACAAGCCGGTTTCCGAAGAAGCTATAGTACCATAGACCACATACATACGCTGCGGCAAGTTATACAGAAGACTGAAGAGTATAACTTGCCATTATGCTTAGCGTTTGTGGACATTAAGAAAGCCTTCGATTCGGTGGAAACATGGGCGGTGCTCGAGTCACTTCAGCGATGCCATATTGACTATCGGTACATTGAAGTGTTGAAGTGTTTGTATATTAACGCCACCATGTCGGTCCGAGTTAAGGAGCAGAGCACAAAGGCCATTCCATTGAGAAGAGGCGTAAGACAGGGGGACGTTATGTCCCCGAAACTGTTTACAGCCGTTATGGAAGACGCCTTCAAGCTCCTGGAATGGCAAGGACTTGGTATCAACATCAATGGCAAATACATCACTCACCTTCGGTTTGCCGACGACATCGTAGTCATGGAAAAGTCGATGGAGGAACTCAGCATGATGCTCAATGACCTCAATCGAGTTTCTCAACGGGTGGGCTTAAAAATGAACATGGACAAGACGAAACTCATGTCAAATGCCAAGGTTGTGCCCATCCCAGTCTCTGTTGAAAACTCGGTACTCGAAGTTGTTGACTCATACATCTACCTAGGACAAGTGGTCCAATTAGGTAGGTCCAACTTCGAGAAAGAGGTAAACCGCCGAATCCAACTCGGCGTTCGGGAAACTACGCAATGTCTTTTCGTCCTACATACCTCAGTGCCTCAAGACGAAAATCTTCAACCAATGTGTGTTACCAATGATGACTTACGGCACCGAAACGTGGTCTTTCAGTATCGGCCTCATTTATTTATTTATTTAAACTTTATTGCACAAAACAAAAGTCAGTACAAATGGCGGACTTAATGCCAAATGGCATTCTCTACCAGTCAACCATAGGGCCAAACAGAGATACTAGAAGTGGGTGCAAATCAGAAATCTGATGGTACAGAGAGGATCTAGAGTACAAGTAAATACAAAATATTATATTACCTCATCTCAAAGCTCAAAGTCGCTCAACGAGCAATAGAGAGGGCTATGCTCGGGGTGTCTCTACGTGATCGAATCAGAAATGAGGAAATCCGTAGACGAACTAAATTGACCGATATAGCTCACCGGATTAGCAAGTTGAAGTGGCAATAGGCACGCCACATAGCACGCAGAGCAGATGGCCGATGGGGCCGAAAAGTGCTCGAGTGGAGACCTCGGACCAGCAAGCGCAGCGTAGGACGTCCACCTACAAGATGGACAGATGACCTTATAAAGGTCGCCGGAAGGCGCTGGATGCAGGTCGCTTCCAACCGGTATATATGGAAGTCCAAAGGGGAGGCCTATGTTCAGCAGTGGACGTCCTATGGCTGAGATGATGATGAAATATGTAGATAAATATATACTAAATTACATAGAACAATCATGACCCAAACACAAATATTCGAGTTTATCACACAAATATTTGCCCTGGCAGGGTTCGAACCCGGGACCGCCGGCTCAGTAGGTAGGTTTTTACAAACTGCGCTAACCGCGTCGTAAACTTAAGAAAATAAATATAGATTTAATACTTTTTAAAATACATTACGCAATGTTTTTTTTTTCAATCGTTATCATAAATATTTTCTGTAAAAGATGTGTCCTCATGTGATTTCCACCCTGTATTAATTTGCGTGGTCGCTGTAACGTCGGTGTCACGAGTGGCGCTTTGACGCGATGGCGCGGGCGAGTGGCGGAGCGGCGAGTGGCGTAGATCTAGTTACGGGCTCACGTAGCAGCGCTACGGCGTAGCAATAGCGTAGCACGAGCCACGTAGTCGCGTGTAACGAGTACAATACAGTGTGTAAGTGTGTTACATCAAATCAAATCAACTTCTCTACGAAACGGACCTTTAGAATGAAATTTATAGGTGATATGTATGTGCTATCTTGTGACTGTATTCCCTGTATGTGTGACACAAATCATAACAAACTCTATCCTTTAAAACACTTATCCATTTGGTTTACCTTCTCAATATAATAATTTAAGCGAAATGTGAAAAAATAGGCAGTGGCCGTTAAGTAGATAACGTCAACACTAGTTGTTTAATCTATTTCTAAACTATATATTTAGCACTTCGAAGAATGTGTTAACAACTTCTCCGTGGAAAAATTATAAGATTATTAATATTTTACCCTAGAGATTTAAGTAAAGTTGGACGAAAATGGGAAAAACGTAAGCAGGCGTTAAGTGTTTTTTTATACTTTAACAATGCAAATCTATTCTGATTTTCAGTAAAAAAAAAATTATGAATGTTTAGATTACAATTTGTCCGTATCAAATATTTTAATTATTGTTTGGTATTAAAGGTCCAGATTTATCAAAAAGTGCTTTTATTCTCCATACATTTTCACTATGGCGGCCGCGCGCCGATCTTAATACGCTTTCCCCGCGCTCTATGGTTCAGTCGCTAACGCTCGGCGCCCTCTTAACATGAATCTTGATAGAAAATTGCAAAATTTTAACTATTCACACGAGACAACGGACGAGTCACTTACCCGAATGGAAGGCTTTGAGTCCGCACAGTCAATAAAAAAAAAACATTTTCACCTTTACTTTTCCCTGTGATAAATCTAGCCATTGGCATTTATGAATCATGGCGATCAACGATGTTCACTTGAGAGACGATGATAAATATTTCAGTTAGTTAAATGCACTGGACGATTATGTTTGAACGAAGGCCAAATTGTAACCTCTTTATGTTAGGTTAGATTAGCTAGGTCAATAAAAAAGTTCATTATCAACATGGCCCCCATAACGCGGGGCACGCAGTAAGCTGGCGCGCCGCCAGCGCGCGCGCATTAGGCACGAGCCGCTAATCGCTGGGAGCTAAAAATGCACCCAACCCCATTACCGAGCCCACTGCTCGGCGATGTGATTATTACGCTTAGGGACTGCACACTCCACGAATTTTTATCGTGCTTCGTGGAGAAAATTTAGTTAATAAAGTGACTTTTTTTAAGAAAGATGGCTATGGCAGCCTTTGGCTAACTTTGTCAACAAGTAAAGAAAGATATGTGATACTTCTAACATAAGGTACTGTCAATATTTTGGCATTCAGTGCCGAGAGATTATCAATATTGATCCAGCTAAATCAAATTCAGCAAGTCCGCGATTACACATTCTGTATTGAGTCTGAATTTTATATTTATCATTATCAGATTATTACCTTTATAATTATTACCATCATGGAAGTAAAACCGGAAAACAGTCAAAAAGTACATACGTTGTACACAACGTATGTACAGAAAATGAACAGATAAATTAACATACACTGAAAAAAAAATTAACAGTAGCCCAAATGTTCATGCCCAAGTCTGTCGAAAACGGTGATCCCTCTAAAGTGTGGAAGTTTTTAAAGTCGCTTGGAGTTGGGAAATCTCAAGAGAACTCTTGTCCCAAAGATGTTGACCTCGACCAGTTAAACCTGCATTTCTCTTTTTCTGCTAATTTTTGTGGCCCTGCTAAAACCAGGACACTTGATTATCTTTCAACACTCCCAACTCCAGACTATAATCCCTTCTTTCTTGCTCAATTTACTGACAGTGATGTTAAGAGAAACGTGCTATCTATTACTTCGAATACAGCAGCAGTTATATGCAGTTGGTGTCGACAGTGTAAGCCGTAGTATAATTTTACCTCTCCTTGACCTCCTTGTTCATATAATTACCAGTATTCTGAATTTCTCCATCTCCTCTGGTGTATTTCCTTCAATCTGAAAGGAAGCCGATATCATACCATTACCAAAACAATCAAATCCCGCCACCTTCTCCGACTATCGTCCTATATCCATTTTTCCTTTTTTATCCAAAGTTCTTGAGCGCCTAGTTTCCCAGCAACTTGTTTCCTTTTTTAACAGAAATGATCTTCTTAATCCCTATCAATCTGGTTTTCGTTCCGGTCATAGTACGGCTACTGCACTTGTAAAAATTACAGACGATATACGGGCGGGTATGAACGACCGTAAACTGACTGTGTTAACGCTCTTAGATTTTTCCAACGCGTTTAACTCTGTTGACTTTGATATTATGTTGGGTATATTGCGTTCTCTTAACATATCTCCTGCGGTCATTGATTGGTTCCGTAGCTACCTGACTGGTCGTCGGCAGCGTATAAAGGTGGATGCTTCCCGATCTTCTTGGTGCAACACGATGGCCGGTGTTCCGCAGGGCGGCGTGTTGTCTCCTTTGTTATTCTCTGTATTTATAAATTCAATCACTCATAATCTATCTTCACGTTATCACCTTTATGCCGACGACCTTCAAATATATTCTCAAGGATCAGTTGACGATCTGCCCTCAGTCATTTCTTCAACGAATTTGGATTTGAAACGTATTTTAGAATGGAGCAGTAACTTTGGCCTACAAGTAAATCCGTCAAAAACTCAGGCTATCATCATTGGTAGTTCTAAATTGATTTCCAGAATCAACTTAGCTAATATTCCTTTTGTTGTTTTTAATGGCGTCTTGATCCCTTACTCTTCCCAAGTTAAGAACCTGGGTGTCATTATGGACTGCACTCTTTCTTGGGCGCAACAATTGAATGAAGTGAGCAGGAAGATGTTTGCCGCTGTGGGCTCTCTTAGAAGGCTTCGTAATTTCCTCCCCATCGCTACTAAAATTGCGCTCGCCCAAACGTTGCTTCTCCCAATTCTAGATTATGCTGATATCTCTTATCTCGATATTTCAGAAGAGCAACTTAATAAGCTTGAGCGCATTCAAAATATCTCTATACGATTCATATTTGGGTTACGCAAATATGATCATATCTCTAGTTTCCGATCTCAACTCAAGTGGCTCCCTATTCGTCATAGGCGTAACTCTCACATTCTAACTCTTCTATTTGGCATACTCTTTAACCCAGCAACTCCACAGTACCTTAAAGAGCGTTTTAGTTATTTCTCGTCTGCAAGGTGCGCTAAAAATTTCCTTTTAACTGTTCCCCCCGCACATTCTAAATTTTATTCCAATTCTTTTACCGTCCAAGCCGTTCTGCTATGGAACTCGCTCCCAGTTGAATTGCGAAGTGCTAATTCCCTGTCTATATTTAAGAATAAGACCCTCTGCCACTGAGGTGGGATTTTTGAAATCATTCTACTGAGGAGTAGTCTGTCAGACAGGCATTTCAGTTGCCATTCATTTTATAGATGATAACCTTTTATAAGTCTAAGTGCATTTATATTATTTTGTAGTATTATATTAAACTGGTAAAAGGTAATTCAATTGAATAAAACTCATGGATCAATAAAATATTAAATCTTTTTTATAATCATCACAATATAGGAACTTTTGACCGAGTCATCTTTAAAAATCTATATAAAAAAACTGAAACTTAAACTCAACAATTCTAATTAAAATTTGCCATCTTCTGGCATAAAATTACTACAAAAAAAATAATCAAAACAATCCTTGGAGTAGTTTTTTTGTAAATCAGCCCTAAACTTTGCTCTTGCAGTCTTCACAAATTTGCGCCGCACATTGCAGACAAATCAGTTTTGCGCAAGCACAACAGAGTTTGCCGCTTCAGTTTGCTTGGACAAATACGGCACAATTTTCTTGCAGATGACGATTCAGGCTCAGTCGGTGGTGGTAGAGGGGGTAAATCACGGCGGCCTAATACACGGCGTAAGGTCATCCCCTGGAAATTGCGTCTGATTATTTTGTCTCGGTAAAAAAATAATGTTATGAGCAGGTGTTCGCGACGTCCTTGAGAATTCGGTTTTAGACCAAACAAATCCTTTTTTGCCACAATATCAGTCTCTATTTGACGTTTGAGGTTCGCTCCGTCTCCCTCTTCTCTCGTTTATAGCTTTTAAATCGGGATCTCTAGTCTGATTCCGCAGACGCGCTCGCCCCCGCCCCTGCTCTCATTCGTAGTTATTGGCTCGGAATCCATTATGTCATTTTATAAACTATCTTCTTCGTCTGCTGATTCTGGCTCTCCTCGTGAATCTCCTCTTCAATAACAGTCTTTGTCGGCTACATCGTCGTCATAATCACTAAATTCGCGTTCATCTTCTTCTTCTAACCACTGTTGAATTTGCTGCTCGTTGATGATATTAACTGCTCGAGTGGCTTTTATTTTCCTCAAAGGCCCTGCCTGACTTTTGCTCGCCATCTAGAAGAAATACCTAATAATATACTGAGCTGCACCTAGAAATTATTTTCAGTTCAATGTATTTTACTGAGGTGACGACTGACAGACACTATGAATATAATTCATTTACTGACTTGACGTATGTAAGACAGTAAGGGGTTATAATAATATTACTGACCACACGTCTACCAGATCGATCATTTATTACTGACCTTACGTCTCGTGGACACCGAACAGCTCTAACTCCACCCGTAGGCACGCCACAGCAGCCGCCGCTGCACTGGCGGGGAGCGTGCGTCCACGCAGGAAGGTATAAAGAGAGACAGAACGATACGGCGCGAAATGGCAACGTGGTAACAACGCATAGGTATTGCGGTGTCTGTTATACGTGACATCAGCGGCAGAGGGTTAAAGAACATTACCTATATCTCGAACAATAAAATTGATTGTATTGCGTTGTGTTATATAAGATTCTTATATATGTCTAGTGTCTATTTATATTATTGTATATATATATATATGTATGTATGTCTAAGTTTATGTATATCTATTTATGTATGTGTATATTTACCCATATACGTACTTGTTTTCTGTTAGTATCTAGTTATGTGCTCCCTTCGCCTTTCGCTGCACCTACTCTGTATTAAGTTAAAATTTTCATCAATTTCACTGCCCAAAGGTTGTCTGGAAGAGATCGCTCTTTAGCGATAAGACCGCCTGTTGTCTACCGTTATTTATAAATTGTATTTATCTTGTTTCCTTTTGTAAACGTTTTTTGGTGTGCAATAAAGTATTGTTGTATTGTTGTATTGTTAGCTGCTAGTTACATAAATCGGAGGACTGATCAACTGAGGGCTACTAGTTAGTAACCAAAATAAATTATGTAAAATTTGCATAATTTTGGTTACTACCTACTCGCACGCACAATTTGGCTATTCCTCAAGTAGTTAGACTAGTTGTTTTTTTTCAGTGTATCTTTAAGAAATAGGGTATACATTACGTAGTTCAAAGTGAAAATTATAGAGATAATATTCATCTAAGAAATGCAATTGGAAATATCAAATTGAGTTCGGCTTTATGATTTTAGACGATCCATCGCCAATATATTACCATTTCATCTCGATTTACCGACGCGCTATTTCGAATGGTAACTTAACCGGTACTCGCACTAAAATATGTTATTAAAATAGAAATGCTACGCTGATATTATATTCATTCATAAACCGAATAAGGTATTCCATCTGCATATTCACCGTTCTTATATCAAACACTTAAGCACCATTATGCAATTTGTGGCAAATCTTAGGGGTTGCCAGTTACGTCATAAAATTTCGTCATAAGTTGCACAATTGTTACTTATGCTTATAATGGTGTTTTGTTGATTAGACATGTTTTTAGGGTTCCGTAGCCAAATGGCAAAAAACGGAACCCTTATAGATTCGTCATGTCTGTCTGTCTGTCTGTCTGTCTGTCCGTCTGTCCGTCTGTCCGTCCGTATGTCACAGCCATTTTTTTCCGAAACTATAAGAGCTATACTGTTGAAACTTGGTAGGTAGATGTATTCTGTGAACTGCATTAAGATTTTGATGCAAAAATAAAAAAATAATAATAAATATTGGGGGCTCCCCATACTTAGAACTGAAACTCAAAATTTTTTTTTTCATCAAAAACATGCGTGTGGGGTATCTATGGATAGGTCTTCAAAAATGATATCGAGGTTTCTAAAATATTTTTTTTCTAAACCGAATAGTTTGCGTGACAGACGCTTCCAAAGTGGAAAAAAGTTGGTCCCCCCCCCTCTAACTTCTAAAATAAGAAAATGAAAAATCTAAAAAAAACATATGATGTACATTACTATAAAAACTACCAACGAAAATTGTTTTGAACGAGATCTAGTAAGTAGTTTTTTTTTAATACCTAACTTTGCAAGTTTGCACCTAATTTATATGGGGCGCTATACATACCAGGCGCAAACTTAACTTAAACACTTAGGGATGGAAAGTGTTTGTACGGAACCCTCGGTGCGCGAGTCCGACTCGCACTTGGCCGGTTTTTTTTTATTTGTTGGTCAAGTTTAGAGTAAATTCTCATTCAAGCGCATGTTGCATTTTGTATTTGTACAGTACTTACGTGTATTTATAATTTGTAATCTATTTCCCCATATTTATTTATATAATTATTATTTTATATGATATCTATACATTTTAGGATTTTAACGACCCTATCCTCAACTACGAATGTTAGTTAGCTGTAAGGTTGACTAGTAGGGGATGCCCTGTCATTCAGTCTATAATTTATACTATCTTGGTTTGTCGAATACAGGTGAAATACAAATATGAAACAGGTTAAACGCTACATAACAGTGCATTAAACTGGTACGTCCATTGTCCACGAACCGTACGCGGCACGCTAACAAGCAAAGCCTATTGAAATAGTTCCAGAAACCGACCCGAGCTAATAGTAGCCATTGTGCAATCGGATTGGGCGCGTTATGAGCGGAACTTTCGTTATTAAACGTAGTAAATCTGGCTTAGCATCTCTAATATTGAGCCCGAGTCGAACGTCACGTGACCTATTATCTGAGGCAGGGAACACTAACTTCACTGGGACTGGATTTGGTACTCTTCAAAGGAATTTGAAATGTTTTGGTATGTACTATGTTAGTATTAGCACAATTATTAACCTTTATCATAATAGTTCAATTTAGAGTTTTGTAAAACTGAATTGTTAAATTAAGTGTTTTGTACCTTCGGATGGGAATTAACCAGGAGAACTACAATGTGTGATTTGGCTTCTTCTATGTTCTTATTTAATTACTTTAATAGTCAAAAATTATAACTTTGTTTATTAAATAAATAACTTAATTGAAAAAAAATGCATTCACGCGATGCCATCTATCATGCGGCTATCATAACCACCACACACCCGCAGGAGGTAACTGACTGTTTGGTGATAAGTCGTGTGCCAGGCTTTCCACCAGGCTCTCTAGCACAACTGTCACACGTGACTCTTTCTCGCGCGAAATTACCTATCTCTTTCTTCGAAGTACTGTGAAACAGTGACGGGCGATGCTATGTCGCGCGACAAGCGACGCGAAGCGTAATTGGGCTAGACGGGCAGAAAGTGTCCATTTTACTCTATTCAGAAGGCACGTTTGGGTATTCATAGTACACCACTCAGGAACTTAAATTTTCTTCTTTCTAGAGCGACGAACTAGTAAAACAATTGCCATATAGTACATTCGCGTGGCGAATTGAGTCCCCCGTTAAATGGAGCTGTCTCCATAAAGCATCGTTATTGCTTTTAAGACGCGAGTGTCGGCATACCCGTTCGTCTTTATTGGCGGAGAGCGCGCGTTTTTAGCGCTAAAAACTGTTATGGGGCTTAAGGCTTTACTGGTATGTGTCTGTTTCTTTTATAGAAAGAAAAGAAAACGAGGACAAACACCTTATAGAAGTAAAAACGGTTTCTTCTCTTAAAATAAATCAAATCTGTGTTATATTGTAACAAATATCAATTCAACCATTTCAAGTAATTAACCGTTGCGAGCTCGTGAAAGACTAGAAATTTTCTCGGTAAGCGAAAACCTGCTAGTTTATATAACAATAGGTACTCCGTGTTGCTCAATGAAAGAAAACGAATGAATTAGAAATTTAAATCTAAAATACGATTATGAGAAATGGTAAGTAACCCAAGCAGCACATTAGTGAATTTTGCAGCTTATCTTATAGCTTTAAGTTCTAAATGAGTGGTTTAACAGTGTTTGATACAACTTATAGCTTTAAACACAACTCAAGACTGTATATGAGTTCATCCTATCACTTGTAGTTGCATAGGAACGTTTTTTGTTTCTACTTTATTACTTATGCTGGGATAAAGTCGATTTTGCTACTTAAAGTTGCATGCAGGTTCAAATTGTCACTCAATAAGAAGCAATAGTGCTATATAAGGCCTTAAAATCACTTATAAGCAACTTTTACATATAAGTGGGAACATACCCTTATTTGGAACTAAAAGTTCCAAATGACTAGTACAATAGCGAATTATATCACCAATAGTGGCTAAAGGGATAATTTTACGGCTCTTTTGGAACCAAAAAATATTGCAACTTTAAGGCCTAAGAAGTACCTTATTGCCACTCCAACGCATAAATAGGTCTCAGTAGGAGGTTCTTGGAACCAAAAGCAGTTATTTTCACTTATTTCAAACCACTAACGAACTAAAAGTTCTATTATAGTTCCTATTTGCGCCTTGTCAAAATATATTTAATAGTCTTGCTTGTTTAATAGTCTACAAAAGAGCAAATAATTACTATTGGTGATATCATTCACTGCTTTGCCACTCGCAAGATACAAATAAGTGATTATTAGACTTGATAGTTCCAAATAAGGAACAAATAAGTGAAAATAAACACTGTAGGATCTTTTTTGTTTCGCCATGTTTACAAATGGAAGCCTATGAAAATTTATTATTTTAACCAGAATTTTATCACACTCACGCATAATCACAGACTTTTGATAGTTGTGACGATGTTACTTTAACATTGTACGTAACCTACAATCACTAGGTCAGGTTTTTAACAGTTTTATTTCTTATCAGTATCTATTCCTTATTTAATTTAGCACTCTCTTTTTTAATATTCCTGATCAAATTAAGGGCGCGTCGAAATTTACAAAGAAAACATACTATAGTTTCACAGTAAAAAAAAAATCGCAAGAATTTCGTGCTTATTTCAATGCTTGTATAACGTAAAGTTTTAATCACAATCAAACAGACATATAAATCCAAAATGAATATGGCAGATCACGTATTACTTTTAATAAAACACAATTTGACAGTTGCCTCGCCACTCAAAGATAATTTTGGCGACTCATTTATCACTCATTGACCGAACTGAAATGTTTTCATTCGTTCACTGCGCATAACTTTCACCCATAGTTCTAATTAACACTTAAGGTAATTGTGAGATCTCTTATGGATTCTATTTAGCACCAAAAATAGGCTGCAATTTTTCTCCTTTTGGTTCTATACTGGTGGCATAAGGGTACTTGCCACCTATATAGCACTTAGTCATGGTGGTAAATTTCACTTAAGCATCTAATTAGATATGATATACGAGCTATTTAGACCCAGTTGTGCTACTTGGGAACAGACGGACCTACTCTACAAACGCCATTTTTATTTGTGTTTCATGTACATTGTTCAAATACAAATACTCTTTATAGCACACCTCAATCGTTTTGGAAGAATCACGACATGGGATACATTAAATCAACAGGCAGATGTAAACAACAGGCGGTCTTATCGCTAAATAGCAATCTCTTCCAGACAAATTTTAGGTAGCGTAGTCTATCTTCTTCTATCTTCTTATCTTTCTTATATTCTTATCTATATACTCGTAATAGAAAGTCGTGCTAGTTACACTATTTATAACTCAATAACGGCTAAACTGATTTGGCTGAAAATTGGTGGGGAGGTAGCTGAGAGCCGGGAGAAGGACATAGGATACATTTTATCACGTTCCCGTGGGATTAATAGTAAAAGCTATCTATACATTTATCGACTTACAGGCGGTACAAAGTTCGCCGCTAGTACTTAATAAAATGTCTGTATTGTGTCCAAAAAGTCTAGAGCTCAACACATTTAGAAGTACATGACTGCACTTGTAGCCGCGAGGTGAGGCGAGTAGTATGCGCCTGACAGTCTATCCGCCGCCACGCGCGGCCACACCGTCCAATCTAAGTTGCAAACCGGCATCAATTTTAATTAATATCGGCCGTCGCCAGCCGTAGTTAATGGCTCAACTGGCTAGTTTCTTTGATAAATCCTTCCGCTTAACAAAGGAGCCATTTGCATAAACCCACGCGTGCCCGCCTAAGGCATGTCCCTATTTGAGCGGCTACAAGCAGTGCGGGGACATATTGTTTATATTGAAGCTAAACAATCTAAACATGTTAAATATTTTCCATATTAATCCTTACTCTATGGATCGAGCCTCCGGGGTGTGACATTTTGTAAGATTGTGGATTAATCTAAACTGAATAGACAAAAATACTGATTAAGTGGACCCGAAGGTGAGGGGTTGACTTCAGAAACTCCACTATTCATGTCCTCACGCCAGCCGCATGACGTAGTTTGGCGGCGAGCATCTATGTCAACCGAACTTTGCGCTTGTGTAATTTGTCTCCCTCTTTCCTCTAGCGAATCCGTTGCTATAACATGTCAAATTAAGTTTCGTATTATAGGCGGTACATAAATCCTAAAGTCTACTTTAGCAATGTGGATTAGTTATTATT
The DNA here is from genome assembly GCA_947623375.1 of Apotomis capreana. Taxonomy (NCBI): domain Eukaryota; kingdom Metazoa; phylum Arthropoda; class Insecta; order Lepidoptera; family Tortricidae; genus Apotomis; species Apotomis capreana. The sequence goes on from OX392504.1 coordinate 29,377,841, forward strand.
ACCTTTAAAAGTTAACTTGTCAATATTTACTTAAAGCCGCTTGAATAGCCAAAAAGGTATCGGCCATATCAGGTACTCGTACATATCAATTGCTCAAATGTACGTTATATTTCTTCAAGTAGAATTTAATATGTATTCAATAAAGACTTATACTATGAGTATAATAAAATAAAAACTATGATGATGAACCTTCTAAAATAGCAATTATAAATCTACTCAATACATAAATATATCAAAACCACAACAGAGTAGTTAGTAACATCCACACTAAGTGTGCGATTTTATCCGCCGCTACCCAGATGGGAACACGGCCGACGGCAGATATCCAGCACACTCCAGATCCCGTCTGATAAACTTGAAGGGAACTAATAAAGCTAATTAGCTGGTGGAAAGACTGTTTTGATCCAATTAGGCAACACTCCGCCTTATTAAACCCCGTGTCGACACGTGTCCCCGCATCGCTGTTCTGCGAGTTCATTTATTTATTCATAGGCACTCGTTGGCCGACACTTTGCTGTTACTTTGGTGAAGCAATAAGAATGAGCAGGTCTACTTATGTTGGGTTTGATGATCAATAGAGTCGGTTTGTTTTGCTTGTGTTTTACTTATTAGTTAGTTGGGTCAGTCTACTTATTGTTTAGAAACGCAGACATGTATTTATAGGGTTGAATGCTTTTCCCTAACGGAATGGCCTGATTTTTAATTCTGTATATTCTAGGTTTTCTAAAGGTCAACCCTGAAGAGATACGTTGCGAGATAAAGCTTATTTATCTTACATGCCGTCATCAAAAATGTTTCCATATAAATGTAATTTTGCTACAATATAGCAAATAGCATATTTATAAAAAGCTTTTCCTACCCTTTGCTCTTATGTTTTTAGTTATTAGACGCGTGTAGACACAAAGTAAAAGCTTTTTGTTTTTCTGTTAACGTGTGTTGAATACGGTGCAGCTCCATCTGTTAATTATCATATGTAAGTCGCCGACTCCACGAAACGTAGGTACCTACTTCTAACGTACCTATATGTTTCGGGACTTGATTCTTGTGCTATAAATAAGTTAACATTATAACTGTTTCATTTTATACTATCATACATACGTAACACTATTCCAAATCAGTACCTAATTGGGAGACTCAAATAATTAATATACGCAATATAATCCGTTTTAACCGTTTTATTTAAATGTGTGACAGTCGCGGGAACCGAAGAAAGTATCACAACCAATCATGTGTCCTAACCATTTTAAGCTCATGAGAGGGCCATGTCAAGTACACTAAAATAAAATGTAAAATAATACATATTATTTATTTAAGTACCCCTTATAAACTAATCATAGAAAATGCCTTCGGATATTCTCCAGCAATCAATTTTAGCGCAAAGCAGATAAAATAATTGTAGACAGCGACTAATTTTAAAATCGAGTTTTGTACACATTACTGTATAATCATCTCATATATTTTATTTGTAAAATGACTGCACATTCAAATGTCGACAGAAGCGCTTATATGAATCCTTAAATCCCCGTCAGCGAGCTCGATTAGAGTCCTCAGGCGCACATCGCTCATCGATCGCGAGCACTCGCCACAATGAAGTTAATTTCCTTACGCAAACACGCCGCTCGCCACTCTGCCTAAACTAACTCCATACAACCAGTTCCGAAGAGGATAAAGTATTTTCCTTCCACTACCGCTTCGGAACACGACCATTCCGGGCGTATTGTGCAAAACGATTACACAGTTGGTCAATTCTGGTCGCTTGATACTTTCAAAGTGTGGTGTTAGCACTTGCAGTGTATTCCTAAATTGCGTACTAATTATGCTCGCTAGCTTATCAGAGTTAATAAAATGACAAGTTTGAGTTTAATTTGTGTTTTGAATTGAAGTCCGAGTGTCATCAACCCGGGCCGGGAGCGGTCGCCGCGACTCTTTGTGAGAATTAAACCCTCTCTCATATTTATTTTGCGCGGCCGGCGCTGCTCGTTTTTATTACTCTCCCATTTCCACTTGCCACTGCCTTGTTTAATTAGGAAGGGACGCTCTATGCTTTTTATCTTTTAATTCTTCAACGTTTTGATTTTAATAGTGCACCGGTGCGCCGGCGGCTGTACTTTTATTGCGCTTTCTATCCGCGACTTGATAATGCCGGTGCCTATTTATCACCGGGCAAAGATTACTTCTTATCTTTACGAGCCATGAAATCCTTCCGTTATGCACGATCTTGAATGAAATTATTTTAACGAGGTTTGTATTGAATCGCCCGACCGGCTAACGTCGCGGGCGCGGTTTGTACAATAATAGCTGCAGTCGTTAGCTTTTTGAATATCCACCGGTTGTTCAGGTGGCGCTTATCTGTGTCGCTCGACTCGCTCGTTTCGCTAATTTCGCTGCAGAAGCGCGCCTCGAGCGCCCTCGGCCGGAGCACCCTCGCGAGCCGGCTCGTTAGTGCGGCGCCGTGTCCATCGCCGCTCCGTATCGCAGCGTGCCGCAGTTTGCCAACCAGGCGCGGCATTGGATACTCTCCCTGAGATTGCACCGGGCGTACTCAAACGAGATTGTATCTCTTTTGGTCGCCGCGGAATTGTATTCGGCGCTCGCTAGTTCGCACCTCCGAGCTCCGCATCGATGCAGTCGCCGCTTATCTTATTCGATCCGGCCGATTCCGGCTCCCGCGGAAGCCCGAACCGTATAATCTGGCTGCGGAATATGCCCGCGAGAAAATTTACTTTACCTGTCCAGGGGAACTGTTCCGCGAAACTTTGTCACGATCTTCCTTTCGCAGATCTGATACACGTCTCGATGACAATATTCCTTTTGATATCGCTAACGAGAAGATAATAATAAAATGAGAATTTCAAATGTACATTTTACATACTAAAATGACATATGAATACTTAAAATTTTAAGAGGGTTCTCCGCCACTCGCGGGCGTGCGGTTTTCGCTTAGAGCCGGTGGCACGTGAGCGCCCCGCTGCTTGCTCCACAACAACACGGCCAATTTGAGCTGATGATACGACTCGTAAAATTTAACTGCGCTGATGATTCCGGAATACTTAAGTCCCGGTGAGATGATAAAGCGGCGTAATTAGTCGTAGGCTGGAGGCGGCGAGTCACGCGTCAGCGATAAATCGCGGCGGCGCCGGCGGCGGCGTACACTGCGCCTCAGGACTCGGGCGAGGATGGAGAAGCATGCTCATGTAGCCAACGCACTCTGCAATCGGTGAAGTCTAACAACACCGCATTCAAATTATTTTTAATATATTTAGGTACATTAAGGGCGTTACACAAATTGAACAGACAACGAACAACAATTGTTAGCGACTGCTTTAGGATAAGTGGTGGTGTATGGTTTCCTAGCATTAACAACATTTAAGTTAAAATTGTGGTGAGTATTAGCGAAGATTATAAAATAGGTCAAAATATGTAAATACTATTCGTTAGCAATAGCTGGAAATAATTTAATCCATACTAATATTATAAATGCGAAAGTGTGTCTGTCTGTCTGTCTGTCTGTCTGTTACCTCTTCACGCTTAAACCGCTGAATCGATTTTGTTGTTTGGCATGGAGATAGTTTAAGATCCGAGGAAGGACATAGGATAGTTTTCACCCTGGAAATTATCCCTAAAAAGATTGAAAAGTGAGTAAGTAATTCATGGTGACATTGATGATCCTGTGGAAAATGTAATGATTAGACCAAAATCACAATTGCTATTACATTTGCTTAGGCGATTTTAATAATCCCTTTTATTAATTAAGGTGATTAGGTGGATATCCATCGTGTTGTACGAGGTTGCTTCCATACTTCCAAGTTCCACGCGGACCTAGTCGCGGGCAAAAGCTAGTTGAATATATATTGTTTTTTTTTATGCAAACATAGAATGATGCGAGACCAATCAGAGACGAGCTCCCTCTCCGCGCACGCGCATGCTCCGCCTATTTTAAGCAAAAAAATATTTAGGTAACTAATAACCATCACTGTGTCAATTTCAAGATACAGCATATAGATCCCGAGAAAAACGCACTTTAACTCCACAATACTTCTCGAGTATTCCGCAAACAAGTGTATGAGTGAAGCATCTTTAGGAGGCCCACGACGTGAGCGTCATCCTTTATTTGCAGATAGTCGTATCCGCCACAGTTTTTACACCAATCTACGTCATTCCGTGAATTGTCAGGTGGTCAGCGCCATTGAGAGTAAAAAGGGCGCCACTTAAGTTGAGCTGGAACGAGTTGCACTTTGTTGCGCTGTATATAACTTAGTGAAGTTTTACTACTCGAGTTTATATCCGGGGATTGGCCGAAGAGGGAAGTGATAACAAAACAAAAGCACCCACCAGGTAGCTAAGGTTGTAATCCTGTAGTTAAGTCTAGTGTTTCGGTTTAAATAAAACTACAAGGTAATTTTGTTGGGTTTTTGCTTAAATAATAGTTTTATGACAGTAAGAATTCAGCATAGCCTTACTAACAGCACTGAACTTTTGAGAAAAAATATGTTAGATAATTATAATCGAAATATATAGACTTGGACGCTAACACTGAAGGAAGATAACAAGTTGTTGGTGGCTGAAAGAACAATCCTCCGAAAGATCCTGGGACCGGTGCGAAGAGAGTACGAGTTTTCGAATTCGGAAGAATTCAGAAATTTAGGAGTTTGTAGCTCCCAATATCATCAAACTAAAGCCCATCGTCTCCACTATCTCGGCCACGTAGAAAGAATGAGCGAAGATCACGACGTAAGGGGGCATACTTGGGACGGCCAATAAGACGAAGGACGGTCGGCCGCCCCGGGTATCGCAAGATCGATGTCGTCGAGTCAGATCTGCGTGAACTCCAGGCCAGTGACTGGCGGGAAACGGTGCTAGATCGGGACAAGTGGCGCAAACTCGTGTTGGAGGTCAAGACTCACTTTGGATCGCTGAGCCATTAAATAGTAGTAGAAGGTATAATAATCGAAAGTTTCGTCAATTCGACACAAAAGGTGTTAGGCTATTGAGTAAACACATCCGGTGTTTGAAATGGAACACTTGTTTTGGTGGTGATGATAACAATTGGAGACGTGCTTCAAAACCGGTTTTTGTTATCCTTGAAGCTTTTAACAGTAGTGGTATATCTATGGATTTGATGATCATAAAGGAAGGCATAAACTCATTAATAAAAGACAAGTTTGGTTTTGCGAGTCACATCAGAGCCTTTCATAACCCGGACACGAATAATTGACGGAGTCGCTGTCGCCGGACACGGCGAGGAGGACTATATATATATATAAAAGACAAGGAAACAGTTTACACGGAATAAGACTACAGAAGACCTGGTCTACAGCCTTAAACACATGCTCTCAAAGTTCTAGAACATAACCAACAAATACCTACCATATAGTTTCATTCATCGTTGGCACCGCAGTGTGCGTCGCGCCTGGCCATTGTCTCGTTTCTTTCGTTTAAATAAGAGCGGGATGTCACGCGCCTCTCGCTCCGTTACAATATTCATAATTCAGCGTTATTAAAGCAGACGCGTGACTGCCTGACTGCGCCAGCGAGGGAACGTGTCAGAGCGCGCAGTGGTTGCCCGCGACCCGCGAGCCTACCGATACTGTGATGCTGCCTACGGAGGTTAATATGCTGCTTCAAGAGGGGAGTATTTACATAAACAGCTGGCAATGACCGCGTATATATTATGTGTATCGAACTTGAATGTTTGTTCCTGGGTCTTGGGATGTTTTCTATATATTTAAGTATTGCAACGTTGTGTAGCGGTTATACCTGTCGTTGTCAGATACCCACGACTCAAGCCTCCTAATGCTTTTTATGGGAACTCGTCCAATTTATTAAATGATTTACATTCTTTATTATTTATTTGGTAATAGAGTAGCGTGTAAATAATTTCGAGCGCATGGTTCAGCATCTTCTTCTGATGACTGTTTTTATTATTCATAAACTGACCAGTTATTGACCTTAGTAACACCTTATGGTAATGTGACAGGATCGAAGATGTAGTACGGGGTTAACGTGGTTCAGGAACAGCCTATTCAGTCTTGCCTTGAAGAGACCCAAGTTACAATTTCAATTTAGGAAATACACACGAAGCACGAAGCAATTTGGTTCATCATTTTGAATGTAAACAGGTCAGACATGGAACTCGCTCCCATCGTGTGTCTTTAAGATTGGTGTGGATGTTACAAATCAACAAACCGCGATGGCAGTGTACCTACAGTACAACGAATATCCGCACAAATCTCCTTGTTATCGAATTGTCCTCATTTAATTGCCCTGACACACTGTTAGTTGGACAAATCCTAGATCTATATTCGACACGAGCCAAAACCATTTCCCGATTGCCAACGACATTCTATACAGCCCTGCTCATGCGTAACACAGACCGAGACAATACGGTTGCAATTCGATTATGGCGCAAAGCGAATAAAGGCACTTAGATTATAAATGCTCTCCTACTTATCTGGCGTGGCACTCGCGAGATTACTCCACAATAATACGTCCAACTATTATAATAAATCACGGCACAATAGTTAACCGGATCCTAAGAAAGTTGGCCTTTCTCCCCGCGCCTTTGAGTCCCCGAAATAATTGTGACGGGGGCATGTGTGGGGGGGAGGGATAATACAAATCCCGAGCATCGTATATCAAGGGCGGAATATCTTAAGCTATTGTGCGGTTACGTAAGCGGAAGTGTTGACTTCACTTCAGCTGGAGCCGCGTTTACTGCAGGCAGGCGGCAAGCTACTTGTCTACTATATCTAGTCACTGGTATACGAGTAGCTTCACATGTGAAGGAATCTTAAGATTTAATTATTTTAATCTTTATCGCAAAGCATCTCTTAACGTCCCCAAAAATGTAATGAATAAAATTAACAAGAGGGTAATTAATTGCCAAGCATTGAAGAAAGATCAAAAGTGTCTACCTGAAGGGGATCCCTTTGACTCCCATAATTACTGTTATTGTTTAGATTTTCGAAAGTCATAAATTAGTTTCCATATCATTTTTAGTCATAATAATCAATAGTCATAATAGTTGTTAGGTATAATGCTAAAAAAATATAATGATTAATTACTATAGTATCACATATCAATATCATGCAATACAAAAGTCATAAAACTGTTCATCATACTATCAAAAAGGCATACTGCTTATTATTCATAAATATTGTAGGCTATATTTTAATATTTAATATTATTTTTGTTCATATAATTTGATTCTAACATTACCTATTTCACATTAAGGCAGGTCCGACTTTGGTTGGGTTACGACGACGAGCAAAGCGAAGAGGAGTATTAGGTAGAATTGTGACCCTAACGAGCAAGCGAAGCCCCAGAATTCAGTTTTTTAATACACCCGACCCGGACATAGAAATAATGACTAAAGACAATATGACGAGTAACGATTATGAAAACGAACGGTATGAATAAACCAAATCGAAAGTTTAACGTTATGGGAGTCTATATAGTCTATAACGTTATGGGAGTCTGAAGACTTCAACTTTACATATAGATGCACTTACTTCTCTAGTACTAGAGCCAACAGTTATGTATTCATACCCTAACGTTCGCGTCCGCACCGAACCCGCGCTCTGCATGTGTTGAGCAGCTCACTCCCTTGTAACTACGACACCAGTTCTGTGCGTCGAGTGGCCAGAACACGCCTCGCGCTCGCTGGCGGGAGACCAACCGTTATGTATTCATACCCTAATGTTCGCGTCCGCACCGAACCCGCACTGTGCATACACTGTATTGAGCAGTTGGCTCCCTTCGTAGCTACGACACCAGCTCTGTGTGTCGAGTAGCCAGAACACGCCTCGCGCTCGCTGGTGAGAGTCCAAGCGTTATGTATTCTGGCGAATGTTCGCGTTCGCACCGAACCCGACCTCCGCATGTGTTGAGCAGCTCGCTACCTTGTAGCTGCGATATCAGTTCTATGCGTCGAGAGGCCAGAACACGCCTCGCGCTCGCTGCCGTGAGCCCAACCGTTATGTTTACTCATACTCGAATGTTCGCGTCCGCAACGAACCCACGCTCTGCATGCGTTGAGCAGCTTGCTCCCTTGGTAGCTACGACCCCAGTTCTGTTCGTCGAGTGGCCAGAACACGCCTCGCGCTCGCTGGCGGAAGGCCAACCGTTATGTATTCATACCCAAATGTTCGCGTCCGCACTGAAACCGCGCTCTGCGCTCTACTAAACGATCACCTGTGTAGGCCCAAAATATAGACATGTCAACAGAAACGGCTAGAACGTTTAGCGCGCGAATAGTTCAATTTCAAAATCAATATTCGTGAATATAATATCAATATTATTAGGCTACTACGCAGAATAGTACGTTGAATTTTCTATTGTCTGCACAAGCCTCTTTTTTTTGACAGCAAAGTTACGTCGAAATTATCTTAATCCGTGGCAAAGTTGGCTGGGAAATAATTTCGAGGTCAATTCTTGATTATGATTATGAACGGTGGAAACCGAAAACTGAAATTATCTGTAAATCCTTTCAAGCAACCTCAAGTGAAAAGGCTAAATTGTTGTTATTTCGAATAAGAACTATAATGACTTTTCCTCTAAAGAAAGCAATCAGGAGAACGCCACTACTCTAAAATAACATGGAGTGGCCGAATAGAATGTCACGTAAAGGTTACGTTAACAAACGAATCGACATCCAATGAACCTATAATATGCTTAGGCTTTTGACCTTCCTTTAGTCCCTCTTGATTCTCTTGAACATGTGATTTAATTGATATGGCTAGATTGTACCCTAGTGTGGCCCTTATAAACAATCCTTGCTAAGAACATCGAGTATCCGGCCACGTGCCTCCATACAAATGTCCACTGAAGTTTATCCGCGATAATTAGTATTCACGCTACGGCTCGCTACTTAGCCGCACTTATCTTCGCTTTTGTCCCTGTACATCCTGCCTACTACATTGTAAGGTAGCGTAAGGAATAAAGGTGATTATGATGAAAATCACGATATTCCAAACATTTTACTTTGATTTCGATTCATAGTGCGAAATCCTACTTAATACTAAACACTTATTTCCCATTCTTACAAAACTGTTTAATGTTGAAGGTCACACATAATGATAGTCTCTTCTCTTACACTTTATATTCTATATGAGCCAACATTCGGCATTTGTACTAGCAATTTTAAGTGATGGTGGGAGAGATACATGTGCATGTTGCGTGTTGTGTTGGAACGTTGAATTTTACCCTATTTGCTAAGATACAATAGAATATAACAGGGGTGCTTACTATTTTAAAATTTCAAGCATCTCAAGACTTATCGAGCAACCTAAGTAATTAAGGTAAATAAACAAAATCGCGAGATTGCAAAGTATTATACTTGTATCTATTACGAAGGCTTATGACTCATGAGATTTGCAAATTTAAATAAGGTCCCTGTTGGATTTGTATCGGGGTAGTGTCATTATGAACACAATCTTCCTTGTCATCGCCACAGACGTGAATTGACAAATCATGAACGAAATCGTGAACTTTGGACACAACATTCAACATTCATTTTAATTTGATGCTTGTAAGACCAGTTCACCCACATTTCAAAGGTATTCTTATTATTATTAACAATTCATTTATTATTAACACCCCACCGTTGCTCTCTTAAATGTTTTCGGTTATTTTTACCGGCGTTAAGGTATCGTAATTTATGTGAAAATTGAGAACTTACAGTTATTACTTTTTCACGACTTTGAGTCGTAAATCTTTCTTTCCTGTAGAAAAAGATGGAATTTCTCAACTCATGGAGCAGCGTTATTTGTCGAATTAAAATGCCTGCGACGAAATTATAAATTCCAATTTCATGATTACAACGAGACGCAATTCATGAGACTAGAATAAAATATAGCGGATTGGGCTTTAAAATCATCTAAAGGAATATCAGTTCGCTGATTTTTTATCATAGTTAAGTTACGGAATATAGATCATGCAAATATTATGCAAAACTAACCGTTTTTAAATTTCCATCGACGCAAAACCATCCAGATCAACAATTCATCGCGCTTTGGCTTCGGTTAAAACAGATTGTGGTTTAAAAACAATTAGCACTACTTACTGACGGGACTTTTAGCAACGTGTACAGGTCAAAATATAATGTAAATGATAGTGTATCACTCGACTAGCGAACACTTGGTGTTATTTGCTAAACTCTAGAAACCTCATCTCTTAACTCTGTCGCAAGTAGCTCTAATGAATGATTTACCGGGTAGTTTAAGTATAAAAGATCGTCTGCCACTGAGAAAAGTGGGACTAATTTTGAAATTTGACATTTAAACTTCGCTCGGAAACTACCAACTTCAGGCAGATTTTTAATACCGCGGAGTTTCCACCGCATTGAACGGCAACTTGAGTACAAGAAGAAATTCGTAAAGAACTAACTTTGCTACTACTTCGGAGAAGTAATATCTACATAATTATGCCTCTCGTTGCATTTATATGGCACAAGTTACGAGGAAAGCAAGTTATAAGTGAGGTTGGCAAATAAATAGTTCTTTGGTTGACAACGTACTCAAAAACAGAAATCTATTGACTCAATCGCCATACCATAGCAGCCTCGCAGAAGAGCACCTAATATCATTTCGTAAGCGTTGAATAGCGGCCTGTCCAGAGTTGAGTAGCCGCGCTGGCCGCTGTCCGCTCGGGACAACCCTAATTAAATTATATTTATTTTCGAGCCGCGTCTCTTATGAAAACGGCCGCAATTTAGAGGGCGAGATAAAATGAAGCACCTTCGTGCATAATTTAAAACGTAATAAAACGCCATGAAACACGGCTAATTAGACAATAAAATTCCTCACGGGACGGAGGTAGAGGGAGGGCGAACGAATCAAAGGCAGAATCCGCGCCTCGGATTAACTGCGAGACGACAAATTTAATTATTCACGTGAGAGCTGTTTTACGAGTCGCGCCTCCATACATGCCGCACTCCCGCGCCGCGGGGAAAAATCCTCATGCCCGGCCCCGAGCGCCATATTTAAGATTTAATTCTAATCTCGGAAACGATTACGCAACCAAATAACGTAACGTAATCAAATAACGTAGGTAGGTATCGCTGTACAGTTAAATTCAAAGCTTCTACATTATGTAGGCGTAAGGCGGTATAGGTAAAAAAACTTATGTAATCTTCTTTCTATTCGTGTAGGTAACGGTACGTATCAATATGTGTATCATGGGATCCTATCAGATGTTATACAATTAATTGGCATAGGTAACGTTTGGTTGGCATAAAATTAATAATTCTAAAATTATTAATTTTGAGAGTAAATTCCCTTAGATTAGGTTAGGTTAAGTTTGTTATAAAACAATCCTGAAAAGTTATAAGGTTCAGAGAAAAGTAAAAATTCTTACTACGAAAGTTATGCTATAACCAATTACTTATGGGTATAAACATTTCCAAAAAAACCCTAAAAGCGAAACGACCTTATCTTGTTTATGTACGAGTATATACTACTCCCGTGATCACCTCATGTAATTTGAACTCAGGTTCTAATGCGCCGGAAGATACTGCTTTGCCACCACAGTATAAGGCAACCTTGTGGGTTTTCCCAAATCTGCCGGTAAGTAGTGGTTACTCAAGAACTATTTGGCCACGTCATCGCCTATCAACTCTACGAGCAGTAGTTCAGCAATGTCCCTACGACACCTGACTTGCGGCGCGGCAGCTCTGGCCAATTAGCGCCTTATTTGTGTGCCGCCGATATTCGGCCCATCCTCCCGGAAATATCTGTTCAGCACAGCTCACTGATCTCTGAGTCTGCTATGAAACCACAGCGAGGAATGAATACGAGAAAACAGCGGACTTTAAAAATCATTTCCATGTGCAGGATTTAATTGTTTGATTGTGTTGCTCCACTGACTTTAAACTTCATCTAAGCGATCCGACTTTTTAATAAAGGTAAACATAAAAGCAAATTTATAAACAACAGACGCAGATTTCATCTGCCTTCTTTTAAAATTTTACGATCTAATTAAAACAGAATTCGGAATTAGAATTAGAGGAGAATTCGGAACTCAGTGGCTTAGTTTAGTCAATAACAGAATTCCCGTTGCTTCTCGGACCTTTAACCTGTAACATAAATGAAAATGTTTTGTCAAAGTTGTATTCGATGAAGTACAAGTTTACGTTCATAACCAACGAGGTCATGTCGAAGTTGGTCGGCGAGGAAGGCAGTCGCTGGCCGCGCGGGCGGCGGTGGCGGCGGCAGTCAATGCGCGTTGATTGCGCCGCTGCACCGGGAACTCGATTATCGATCCCGCGATGCGATTACACCGAGTTAAAGTCTCATTAGAATTGATTATCTCCCCGACCATGCTCCTCCGATGTTGATTACCTAATTACCAAAGTTAAACCAGCTTTCTTGGCAAGTTCTCGCTACGCATTCAACTCGACAATACGGCCTCCGCAAACATTACCGATTTCCGACCGCCCGAGGTAAGCAGCTTACGTTTTATGCTAAGCTTGAATACCTAGTCGGCGTGTAGAATTTTGTTTCTTCATTATTTGGCCAGCGAAGTTCGCAACCCTCATTAAAATTATTTAGTTTCAAAGTCGGCGGAATACCTACTTAAGTCCAACGAGGTCCGTCATTATTATAGGATAGTAGAATGTAGCTGTGTTAGATAAATCTTGTTGATACAATCGGTCCAAGGATTCAGAGACGCGGCTACAGTTAATTGGAATTAATAGGCCGAGTGGTTTGCTCAGATCTCAGCCGCGTGTACACAACACTTGCTCGGTACACGTGTGGCAATTTAATTTGCAAATGTTGTTTGCCCTCAGCACACAAATTAGCGGGCAATCCGCAGGTGTCGCCTGCGTGTCTGTGTGTCTGTGTGTCTGTGCGCTCGTGTGCGCGCCGACCTCTGCAGGACACGCGGCAGGAGGTACCGGTGCCTGGGCATTGTTTACGATATTCAGTGTAAGGATATGTTAAGAGAAGATAAAACCGTATAATTGCAAGGTTGGAAACTCATACTTAGCAGAATATGTACGAGGGAAGTGCAAGCTAGTTAGATCTAATCAGATTCACGTGGTAGTACCGCCTTGAAAATGGCTGACTTTAAACTACAACTATAATTAATACCATAAATAAGAACATAAACAGTATGTATGCATGTAATCATTTTATTGTACACACACACACACACAGGTTATAAATACAATGATAACAAAGTACAAGGGAGACTTTCATAAATATATACTTATTATGCATTATATACATTGAAATGAAGCTATGCGTTTTTAAAAGAAGTCTATATACGCACAAGGCTGACCTCCCGGCGTAGACCACCTGTGCACCGTCGGATATAAGCGGATCGAAATATGCCGAGTGAACCCCGCTTCATTATTTCTCAGAATTAATTAATTACAAACGGAAACATCATTAGTTGCGGCAATAATAATCCTCCGGCGGTAATCCCGAACGATTACTGCTCCGGCTTGGAACGCGATCCGCCGGCTCCGGTTGAGAACCCGTTGTGTTCCGAAAGAATCGTTTTGACGTCTGAACTTATTTTTACTCTATGCCCGGAGGCGTACCTAAAATATACAAATATACCGGCGCGAAAATGTCAGGGCTCATCTTTTCTATGGAATCTGAAAATACTTTTGCTTTTATGAATAATATAATCACTCTAAGTTTGTTCGGATAATATGGAGTGTTTTGAATATGTGCGGCGTACATGTGGAAATAATGCTTTTAAAGGAGATAAAGTAATTCGTTCGGGATAGGGTTCGGTCGGCAGAATGATTGTTTAAGTGGAGGCGTAAAGTAAAGGGGGCTAGTTTATGGCGTAATTAGGAGGCGCTTTACGGCTCGGCGCGGAGCGCACGCCGGCTCCGCAAAAACTTTATGTTAATCCTTTTTGTGTGAGGAAACTGAGGAACTCCAGCTCGCGAGCAACGCTCGCGTACTTACTACGTGACAGTGACGTTCTTGAACCCAAATGTTGGCAAACACTTACTATACATAGGCAATGCCAGCACAATGGTGACACAGATTCACTCTAATATCAAAGGGACTCGACCTGATCTCATCAGATGTACTTAGGTGTGAACTATTTATAAAACCGTACTTCTGTCATAACCTATGTTTGCAAAAGTTTGTGTTGTAAAAATCAGCCCAGTCTGAAATATAAATCTATGAAGTATGATTGCTATGTATTTTTGTCCGGTAATGATAATTTTTGTTATTTACAAATCAATTTTTATTTCTAATCAAGTGCGTGACAAATAGAACCACATACCATTATAATGTTCACACATATACTGCCGTCATAACGAAAAAGGGCAAATCTAACATTTTTTGTGAAAATTAAAAAAATATATAGACAGATGCGCCTTTTTTCCTCTTTCCGAATATGATCTAACTCAATTTCACAAAAAATGTTAGATGTGCCCTTTTTAGGGTTCCGTAGTCAACTAGGAACCCTTATAGCTTCGCCATGTCCGTCTGTCCGTCTGTCCGTCTGTCCGTCTGTCCGTCCGCGGCTTAGCTCTGTGATCATTAGTGCTAGAAAGCTGAAATTTGGTATGTGTATCGATATGTATCACGCCGACAAAACGGTACAATAAAAACTAAAAAAAATTTTTTTTTTTCGTGTACCTCTTGAACACCTAAAGTGGGGGTGAATTTTTTTTTCGTTTCAATTCTAGTGTGTGGGGTGTCGTTGAATAGGTCTTTTGAAAATAATAGGGGTTTCCAAACATTATTTTTTGATAAAGTCAGCAGTTTTGTAAACATTCGCTCCGAAAATAAAAAAAATAGCGTCCCCCGCCTCTAACTTTTTAACCACGGGTCAAAAAATTATGGAAAAATTCGTGAACATGAGGCCTTATACGTACTTTCAATGAAAACTATATTGAACAAAATCGATTGAGCCGTTTTCGAGTTATCGCAAAATTTCATAATTTTCTTAAAAGGACGTAAGTTGACTTCCAGAAGGTAATAAGTAATTACAGTTATTTTGGCGTTTACGACCTTTATATAGAGCTTGAAATCTTTCTCGTAACTTAAGTCTTTTGTGAAGGATGAGCAACTACGGAACCCTACACTGAGTGTGGCCCGACATGCTCTTGGCCGGTTTTTCGTTATGACGGCAGTATTAGCAAATAGCTGTACGGTTTTCGTTATTACAAATCCGCTTACTGCATTAGTTTGGATTCGTTTACAGAATTAAAACCAAACAACAATACACGTGTCAATGAGGAAGGCGGGCGACCCGCGACCCGCGGCCCGAGCCGCCGCAGATGCTGAACCGGCGGCGGAATATTACACGCGCCTCGCGCAAACAGCTTCCGAACTTTGTGTTTATCGCCGCCCTTGACAACTCAAACATTTGATTAGAAATTTTATTGCTTACACAACTAAATTAAAGTTAGTTTCGATGGACCAAATTTATGTTTAATGAGAAAGTAAACAACATACATATACGCCCACATGTTCTTAGAATAATTAATGTAAATGCGTAGAAATTTTAAATAGTTTTAAACCTTGTAAAGCGGCCATGTTTAATCCTGATAACGTTTTAAATATCGCAAGCAACGCGTGATAACGCAATTTTAAGTGAGCCGAGTAGGCACAATCTGCCGCTCTGAAAATACTGCGTTGTGTATTAAAAAGAGCACAATAATAATATAGAACGTCGTTTCCACAATGTTTATGACTTTATGCACCGGACGTGGCTATACACATCGCGGACTGCATACTGCAGCGCCGGCGTTTCGGCCCGTAGCTCATAAAGTGTGAAATAATGCGTCCTGCACGACTCGCTGAAGCATGCAGTAACCGGGACTTACGCGCGCGGCGTGCGGCACCGTGCGGCGGCGTGCGGCGTGCGGCGTGCGGCGCCGCCTCGCGCAACTTAATAAGCTCCGCCTGGCCGAGCGCCAGAATTATGACACTACACAACTGCGACCCAAAACACAAACGACGTAACGACACACAAGTAGAGTTGGCCCGCCGGCTATTTCGGCTCGTCGAGACCCAACAGGCGCACTGAGTCAGCTGCGATTAAGATTTTTGCACCGACTGCTATCCGGAATGGATGCGCGTACTGCTTTACTATTTATTAATAATTTCTTGAAAAGCACAGCGGCCTGCCGAGCGGAATGCGTATAATCTACTTGCATAGTGAATGTAATAACTGCGGCCGGAGCGCCTTTTCAGTATCGAATCTCGGGTTAATAAAAGGCGAAATCCTATGTAACAAATTATCGTTCTTTATGTTCGATGTCACGTCGTGAGGCATCTTAAATTTATACCGCGACAATTTCGACAATACGCCAATATGAGGCTCTGCGCGGAGGAAGGAATACAGAAGAATGTAGCATTACATCCACTGAAGGGTGTACGTGACAATCATGGGCGCGGGGGGCGACGATTTATCGCGGCTACGTGATCGCCGAAAGAAATAAACCCGGATAACGAAGGAGATATAATCGCTGCATTATTGATAATATGCCGACAAATCCTCGGAAGCGGCTGCGGCTCCGATCCGACGCCGCGGGGATATTAAAAAACAAACTGGAAAGTGGAAACGTAAACGGATCAAGAAAATCAAATGGGATTAGAAATGTCGGGGAAATTATGTCCCCGGTCTCAGATGGGCCCGGGGTATTATCCGAGGGAGGGGTGCCGTGTAAACAGCCGATTGTTTGGCCATCGGTCCACCTGCCGCTCGCAGCCCGCAGCCCGCAGCCCGCATCGCGCTAATCCCGTCGACGTCGCCGTAAGCCAAACCTAAACGGCCGCAAATGCAAGGCGCCGGTCGGCAAATTTCTTGCCGTCCATAGCAGGGATTGCGCACGTTGCAGTGAAGAATTACAGCGGTATCAATATCGCTAACAGCGCACGTATTTCCGGTGTATTGTAATCCGAGTACGTATTGGTTTCGTAAACGTATCGCTGTGTACACTTCTAACCGACCAGCGAGTGGGCGCCAACGAAGCGGTGTGTTGTGTAGACCTACAAACAAACCTGGGTTCTGTCGTGACTAGGCATATATATGTAATTGTGGAATTTACAACAACAACTGACCGCTTAGGTTAATACACAACGAAGCTACATGTCTCTTTAATATACAATTTTATGAAAAATCATATTTATTCGTATTATAACTGTTGTGTACGCAATAGACTTCAACTAGTCTATTGCGTACTCTATAATATATGTACCTATTGAACAAATCTGCGCCGACCAGCGGTCTTATCACCGTATTTCCCGCGGAGTGCAATGAGCGAGCGCTAATCGATTATCGTGGAGGAGCTGAGCAAGCGGCTCTCAGCAGTCCTCGAGTCGAGCGCGGCTCTGTGCAGGAAAAGAACGCAAATGTTATAGCTGTCTTGCTGGATGAGATTTATTTTCTCCTCTATTGGTTCGACAAGACTGATTATCAATTATATCAACAAAAGTCTAAATATTAAATAATAAATCAGCATAATATCAGTCGAAAGTAGTCCATTGCTACAAGGTCCCTCCCACAGTTGCGTCGTTGAGTCTTGTGGTGGCTACTTAAGAACTTTTCTGACTAAATTAATGCCCCCACTGGCACTACAATCGGTTCTTCCAACAACGATACTGTGGGATTTTAAATGTTACATTCATTTTCATATAACTAGCAGGAGTCAGTACCGGCAGGGAAACACCTTAGATAGCCCACCTATAGGTAGCCCATAGATAGCTAAGTATGTGCTAGGAAAACAACATGGCCCACAAGGGCAGAGCGGTGACCGCTCAGCGGGGCGTGTTGACCGAGCGCTCCACCCGCCTTATTAGCGCGCCCTCGTGCACTCGCCGCGGTTTCTCTTTTTCATAACCCGATTCTCATTTCACTCTCCTCCCGCCCCAAGTCAGACTGATTCGGTTCAGTCTATTCACGACGCAGTCCATGCGCCCAGTGCGCCCGCGTCACCCCAACCCAAATTACCCCTGTGGCGCGGAGATAATCCCATTAGCGGGTTATACTCCCACACAAAGTTCGACTACTGGTAGTGAGGGCTAACCAGCCCTGATATAGTTCAAGTCATGTCTTAAAAAAAAAACTCACCGCGGTGGCCGCAGCGAAGAGTTCTAGAACGATTGTGTAAAGACCAACCCAACCGGAAAGCCTTCCATTACGCTAACAAACGTTTCATGGAATGTTTCTTTCATAGAACTTTCATTGTGTCGACAACTTTTATTGCTGAAGCAATACATTTATGTTTTTTTTATTGTCATCAATATCATAACCGTTATGTAGATATTTTCCTTAAAGCATATACTAAAAAGGTTCCTTGGACAAGTGCGTTGTCTATAAATCAAGGATAACGTATTTGATCATATTAACTTATCGCCGATCAAGAGCTAGCGAAACGGACTATAGAACAAGAGTTTTTTTTAAGATCGAGAGAGACAACGACATGAGACGAGACGTGAGTTAGTAACTGTCACAAGAGCATGAGAGCAAAGTTAGTCGAACGATAGACGCGCCTTTTATATCTCGTCTTCGTGGCACTCGCCGCCGCGCGCAATACTGCTGCGTACCCGAGCACAAAGAACTAATTAAATAAATGGTTGGGATATGTTATACAGGGTAGGTCATCAAAATCCCCCTAATTTCCAACTGTACTTTGAAGATGTAGCGGTAACCAACGTTCAGATTTAGACTTGTAAAGTATCCTTGTGTCCTACTTACAGAATAAACTATTTCATTTAACTTAATTTCACATCATTATATTATTCAATCATGCAATTGCCGATGTAAAAACAAGAGACAACACAGAACAAGGAACTAGAGAGCAAGCTAGCCGCTTAGAACTCGGTGGAGTGTTGTCCGAGCACTCCACGTGCCTTATTAGACTTACTATATAGCTGCTGCAGCCCTCGAGCCCACCGCCCGGGACACTTGACGCCGGGGCCGCATGCAAAGATCAAACGACTTCATTCTATTGGCTCGTGGACTCGGAAATATTTTATTAACTTTGTTTAAATTGCTAGCAAGGGCTGGATACTATGATTTGCTAATAGTTGCTTGTTACTGTGAAATTCAGAACTGCATAATATGCGATGACATGTTGTCCTTTAAGCTAGCCGGTAAGATAGCCGGTGAAATTACTAGCATAGAGGCATTCTATCTTCGTCCTCCGGGTAGGCAAGCACTTGTGACTCCTCTGGTGTTGCAGGTGTTTATGGGCGACGTTAATCGCTTTCCATCAGGCGATACGTTTGCTCGTTTGCCCCCTATGACACAAAAAAAACAAGCTACATAATGTCGTGCTTTGACATAAATGCTTTATTATATGCAAATAAATAAAGCTACACTAGTATTCAAGAGTAGGTGATTAATTTGACAGGGACAGATAGGTTTTTGTCCCACATGACGCGGTTTCCGTGCGATAAACATAAAACCAAGTATTCCACATTTTTTTGCAAAATACACACATTTGTATAGGTAGGTACCGTAAATATTATAGATGTAAAACACACACAGAAGATAATGTAAATATATTCTCTACTTCAGCAGAATTTACGATATATGCTTAAAAATAGGTTCTATAATAGAGAATAATGTAAAAAGGTTTAGGCGAGCATACATTTTTAATAACCATAAAAGTCAGCCGGAGCGTTAACAGCGCACATTGTTTTATCGCGCCGATATATTCCGACACGGCTCAATGAAAATTGAATGCACAGTTTGCCTCGATTTGTGGTGGAGGATTTGAAATGAAAGCTAATGAAATATGACAGGAGCGCAATGACGCGATGGTACCGCCGGCCGCTTCACGCCGCGTCCCCGCCCCGCGCGCCGCGCACCGCGTCCCCGCCCCCGTTCGTGACAAACGGCTGACTCCCGCGCCGATACACCGATCCGGCCGGATAAAACTAACGAGCCGTCCGACTCGCTTTTGATACGTTAATATTGTACGATAAAGTTGTTTCGGGTTTATTCAGTCCGGCCAGGAATAAGGGCAAATTGGCACTATTTCCGCGCGCTCGTTTTTGCTGTACCCACACTCGATTACAATGAAAGCTGAGCGTATGAAAATGCTGCAGCTTACTGAATAATTTTATGGCTGTGATGATGTTAAAAATCAGTTTATATGCTTACTGAAGTGGGGTTTAAAATATACATTTATCTGGAATAATACGTTGGAAATGCGAAAACGCACTCATTAATGGCCGTCGATTTATGGTAGTCAATATGATATTGTGGCAGCTGCGGCTACTGGCCGCATCCATTGATCCTAGGCAGCGCAATGCAACAAGGCAGCGGCTGAGCGGCGACCGCCGGTGTGCGGTGGGTTACACATCGATGCATGGTGGAATGTAATAACATAATTTATCTTTATGATTCGACATTAGGACTCAGACGGTCTTGATATGTATTATGCATCGGAATAGTGGTTCGGTTATCGGGTTTTTGTAGTGTTGCAACTATGTAATCCTGAATAGAACTGATATGTCAGATGTCTGAATTGAGTTTGAGAATTGCCACTGAATAGGCATTTTGCAATACATTTTATGTTTGAATATTTCATCCGCGGCGCCGTAGAATTTTGCAAGCAAGTCATTTGCCTACCTTATCTACATCCATATTGATGAGGACCCAAATTACTGTAATTTAACTGACAATCTTCGAAAGCCTGCTCCTAATCGAAACCCTCAGACCTGGGAGTTGGGTTATGAATTTGTGTCTGAATGAATTGAAGTAACGGTTCTGTTTGTTGTGCAGGAGGAGGTGCGGGACAACCTGACGGTGAGCGCCATGAGCTTCGTGCCGACGCTGGAGGACGACGGCAAGTCCATCACGTGCCGCGCCGAGAACCCCAACGTCACCGCACTGCACATGGAGACGGCGTGGACCATCAGCGTGGTGTGTCAGTACCTCTCACTGAACATTATTGATGCTTGTAGAGTAAGCAGGGCAGCAAGACTCGACGAGAACCCCAACGTCACCGCGCTGCACATGGAGACGGCGTGGACCATCAGCGTGGTGTGTCAGTACCTCTCACTGAACATTATTGATGCTTGTAGAGTAAGCAGGGCAGCAAGACTCGACGAGAACCCTGACGTCACCGCGCTGCACATGGAGACGGCGTGGACCATCAGCGTAGTATGTCAGTACCTCTCACTGAACATTATTGATGCTTGTAGAGTAAGCAGGGCAGCAAGACTCGACGAGAACCCTGACGTCACCGCGCTGCACATGGAGACGGCGTGGACCATCAGCGTAGTATGTCAGTACCTCTCACTGAACATTATTGATGCTTGTAGAGTAAGCAGGACAGCAAGACTCGACGAGAACCCTGACGTCACTGCGCTGCTGTCAGTACCTCTCACTGAACATTATTGATCCTTGTAGAGTATGCAGGGCAGCAAGACTCGACGGGAACCCCAACATCACTGCGCTGCTTTATATGTATAATATAAGCTTTCAAAGCTGCCAGGGAACAAAATAATCTTGAATTACTGTTGTCAAACCAGTAATTTGGATACTAAGTCCTCTTGAGAAGAGTCACTATTTATTTGATCAAACGTAAACCTACGTACATCTAGATATAGGTACGTTGTATGTTGGTATGTTGATTCTCCAAACTGGCGAATAAGAAACTCTGAGTGGAAGCGGTTATGTTTACAAAAAGATCAAAGCTTCATCTCGTTAGTAATTCCGAGCTCGCAAATTAAATCCTCGGCTTTTACTTAATCTGGTCTCTAAAAGTTAGCTATTTTCGCTAGGCTTTGTGGGCTGTTCAAACACAGTACTTGCCTATCATGATATAACTTTCTCAGTGTTGTAATATAAGTACTTGAGTAATGTAATCGTAATCACTATGTCGGGGGGTCAGGTTTCTCTGCTGCTCCCAGTACATTAATCATAAAAAGTAGCAATGCATATTCCTGCAGAATTCTTTATCTCGTGGTGTTCCTGTCTCGCTTTCGTATGAGATTACATATTTTATACAGCTACATAATGCACGTGAGTGTCCTGACGGGTAAGAAAATACCGCAATTGTACTTTGGACGGTGACTAGTTATAGTGGTTATGGTTTCAGTGCAGTGCTCATTATACTTGCAAGTGCCTTACCTACTGTACACAGTAATCTTCAACTGTGTAAATGTTGGATTCCGTTGCCTAAATACGATATTTAGTAAGTGTGTGGTGATTCATAAGATTTTAGGCGCCGGGTCAGTTTTGAGGTTACCCAATATTAGCCGATATTATCGAAAAAAAAGTTTTGGACAACCCTGTTAACTAAAGTTTCGTTATCATAGACATTACTCTGAAAAGCATTTACACTAACAGTTACTCGTAAGTATTTAACCTCTTAAACATGGGTAATGAACAATGAAGATGGGTTCACTACTGGTTCTTTACTTGAAGAGACTTCGTGGCTTATCGTTGTTTACCTTTAGTTTTTCTGCTTTTGTATTTCTTTCTTGTCGACGTGTGAAATAAAGAGTATAATAATTATCTATCTATAATACCAGTTGGCGACTTAACCGACACCTAAGGATATTTATTGAATCTGTGCAGATCCACCACAAGTGCGGTTGCGGCTGGGCAGCACGCTGGCCGGCGGCGACATCAAAGAGGGCGACGACGTCTACTTCGAGTGCCACGTGCGCGCCAACCCGCCCGCGCGCAAGCTGTCGTGGCTGCACGACGTGAGTACCTACCTCTTAGTAACTTTCCACGACTCCACTCTTTTCACTCACCGAATCCACAGCTGTTGAGTCGGCTCCGGCTGACACTACATTAAGGGGTTCTACTTCGATTACTTCGAAGACCCTGGGCGGTGTATCCGACCACGTCGGAAGGTCCTTTTTATACTAACACGTTACGGTCAAACATCCTTGTTGAAAAGCAGTAACTTCAGCCATGTCACACATGCAAGGAGTTAAAGATGCATTAACAGTACGATGACTCAGAGAGGAAGGCTAAGAAATTAAAAATAATGGGAAAGATAAAGTTCAGACATAGTTAGCCATACAGTACATTACTTTAAAGAACCCTTCATGTCTGCAATACATTGTTTATAATCTATAAAGAAGGCATGACTGCAATTATCACTCTCAGCTCTCTTCTTCTGGTTATGTATTGAAGATTTTCCGAGAGTTCATGAAATTGAATAAAGCACATTACATGTCATAGTGGTGGGTATTTTACAGCACGCTTCACGTTTTATCCAAGCAGTACTTCTTTGTCTTGGTCTTCCCTGCAGTCGCCGTAAGTACACTACGGCAACAATTTTAAAGACCGCCCGCGCCATCCATCAGCCTCCGCAACAACATAAATAATTGCAGGAAACGTGTTAACGGCATTCCGTAATTTCGTAAAATTTCCACCATCACAATTCAAACAATGAAAACGTTTTCGTCCTAATGAATTTACGAGGCAAGATTAACAAAAAACAATTCAGCCGTCGTTCAGATTTTTAATCGCCGCAATCACTGACGTCATTCGCCGTTAGCTTCAAATGAATTCGGTCGCGACAAAAGATTAACAATAACAAAGTAGTCCGACATTATTGTTGGCATAACAATGCCCGGGAGGGGGGATAAAGTAATAGATGGCGGTGTACGGTCCGATAATCGCTTTGTACTGTGTCGCTTGCGTTTTAATCAGCAATGTGGACGCGGGCGG
Organism: Apotomis capreana; assembly: GCA_947623375.1. Classification (NCBI taxonomy): domain Eukaryota; kingdom Metazoa; phylum Arthropoda; class Insecta; order Lepidoptera; family Tortricidae; genus Apotomis; species Apotomis capreana. Next base: position 29,401,472 of record OX392504.1, read on the forward strand.
CGCGCGGCGCGCGGGGCGCGGAACACTTTTTATTTTTTATTCCGTTTCACCCTTTCAGGAGCAATCGGTCGCGCGTTGTTACACGGATCGCGACACGCATCACCGCCCCCGCTCGTTTTTTTGCTCGGCTGTATTGTTTCCACGTGTTTTTGTTGTAGAGCACTTATCAGGCCGCGGGACGAGCCCGCGAGAACTCTCGGAAAACCTACTTGTTATAAATAACTAACTCAATTAAACTTGAACAGTGTAGGTTGTATCGTGACCGGTGTACCGATAAATTTTTCAAACTACGTTGAAATGCTTAATTAACTTGTTGCTGGTTGACTAAAGTAGTAACATTTATGTGACATGTGATATAATAAGTTCAAAACGGAATTAAACTGTTTAATTGGGTATAAAATTGTATTGAGCAATCACGCGGCAACTCGGTACTCGTGCGTAGGTATAACTATCTAGCAACCTTTTGTTATGGATTGTGTTATTTTTGGACCCAAAAAGTTTTGTCTAGTAAATAAGTGTACAGAATGATAAGTGTGACAAGTTGTGACGATGCTTGGATTTTGAACGGTTTTATAAATTGGCTTACATGTAGAACATAATATTGTCTGGTTGTTTAAATTTAAAATACTTACGTAATATCTCGTCGATCGTGGGTGAATTCTCGGGTAAAATATGGTGTATTCATCGTCGCGTCACTCACGGTGGGACTCCTACGCACGAATCACCGCAAAAAATCACCGCTCGTTTACCAAACGACGCCATTCCGTCCTCAGATTTCCCGCACCCATTTAGCCTGTAATTTTAATCGGCGCTGTCCCCGCGGCCGCAACAATGTCGCCCATACCTGGACTCCATGTTGCGCGACATTGTACGATATTAAATGCAAATTGTGTGTACAAAGTAGGACATGAAATGCTTACAATTTGACAGCACGGTTGATGCGGGGTTAGAGACAATGTAGCATTTAGAGCCATCGGAGCTAGTCGGAGCTCGATGGCCGGCGATAAAAGCGGAATAGCAGAATTATCGTCCAGTCTTGACCGCGAATTAGCGTGGAGATGGCGCTATTAATATCCCTAATTAGCTATTCTGAGCCGAGTGCGGTCGCGCCGGCGCCGGCCGTTAACATTAGCTACACAATGTGACAACTGCCTTGTCTTGTTCCTGCCGTTTGCTCTATTTTAAACCGCTGTCCACGGACCATAAATAAAGACAGATATCGCAAACACGACGGGGCCCACCCAAGCATGTTTCATTTCAGTTCATAATTCTGAACTAAACAAATACATACTACTCTACTGACGTCGTAAAAGTCTAATATCGTTCGGCATGTTTCGAATCGGTACGCGATTCATCCTCCTGAAGACGTACCGATTCGAAACATGAGCGATATTCGACGAGCAAGAGTAGAACCTTTTCGTATGAAAGTTTTAATATATCTAAGTTTTCCAAGTAAAATAAATGAATTTAATCTGTATAAATATTTGCTAATATTTTGCTATCGGTTACTATAATATCAAGTCCACTGAAGCCTAGAAATGCCTTTCACAGTATAATAAACAAATTATAGCAACTAAAACGCGATATTTCACCTCCAGTTCCACATAAAAGTCAAAAAAGAAGGAACGTGTATAATATAGGGCCGCTACAAAATGTATGGAAGTCGCTCGGACCGCATTACGCTAATAACCACACAAGGGGCTGCACTCCCCGCGCGCCGTCACCTAGTGATGCTCCGCTGCGAGTGCTCAGCACAGAGCTTCTGGGAATATTGCCTGCAGTATTTGTGATGAAAGGATAAGGTTGCACATGATTATTATATATATGACACAATTAACAAGTAATCGCTGGCATGATAAAGAAACTCAAGAACAAAACAAACAACATCGGTGTTCTTCAAATAGGTTGAACTAGTTTTTTAAATTCATAGCAAAAAAATACTACCAAAAAAAACCTTTTCACACGAAAAAAAATATAATTATTTAGGTGCTATAATACACACAGATGGATGCACATGGATTAAATAGCATACATTTTTTTATTTTTATAGCAAATTCAAATTAAAAGATATCCATATAGGTACAGCAAACTATTATCATTCACAATAATTCTTTCTTTTACCATCAAGATTATAAATGCGTCCAATATGTATTTAGCATCCAAATATTATAATTAACGTAATATTTGCATAAAGCTTTAGCCTTATTTTTTACTCTTATTGTGAAATTTAATCCGCACTACAGAAAGGATTAATTGACTTTATGAACAATACACTCAACAATATTGAGATGAACTTGATTCATGCGAGTGGTTGTGGCTTGTGTTTTATTATAAACTGTAATAACTAGTATTTGTCACGTGATATCTTCATTTGTGTATCAGCGTGTAGAGCCGCACGTGTGTCACACCCTGCAGACAGGGCTGCACACGGACCGCGGTGTGTCATCTCTTACGTTGATTCGTGAGACAACGCGTATGTCGACGCATATGTGCCGAGCATGCATGTGTGGGTTCGTTTTTAGAGATTATCAATAGCATTTTATATTATGATGAGAGCGTAGGTAGCTTAGTGGCTAGGGCATGTGGTTTTCAATCCGGAGGTCGCGGGTTCGAACCCGGCCCGTACCAATGAGTTTTTCGGAACTTATGTACGGAATGTCATTTGATATTTACCACTCGCTTTTCGGTGAAGGAAAACATCGTGAGGAAACCACCTAAGCCCAATAAGGCCTAGTTTCCCCTCTGGGTTGGAAGGTCAGATGGCAGTCGCATAACCACGCGATTGCGCATGATTCACGCGCTATGCGACTCGGAATCCACAGACATACTTGACTGCTATTGGTTAAAGTTATCATAAATGACAAATGTTATTGTTGCCTGAAATTAATGTTAGCAATATTTCCGGCAGCGACACATCACTATCTATGCATAACCACACGGTCTTGCATGATTCACGCGCTATGCGACTCGGAGTGCACGGACACTCGACTGTTCTTAAAGGACATTGACATTAAAATCTTTTTTTAAGAAACAGGACTAAGGATATGAATTCTAGTTTTGACTAAAAAAGGCAAATTTCATTCGCGTGGATAAGATATAGGTTATAAACGCTTTTAAGTACTTTTGATTCTGACTCCGAGCCGTAACGAACGTAGCCGAGCCACTTTTAAAAGGTGAAAAGGTTTTAAGTACATAAAATATTTCAAATTGTAGCAAACGAAAGTATAAATTAGTCTTTTAATGAGAGCTAAATTTGCCCGAAGGATATTGAGATAAAATCGAAGACTTTGCTCTTAACTAATCTAGTTTGTTTCATTTTATCATTTTGCCGTGACAATTTGTTAATTACAACAAAAGGTTAAAATACTCAGAAGTTCATTAATTCGCAGCGACAGGTGACTCAGGTCTCTGCAAAAAAAGATTATTAATGTTCGGGGAGTAGATTAGAGCCGTGTGAAGGTTTGTTTGGCTTTTTGTTTCGTCTCGAGGGAGGGCGCTGCAAAGCTTACTGTATAATGAATTATTCGTCGTGTGAGCCAACCGCCGGCACAGATTACATCGTCCCAGAGATGTCACTCATCTGTTGCTTGGTTACTTTAACCAGGTGTCAAATTCCATAATGGCATTTGGACTCGGATTAGTACTACCTACGTTTGTGGCAGCAATATAAATAAAGACCAATATCGAATGAAGCCCAATAGTTCTCATACGACAAGCTTACAATTAAATCTTGATTTTGATCTACATGAACATGAAGATCTGGGTATTTTTATTCATAGACAACTTTTTACGGTATGAAAATTTTATTTATGGCGATGACGCGTTACTTTTACATTATCTTCTCTCTCCTATACTCCTCAATAAATGCTACCGATAGTAGTAAGTAATACTATTGGTGTGTTTGCGGATTTACCTCTTCTTATTACAATTTGTGCTGGCGCCGCGGAGCACTCGACGAGCCGCGAGCTCTCGTCGCAACACGTTCGCGGGCAGGCTCTCACTCCAGTTGATATGCATGTGAAGTGCTCAACCTGTTTCCCGGCATGTTTACCTACATTCTTCTGTATCGGAGGCGAAACTATCACTGTTAATCTTATCCGTAGAGTAAATTCATCAACCTTCTTCGTTATTTAACTCACTCGTAAGAGATCCAAAATGAACGAGATCGCCATTGTACTTGTATCACCTTTTTAAATGTGAAAATACATATTCTTACTTTAACCTGTTGTTCTAGAAACAATTTCAGGAAACGTTGGAATTAGGGCAACTCGCGATTATTGTGGAGACCCTTGAATGAGGCCTTTGCCCAGCATACTTAAGATGTCTTTATACAGCATAAGCCATGAGATTTACGTGCGTACACATACACACAAAATATTATAAATCTCATTAAAATATAATAACGCCACCCGCAATGTTTTTAATACTGAATCCATTTCCCGTGTTATTGCCGTCAAATTTATTCTTTATTATCCGCCGGTAACAAAGAGTAACGAGCGGGCGACGTATCCAATATTCTGCTAGACGTAACGAGTCTACAGTCGCGAGTAATGGAGTACTTAGAAAAATGCTTTTTGACTTCTTATTGAGCTCATGAGCTGGCAGGTTTCCTCTATCAAAAAAACTAATACGTTACGGCTATTGCGATTCCTTGAGTTCCTTAAAATTGAGCTTAATGTTTCTTTAATAGACTTTTCTTTTCTATTGTATTTTTTTTTGTTCAAATAGCTTGTTTATTTTTGCTTTAACTAGTTTATAAATATATTTTTTAAGCAGCCTCACTTGGCTAGCTTTTTCGTTTAAATCTTTTTACCACGTTCTAATGTTGTGTATTTGCAGTAGCTTTCAGTGATTCCCAACATCTCAGCGCGGAGTACAAATCAAATTCTATGTTTGTGCTCGAGAATTCAGCACGTCCCTACTTTCAGGTTTAGCGATTTACTAGGGTACTAGACAACCGTGTATTCGATACATCGATGACAATTTAACAACAGCTGGAAAAAATAAAACAGAACACTAAAGATTACTAGAAAGAACGGAAGAGATTAACAACAACTAACCTAAGTCCGTTGAATGAATAGATAGATAATCTTATTATAACAATTGAAGTACCTACTCATAACTTATCCATGTTTTTAACCTTGGTTTACCAAACATTAAATTAAAGATACATTTTTTTTTAATGAGAGGCGTGAAAATCTCACCTTATAAATAACATTAAAGCATTGCTTTATTTAAACAAGTAGGTATACAAGTGGGTTCCCTGAAAGTTAACTGCTTGTGTTGCAGAAAACGTAAGGAGCCAAAAGCGAAGCCAGCGAAAGCTGAAGGAGCCAGGAAAGACTATCGCTAAAAGGTTGTATGTCATTAATGGCCTGATATGCATACGACCTTAAATGTCGGCACCGCACGGCTGGCGGAATCGTGCTCAAATTAGGCGGCGCATTCAACTCCTGATGCAGCGACTACCTCCATTCAGCAACTTTGGCTCCGTTACCGGCTTAGTCGCTCGTATTCCGCTTTCGGCGCATTTCGGATGAATCGCCGGCCCGAATCGGATTTACGTAGCGCTCACAAATTTCAGCGACACATTTGATCGCGTTAACCCTTGTTGTGTTCGGGCGAACACTTGGCTAACTTTTTTAATATTGGACATGGAGAATTTAATTTTTATTCGGCGCTCCCGCGAGGCTGGGGTTCTCAAACACTGCAAATGTCTCCCATCAATAACGCGCCCGCAACGAACGGCCCGGCCGTTCCGGCCTCTCATTATTAACTACCCTCGAATGAGCTGTCAAAATAATAAGACGCGGCATAAATTTCGCGTCTCAGCCGTCATTTCTCTTTGAATTTATGTATTGTAATCCGCGCAATTACTCAGCTGCATCCCGGCTAATGCCGAATCATATTTCTGCGGAATCTGCCGAATCACTTCCGCGGCTGATTGTTCCGGGGCTATTTGATACGCATCAGTCGTATGCCAATTATTATATTATTATAATTTCTCCAGCATAATAATTTGATATTTATACCTAACATTTTTGATCTCTTATAATGTTGTCTGTAATAATGGAACGTTGAAATGAAGTTGGAACAACCATCAACTAGCTTAGCTAGGCTTGAATTTTATTGAATTGAAGATGTACCTAAATTAGTTGTTCCGAGGAGCAGTTGATAAAGTTAGAGCTGCCAAACTCCGATGGCACCGAAAGAAGCAATATCGCAATCGGGTTGGCGCGTGTCAAATAAAGGCCCGGTTGGACTGCCGCCGCAACTCCTCTTCAACTGTCGGGACTTTCCCCAACGACAAAGTTGAGTGCCGCGATTCCGATCGGCGCCGCGGCGGTCGGTGCTCCGAACTTGTAACAATGCCTGCTGCGGCGCGCCCGACGACTGCATTTGTATTGCGTAACATCGCTCGGACCTATTCCGTGCATATTTACATCGGTTCTGCAGTCAACATCAATATCGCTGCGGAACTCAAACTAAGCCAACAGACTCGTTATAACACATCTAGTTATGAAATCGTGTCACATACTAGTAACTGAAGCCGATTCTCGAACTTTATTGAATTAATTATATTCGATATAATCAAACAACTCGTGTTCCGCATGCACTAGAGGCGCTGAAGATATTCTTGAGAGAGAATACAATTTATGCGCCTTTTTGCACCAGTTACAATTATTTATACGATAGACAATGAGTAGCTTAAGCCAAGAGGGTTTCTGTAGTGTCGTGCAAAGAACAATGGAAAGGAGGCAGCCCTTGTTGTAAAAACGAAAGGGGTGGGTGTGCGGCGGAGATGTTTAGAATACGTTCAGACTCTGAATTTAAGTGAAGAAAATACTTATGATGGCTTTACCGCTGATTCATTTCTCTGTCTTAGACTAACATTTATAACACTTAAATCAATGTGGGAAGATAATATATTGTAGCCTAACAAGTTGCGATGTACCCTGAGATAGTCAATATAATGTAATGTAATGTATAATGTTATATGGCAATCCCATCAAAAACATAAATGTAAAATGAGAGCCAAGTTCAATATCGCGTGCACTTCGCCGACAAAAGAATTGAGATCTGCCAGGGCGCCAAGTTCTTTGCTCTAAAAATTTTAGATACAAGGACATGCGACATACTTAATGCTTTTATTTTACTTGGGGAGTAATTCAATATCAAGATTTGACTTGGCTAGTTTTCACAAACTAACTAAATTTTATAAAAGTAACATAGTCATAGTGATAGTTCATTATCAAGCTAATTGTATAAGTAACAAGACGTACACTAACTTGCGTACTTACCTTTACGAAAATAGGTTAATGATTTGATTGATTTTGATTTATAATATAAATTTATATTTTAAAACTAGCCAAGTCACGTCTTGATATTGAATTACTCCCCAAGTAAAATAAATGCATTGAGTATGTCGCATGTCCTTGTATCTAAAAATTTTAGAGCAAAGAACTTGGCGCCCTGGCAGATCTCAATTCTTTTGTCGGCGAAGTGCACGCGATATTGAACTTGGCTCTCATTTTACATTTATGTTTTTGATGGGATATCATTACTTTTTGTACAGAAATTATTTTGATGTGTAAATTACTTAATTATTATTTGTTAATTAGTTCTGTGTGCTATTCTAGTACATATTTTGAAAGTTTTCAACAAACAAAGAATTTTCCAAAACGGTTAGTACGTATTGGATTTTTATGTGCATGTATGTGTAAGTGTGTGCGTGTGAGTGTATATGCTATTCTAGTATATCTTTCAAACAAAAAAAGAATTTTCCAAATCGGTTTATAAATGACAGAGTTCTGAGGCAACAACCATCAATAATAATAATAATAAGTACGTCCATTTATAATCTTTTATCGTATTTACCGTTTTCGGCAATGTGTACATACTGCAAATGTAATTTATTAGAAAACAGAAAACGAAGACATTCTGACAGCGGACATAATATGTCAATGTATGTAAAGGCGAAGTAATGAAAATAACACTGAAGGAATTATGATTACAAGATCAAGGCGAAAAAAAGCGGAACAAACTAACGCACGACCACCACCCCCGCCCGCCTCGTCCAGCTCCTCGCCATCATCGTCTGGCGACGAATTCGCTACTGCTGCGGACACCAGCGAGTCGAGCGACGAGCGCGGGCCGCCGCCCCCGCCGCCACAACCACCAGCACGTCGAGGACGGCCACCGCTGCCGGCACGCTTGGGGCCTACGGGGCAACCTGCTCCGACCACGGCTCCCGCTACCGGTGATGTAGTGCGTCGCATGCGATGGACTCGAGTTATGAACGAGAACTGCATGCGCGCCTACTATGGGGCTACAGAGGGGGGAATCAACCTGTCTGCGTACCGGGACAGGATGCTGCCTCTGTTTCAGGCGTTTGATCCGACCATCGCCGTATCTGCGCAGCGGCTATCCGATCAAGTGCGTTTCATTCAGCGGCGCAAGCTGCTGGACGACGCGACACTTGATCGACTGCGCCTGGAAGTACTGGCCGCTCGCGCGGCTTCCGTGCCGGCTCGGGATCCGCCTGCTACGTCACCGGTTCCGGCGCCAGCGCCCAACCTGGTGCCGGGGGTGCCGCTGACGGATCCCGAAGCCGATGGGGAAGACGGTGCGAGCGGCGTAAGTACCCAGGCCAATGAGCAGCTGAGGAGGGCTTTGGAGGAGGCGATTGAGCGATATCGATCCACACCTGAGTCTAGGCCGCGATTACCACGCTTGCCAATGCACAAACGTAACCTAGCGCTGATGGGAGCCCTGGACGCTTTGCTAGACCCGTACCTTCGGGCTAGCGAAGATTTAGCTGATACCCACTCGATCATGTACTGTGGGGCCATCGCGGCGTGCCGCGTTGCTCGTGTCAGATTCCCGGACACTGACCGAGCACCGCGGACCGCCGGGGGTGTTCCTGCCTGGCAAGTACGGATCGAGCGGCGTATCAGCTCGTTTAGGACTTTCATTGCCAAGCTAATCTGTTTTAGGGGGGGCAACAACCGCCCCCGTGTGATGCGCTACGTGACACAAGCCTTCGCGGGGACTGGCACCAGGCCCTGCGATTACATGGCATGTGTCACGGAGCGCATCGACTACCTAAAACAGAAAGTTTGTGCATGGGCAAGCCGTATTCGTCGCTACAGAGAGCGTGTGGATCGATTCCAGCAGAATCGTCTCTTTCAAAGTGACCAAAGGAAGGTATACCGAAAGTGGGAGGGAACCGACCAATGTGTGAGCGACGGGCAACTGCCGGATCCTACTGCCATGATTAACTTCTGGCGTAGTATCTGGTCGGTGCCAGTCGAGCACACAGAGGGCGAATGGATGAATGTTGTCAGACGTGAGTGTGAGCCGATCGAAGCCATGGGGGCTGTGACTATCAGCCCCGATGATGTAAGGTGTGCGGCCCGTACGACCCAGAACTGGAAAAGTCCTGGGCCGGACGGGTTGCACAACTTTTGGATCAAGTGGTTTCGATTCTCACACGAACGTCTGGCAACACAATTTCAAGACGCCCTCGAGCTTGGTTCCCTGCCATCTTTCATGACTACTGGTCTTACCTTCCTGCTCCATAAGTCCGGTAGTACCACGGAAGCGAAAAACTATAGACCCATCACGTGCTTGCCCACTTTATACAAGCTCCTTACGTCCATTCTGAGAACAAAAATTAACACGCACATTGTTGCGAACAACGTTTTGGCCTTTTCTCAGAATGGGTGTAGGGTTGGGTCCCGTGGTACTAAAGAGCTCCTCCTCATTGACACGACCATTTGCCAACAAGTCCGGCGGAACAAGGGGTCCCTCTCAACCGCTTGGATTGACTATAAGAAGGCCTGTGATTCGGTGCCTCATTCATGGCTGGAGAGGATCTTAGAGCTGTATAAAATCGATACAGCTCTGAGATCCCTCTTAGGCGCGTGTATGAGGCAGTGGACCACAGTCCTTCGTCAACCAGGAGGCGGGGATGGCCCCCCTGGTCCGCGGGACTTGATAAGGATTGAGAGAGGTATTTTCCAGGGTGACAGTTTGAGTCCTCTGTGGTTCTGCCTAGCCCTGAATCCGCTCAGCATTCTGCTGAAGGATTCAGGACTAGGTTGCCGGCTTCGAAGAGGAGGTGAGGTCATTTCTCATCTGCTGTACATGGATGATCTTAAGCTGTATGCACCAAAACGCCAGGATCTGGTGGAACTACTGGAAGTAACTGAAACCTTCAGTAGCGCCATCAAAATGGAGTTTGGTGTAGACAAGTGTGCAGTCATGCATGTACAGCGGGGGAAAGTCGTAAATTCCGCGAACTTACAGCTTTCTGAGACAATGACCCTCAGGTCTATCTCCGAAGTTGAAACCTACAAGTACCTTGGTATGTCACAGTCATTGGGTATTGCGGACGGAGACATTAGACAGGCGTTGAAGGAGCGTTTCTTTTGTCGTTTGACAAAAGTACTTAACAGTCTTTTGTCCGGTGGCAATAAGACACGCGCCTTCAACGCTTGGGTGATGCCTCTGCTCACTTACTCCTTTGGCATACTAAGGTGGACTCAGACTGCGCTGGACGCCCTGGATACGAGGGTCCGTCAGCTGCTCACTACACATCGCATGAGGCACCCACGCTCGTCAGTTATGAGAATGTACATCCCGCGTAAGTGTGGGGGCCGTGGCTTTTTAAACGCCAAGGACCTCCATAACCGCGAGGTGTGCAGTCTTAGGGAGTATTTCCGAAACAACGAGTGTGGGATTCATCGCGATGTAGTAGCAGTTGACAAAGGCCTCACCTCTCTCTCCTTAGCAAACGAGAACTGGCGCAGACCAAAGGTGCTTAGCATCGATGACCGCAGGGCTGTATGGAAGAGCAAGGAGCTACACGGGCGGTTCTACAAGGCCCTTACGGGGCCCGATGTAGATCTGCTCGCGTCGGTGAACTGGCTACGCTTCGGGGATCTCTTCGGGGAAACCGAAGGTTTTGTCTGTGCAATTGCGGACGAAGTAATGATGACGAACAATTACCGGAGATATATCCTGAAGGACGGTACGGTCGACATTTGTCGGGCATGCCGCCGTCCCGGTGAGTCACTCAGGCATATAATCTCCGGTTGTTCTCATCTTGCTAACGGCGAGTACTTGCACAGACATAACCAAGTAGCCAGGATCATTCACCAGCAACTTGCTCTTCAATACGGTCTTGTGGGGTCTGAGGTGCCGTACTATAAGTACGCACCGATGCCAGTTCTTGAGAATGGTCGTGCCACGCTCTATTGGGATCGATCTATCATCACGGACAGGACTATTGTAGCCAATAAGCCTGACATCGTTTTGGTAGATCGATCCAAGCGCCAGGCAGTGCTCGTCGACATCACCATCCCCCATGACGAGAACCTCGTGAAGGCCGAGAAGGACAAACTCAGCAAGTACCTTGACTTGGCTCACGAGGTGACCGCCATGTGGGATGTTGACTCGACGATCATTGTCCCGATAGTCGTTTCGGCGAACGGTCTTATAGCGAAGAGTCTCGACAAACATCTTAAGAGACTCTCGCTAGATGGCTGGATCAAGGGCCAGATACAAAAGGCGGTACTCCTGGACACGGCGCGCATCGTCAGGAGGTTCCTCTCTCTGCAGCCCTAACCACCGGTAGCCTGGGCCCTGCCCCGCTGCCGGCGGCACCCTAGGTTAGGTTTTTATAATATGTTTATATATTTTGTAATTTCTTTATTGTATTTTACTTTTTATATACAGATATTGTAAAAACCTAGCCTAAGAATTAAAATAAATAAAGGACATAATAATAAAAAAACATAAAAAAATCACTGTTTTAGATTTTTATATGTGATGATGATGATGATGATGTCCTCCCAGACGTATCCGTCGACGGCGACATCCTAACAAGAACGTATTTTACGTTTGCCTACGCGCGTGAGCGCGGGCATGACTAGCAAACCCGAATTTGGTTTTGAAAGTGCGGCAGCATGTAGCACAGTACAGGATCCCATCTGTGTTATAAGTGTAGTGGTAGGAGGGCTTGGGCTGAGTTTTACGGAGTTGACGTTTGGCGTCAAGGTCTTCAAGACGGATGCGCTCAAAGTTATCAAGACCCGCATTGACAGCATTTCGCCAATCCAATCTGTGAGCAGCCAGCTCCTCCCACGACTCACATGGTATGCTCACTACAGACAAATGACGTTTCACGACGTCCCTATAACGCAGGTATTGACCTCCAGCTTTACGTTTACCTGAGGCTAGCTCAGAGTAAAAGATAGTTTTAGGCAGCCTGGTGGGCTCCATACGTACAAGGTGCCCACACCAACGCAGTTGACCCTTCATGAGAAGACACTCCATACCAGGCAAATTAGTACGACGTAGAACCTCCGAGTTTGGTACACGATCTTGCCATCTCAGACGAAGAATTGCCCGGAGACACTTCAAGTGAAAGGCGTCAAGACGTTTGATGTCCGTTTTGTACAGACACCAGGTTTCCGAGGCATAGAGCAAAAGAGGCAGAATAATTGCCCTATATACGGCAACTTTTGTGTGTAACCTGATGTCGTGCGATTTCCATACAATTTTCACCTTTCTAGGTCACCTGGAAGTGGGTTAGGTTTTTGATTACTAGTGAGTCAGTCAGTCAGTCAGTCAGTGATAAAAATACCGTTTTTTGGACTTTAATATCTCAATAACTATTTAACCTATATTAATGAAATTTGGGGTTCTACTTGTTCTAAAGGATCTTAATACATAAGCCAAATTTCATTTTTTTTATGTTAAATAGATTTGGAGTTATTGGGGGGTCAAAAGTGGCTCCAAACGGTTCGTGTAATATAACACACGGCTGCTGCTCGCCAGTTCCTGCGGTGAACTTGGCTGGACACGCTGCCGCGTGTCTAGATAATGTGCATACGTCATGTATGTGCATAATAAAATGACAGTTGCATCAACCAAACCCAATGTATCGGAACACAACTACGAACGAAACATGATTTACCAGAATGCTGCTTAATCCTACGTTCTTTTTCTAAAATAAATATTGATTCAGATGGAATAAAACTTGACTTTCGTCACAGTGGATTGTTTTGGCCTTAACTATACAAATACAAATCCACTTTATTGCACACCTCAAATACACAGGGATACAAGACATGAGAGATATAGTTACAGTAAAAAAGTAAACAGAGAAAAAGAATTAACAACAGGCGGCCTTATCATACGAAAATTACTTGGAATTCGCAGAATATGTTATTGACTGTTTCCTCTTTGTGACATTCATTGGCTTTAGAGATGCGCAGAATGTGTCACTTAAGTGAAAAGAGTGATAATATAATATGTGTCTTTAGGTCACCGAGATATGTCGTATCACTCATTTAGCTCAGTAGATCTTAAGACTATATCGTTCACGAGTGAGTAGAGAACGAGAGACAATCTAGATTTAAAAGACGAAACGAAACGAGAAGAACGCGAGAGCGAGCGAGTAATAAATACTGCTTGAATCTTCAGTGAGCGAAAGAGCTAGTGAGCTAAACTAAATGATGTAGCTCTTTTGCATCACTCACTCGCGAACACATCTCTAATTGACTTTGAAAGTCAGCTACAAAAAATTTGTCGCTACCAGTAAAATAAATGAATACCACTAAAATGGCTGTAGGCTGAAAAGCATGTATCGGGCTATAGCTTACTATACTTGCCATAAGCGCATGCTGCCCAAGCCGTGTTGTTACAGATTGAGAACATAGGTACATAGAAAACTGCCTTCACATTTTCAATGATTTACGAAATCTGATTGCAGATTGCCTAAGGCATTCACTTTATCAAAATTGTCTCTTTGTTTACGTCAGAGCACAAATTGTTCCTTTTAAAAATAGCCGTTTCCTTTTACTATCTTCAATCGCCAACAAACTGGCTAAGCAGTTAGTAGCGAGTTAATGTCAGTTGGATTCAGTTATATGCACACCGTTTAGAAAAAAAAGAATACTTATCATTTAAGTAAATATATACCGCGATTACCATTTACAAAACGAGTAAAGCTAAGTTTTCCATGAATTATAGTGATTGAAACTTAAACGATTTTCATACATTATTTATAACAAAACAGTACTCAATCGCGCTCAAAAAGTATTTATTTAATTACCTTTTGACCGTGTGTTACTTATAATAATAGAGTCCCGTTTTGCAGGAATTAGTTTGTATTTGATACCCACACTAACATTGTTATTAATATTTTGAGATTAGTCAAATAGCCAGCAACGCTTCTCAGAATTTTCCAAGTTCGTTGTTTTGCTCGACCCTCAAACTATTGTCCAATAAACACAAGTTCCGATCGACCGTGATGCTTGGCGGCGCTGACCCCAGGCGGCTCCGCGCTACCTTAACGTATAAATAGGTATACCTATATCCTTATGTTACTACGGCCTACTAAGAAGTTCGCGAAATAAGACGTAACAACTACAGCCGTGTTAGTTCCGCGTCAGCGACAACCGCTCCGAATATGAAATAGGAGGTAGATACTTATATAATATAATGATTTGTTTTACGATCGCGTTCAAAGGAATCATATTGAACACAATAACTGGAGATCGACCAGTGTTATCAGGTGGAAAATTCTATACATTAATGGTAGCAATTTCCTCGTGATTACGCCGTAATGGGCGTTTGTTTCGATCACTCCGTTCATGGATTGATTCGCTGGCTCCCTCCGCACCCTCAAAAGGCAGCAAAGGTGGGCCTCATTAAAAAGGAGCAAGAAGGCTGAAGGGTCCGATCCCCGAACAATTAGCGCGCAGCGCCGGACCTTTTTTAACGAGAGCGTGTCGGGTCCGAATAAAACATTTACACAAATGAGAAACAATCGCGCCCGCTATTACCGCCGCCCCGAGGAATCTCTTAAAAGTTTAATGCTCGTAAAATAAATATATATAGCTCACATTCCGAGGTGCGCGGCTTACGCTGCGGAGAAAAAACTTCATTAATGTTAAATAGCTCTGTGTTTCTGTACTCTACCTTCAGCTGTTCAGACCACTTTAAAACGATACAACGAATCGATGTATGTATACGGATCACTTACGTTCGTGCTTTATTCATCCCTAGTTACAGAGAATACATTTTAGTGATAGTTATTCATTCTTCCACTTACATAACTTGTGTTATTGAGTTATGAAGTCATTTCGGTTTAAAGAATCTTTATTCTCATAAGAATTACAAAAAATTCGCTTACATGAGAATCATTACAAAATTTCAAATCTATACTTAGCGTGCAGTACCTATTTTACAATAACTTAGATAATTAAATTACAAATAATAGGTATACAAATGTGGGTAGTATTAAGTCAAACGGGTATACAAATTACTTTGTTTTGCGCTTGGCTTCATTTTCTCCCCATCATCTCAGATATCTGTGATAAAAGTTATATAACATAAGTTACCTGCACTAGAACAACGGCAGAATTTTGCATTCACAGGCAGAGCTCACAGGGCAGCGGATTCGCTGAGCTGGCTGTGCGGCCGTCACCTGGCTGGTCACAAGCGTCTAATCAAACGGCCGCCATATCTGTAATGAATGCCCCGCCCCTCTCGCCCCGTCGAACCCGTCGCGTCACACGGTACTTCTATGAGAGAAGTGTGACTGCTTTCATATTGTTTTACCCATCAGCTATAAAAAAAAGGTGCTACTGCTTTTGAATTATCAAAATCCAAGCATTTGCCTGCGGTTTTATTTACATTATCGGGACTAGTATCATTTGTTTTAATCCATGAATGTATCTATCCATGTTCCAAGCGTCATTGAATCTGTTTCACTTTTAACGAGTTATTGAATAAAAAACCGGCCAAGTGCGAGTCGGACTCGCGCACCGAGGGTTCCGTACAAACACTTTCCATCCCTAAGTGGTTAAGTTAAGTTTGCACCTGGTATGTATAGCGCCCCATAAAAATTAGGTGCAAAGTTAGGTATAAAAATTTTTTTTTATGGTTTTCGTAATTATTCCTTTATCTATGCTATAAGACGTTGCTTCGTACCAAATTTCAAGATTCTGAGTTCACGGGAAGCACCCTGTAGGTTTTGATTCCCTTGCAAGTGTCGAAAATTTGCGGCATAAACGGCTGTATCTTTTGATTGCGTTGGCTTAGAAGTTTGATTTTTTCACAGCTTCAAGGGACAGTAGACCTGAGTAATTGATATAAATTTCAGCTTCATACGTCCACGCGTTCCTGAGAAAAAGGGTCTTGACAGACGGACGGACAGACGGACAACAAAGTGATCCTATAAGGGTTCCGTTTTTTCCTTTTGAGGTACGGAACCCTAAAAATCATCTTATAATCCTAAAAAGTAAGCGGTTGTAAAGGAAATTGCTTTCTTCAAAACATCTATCGACGAAACAAAGTTAGAATCGGTTTAAAAAAAATACTATATGAGGAAAAGGACCCCGTAACATACTAGAGAAACGAATAATAAGCGCGGCCTAGTGGCGTCTTAATAGACGAGATAATAAATAAAAAAAATAGACAAAAAGGGAAGATAGATAGAAGAGAAGAAGACAACATTTATGTGGTTTCTATGGTTTTGGTATACAGAGATACCTATAACTTAGCCACAATAGAGCATAACTTGCCGCGCCTTATACATTTGGGATCCTAATAAATATTCATGAACACTATGATTAAACAAACTGTGTGTAAGTTGTTTGAGACTTTTTTTTTATTATTCGTATGACAGTGCAATGTTTGAGACTACAGCAAAAGAACTTGCTCATAATTATCTATGGGTACACGACTCTGTCATCAACAAAATAAGGCTTAAGGCTTCATGCAAGCCTTATTTTTTTCATTGTTTGAGCACGTTATATGTTGGGGTCTTTTTTTTTACAAAACATTTGATGGTAACTATTGATACAGTCTGTGACGAAAGGGTACAAAAGCGACGGTTATTTTAAAATCCAACTCCCACATTTGTGTTGTATATACTGGAATGCAAGAAATATAAGTTATTTGTTTCAAAGACCACCGTGCAGGGTCAATTTTCTAATATGAAGAAGATTTCTGCAATTTTTAAGTAGTAGAAATCATTAATCTAATCACTGTAGCTTTTACATGTAAAATATATACACATAACTAGTTTTAGGCAATAATCTGATGATATTTAACTTCATAATTTTAAAAACAAAGAATGGGAATTATAATCTTATTAAATAATAATCTTAGCAGTTATACCAAAAAACTTGGACCTAGACCCTTAGTTAACGATTCAAGTAAAGTTCCAAGTGTAGTCTTCGGTTGTAACATTACAATTTCGCACCGTTTCACCTGTTCCTAGCGAACGAAAACGGAACGATGTATTTTTAATTTTAATACCCGCCTTTTCTTTCCTCTTTCCCGGGCTTTTGAACGTTTCAATTTTCTTTCCCTCTCGAAACAACGGCGTCATCGGGCGTAAATGCTTTCTGTTTGTGCCGCGTTCGGAGACTTCATTAGTAGAAATTAAATTTCGTATCCTTCGTTAAGCCGCATACTGTACCCCGCACCCCTCCCCCTGCCCCCCTCACACACCTACGACTCTGAACCAATATCGGCGGCGTGCGTAGGTATTCAAACAAACCACATAAGTGGCTCTAGAATTTCATACAAGCGTGGGAGGCTGCCACAGATCACATAAGTACAGTAGATCAACCTTGTCTGCTATGGGAACTTAACCTTATCATCATTTTCACATCGTCTCAGTGGAAAATAAATTACCTAATAAAAATTAACATTAAACCTAAACAATTGTTAACGAAATATATGGTACGAAAAGACCAGTTGTTTGTCTCAGTTACGTAGATGTTAAACTGTGTTACTGGTTCACAATGATATAAAGTAAAGCTGTAGCTCGGCGGCTGCTCCTCCCTTCAGTAAATACCGCACATGTCCACTCTCAATCCTTTTGTTAGGAAACAAATAATATTTTTTTCAGAATATAACGAGTACGTTTATTGTCCAGTGGAGTGGAGCTCGCTGGCCGCCTGGTAATGGGAGGGTCTTTTGTATTTCTAGTAATCGCCCCCCTTCATAAGGATATATAGGTTTTTATTTAACGCGCTTGGAGAGGTACAAAGTAATTTGATTCTAAACAAGCTGAATAAAAAAGTTTATCTCGCGATGAGCGTTGATTCTTAATGCTGACATTTTCTGTGTCGTAATGAGCAGGTACCGCATCAAAGTAGTAGTTTCTGCAACTGTTACATAATGAGACGTCTTAAAACACGAGTATAGTTTTATGAAATGAGCCGAAGTGGAGTTCTGCTAATTTCTTTCAATATCTGATATCTTACTACATCTCTGCATGGGCGAAGCATCATTGACGTGCTTGATTACCCTTGAGGTTGCACAACATATATTCGGTCCTAAAGGTGATGCACTGTTTGTCCTTTACTTATCCCACTCAATCGCTACTCAGTTGCGAAAGTCCTAAGTATCCTGCAAATCTATATTTTAACTATTATTTTTTTATAAATAGCCTCGATCTCGATAAGCAATTTGATGATTGTTCGTCCTATTTCTAAGTAAGTCCTAGGCTTTTTCCACTGACAAAATTGTTAGAGGAATCGAACAACTTGCAAGTCTGTCTATCCTTAGACTTCTATGAGACAGATACTTAATTGTTAATGTCACCGGCATGTTTTTGTGTTGGCAGGACCGGCCGCTGGCTCATAACGCGTCGGCGCGCGTGTTCCACAGCAACCAGAGCCTCGTGCTGCAGAAGGTGACGCGCCACTCCTCGGGGAGGTACGCGTGTTCCGCGCTCAACGCGGAGGGCGAGACCGTCTCCAACGAGCTGCACTTCCGCGTCAAGTGTGAGTACAACCAAAGCCTAATGCTCCAGAATAAGTCCGAAGGACCTAATAACGAATGTCCGTGTTAAGAAAGCACGACGAGCATCAATTGCAGACTCTATTCTACGAAAAAAATCCAGAATTTTCGCGCGCCATAAGTCTTGTTCGTATTCAAAACGTAACACAAAGCAATCCTCAATATATCTCTCCTAAAGGAGCATACGATAAGATTGCCGGCGCGGCAGTTGCTCACGAGTCTTCTATTAACTCGTGAGCAGCGTTCATTAGCGCTGGTGCTGAGTTGCTAAAATTGCGCCCAATTCATTAATCGCGCATCGCGCCGACCGCGTGGCGCGGCGCCGCGGCCCGCGCGGGCTGCTCTGTATCTGGCTCATATCGCCCCTCCTCCGGCCGGGAAACTTTCCTCTAATTGTTTTTTCCCCGACGTTTGCCGTCTGAAAGAAAACAAAGAGTCGACTTCGTTGCTTAGCGATTTAAGACTAAATGGAGTTCTTGCCTTTTTTATTCGAATTAAGCGATTGTTCGCGCGCCCGATACGGACCACCATGATATTTGAGCGAAGCAAAAACGACTCGGCGTCATAACAATGGAGCAATCTGCACATTGATGAAGCGGACTCAAACAGCTTTAATGCGGTACCTGGCGACACTTAAAGTATCTGAAAGGATTTCTAAACAATGGTCAATTAGAGTGCGGCGGATTGGGTGGCGGTGATTAAGCGCCGAAGAGAAATAAAGGATATAAATTAAATAAGAGTTTGGTCTGTCGCGGGTGGGGGAGGGGGCGGGCAGGTGTACAGCGACACAACAAGACGGCACTTTTAATGGCGCATTACGCGGGATGCGGTAATAAATTGTTGTTGCGCGGCGAATTGTTTTGTAATGAAGTTACTCGGAGAGGCGATTGGACATTACGGGCGTTTTTATCGCATCGCCGCGCCTGTATCCTCTTTACGGCGGCTACTTATTGCCCTTTAATTAGGTTCTATTGCTCGAATAGTTCCCGCGCCGCTGCTACTACTCGTACACTACTCGAGCCTGCTGCTCGTCAGCTCGTCCTGGCGGCGGCGTGTCCTATACACAATTAGCGGGCGGCGCTAACTACCCATTTGCATATTTTGAAGAGCCCTCAATTTGGAATGTTTGACTTCGATTCCTCTAACAATTTTGGGATAAATTCTTGAACCGTTAAGGGTACCCAGTATAAACATACTTGAATCAATTTCCACATCTACGCGGCGTTTTCTCGTGAATTTCGTAGCTAGTTAGAATTTGGGTCAATAACAAAGTGAGACTCGGCCGGTCGTGGCCGCGGCATCGCAGCGGCAATTAGTGGTCGCCATAGTGCCGCGCGGCGTCGCTCGCCCATCGCCATCGCACTCAATTACACTTTAATATGTAGCTCGGCAACGGCCCGCCTCGACCTTGCATCAATATTAAACGAGATCTTCAAATTCATTGTAACAATCGTCGGAAACTCCTTTTGCATATTAAATTATTTCAACGGGCGAAAGTTAGCGCCGGGTTGTATCGAGGACTTCATCGCGCGGATCATTTCTGTGATTCGGGGGCTTAATTTATTATCAAACTTTGTATATTTGGGGGGTTTTATGCGGCAAGTGGCACGCGACTACAATACGGCTGCTAGGTAGTCGGTGTCGCAGACACGCGTAAAGCATTTTATTAACTTTGCTACATGATCGATAAAAAACAATGTCGCGGGATGCCGGTTGATGCGTCTCCAACAAGGCGGTCTCTTCCGTCCGTCACGAGCCCGGCGAGGCGCAGCGAGGCCGGCACGTGTCGCGAGCGAGCGCGCACGTCCCGGTCCCGCCCGTGAGTCGCGCGAGTCCCGCGAGGCCCGCGAAGCCGGGGTCGCACCGCTTAATGTACACGCGATACTCCCCGTGTCACCGTTCACTTAAAAGGAATGGCCGCCTCCGCTACGTGACTGACCCGCGCCGAGACTCCTCAAACGATATTAACACCGTCTCAGAAACTCCGAAACAGAATGTTTTGTTTTCGAGAAGCGTAATTCGTCCGTACGATGAGCTTCTTTGAGTGCCGACGAATAATTTGAATATTTTCGCTTTGATCAGCGGCCCCAGTCATGTCGTGAACGCGTTTATTAGCGGAGGTCGTACGTTCGCACGGAACTTCGTAATGATCCCGACATTCAAACGGGTGAAGGAGAAGGAGTCAATCCATACAATAAAGTAAAATACGGCGTGTGGGTCGGGCTGATGTTAATCGCGATTAATTTATCACTGCACGTGTCGCGCGGCGCCCCCAATTGATCAAAGTCGCCGCGTGGCTCCCGGGAGCTCCGGGGAAGGCGAGAAAAGACGCTTTTGCCTTGATCCTGCGTCAACACGCCGAGCATACACGGACACGATAAAATGGTTGATTGGTTCTTAACTGTAAAAAGGTGGTTGTGTTTGAATCCTGAATACAGCTGGTAGATGTGTGTAGGCAACATTTGGCGCAAAACTTTTAGATATGCGGGCGATCACGTCAATCTCGCATTGGCCTATGCAGTGATCAAATGGTTGTCTTCACTGCTGTGATAGCCTATTTGTATAATGCTATGTCCTGTCGATAGATGCGCCGTCATGCCGCAACGGCGCGGGCGCCAGCACGGGCGTGGCGGTGGTGGGCGCGGCGCGGGGGGAGGCGGTGGTCATCGTGTGCGAGGTGGACGCCGACCCGCCCGCCGCCGTCTTCAAGTGGAAGTTCAACAACTCCGGCGAGACGATCGACGTCGCCGCCGACCGGTACACCTCCAACGGCAGCGCCAGCAGTCTCAAGTAAGTAAGGCGGTGGTCATCGTGTGCGACCCACCCGCCGCCGCATTCGCACGGTGCTGCCGTAAAGTCAGCGAGCCGCGTTGCATGGTATAAGAAAACAAGGTATGCCACTCCGGCTAGTGAGATAAGACTTTCAACGTAACTGATTAATAGTTGCCGCCTTATAATTATTAGGAAAATTGTGTTTACCGCCAGTCGTACAAAAAAATATACAGTTAATTGGTTTATGCATTACAATTTCATGTTCATTGACTCCATTTTATTTTGTCGTTATAATTGTTTTAAAACAGTCACGACGAGGTAACAAGGGAATCAGGGCGTATTATGATACACTACTGGCAACACAGAAACGGATTGACAGAACCAACCAACCAATCATAGCGTGATGAAGTCATAAGTCTGGCCTGTCATTCCGAAGTGGCATACCTTGTTTTCTTATACCAAGCTGCGTCGTATCGCAATCGCAATAAGTGCAAAATAGTTTGACGGACGCAGATGGAGGGCTTAAGGCACACATTTACAATACAATAACAATACTTTATCTACGCACATATCATTAGTGCTCTAAAATGCGTTCAGAAACCGTAGGAAATGACCAGCATTACTACAACCAATTTTACTATGAGAACTTTCTTATCTGTGGCAGTAGGTAAAATCTGTACTGTAATGTTATAACAGTATCAATTTTTGTAAGGTTATGAGTTTAAATTTGGAACAGCTGTCAAAACTAAAGTAGGTCTCTATTCTAGTATCCATAGATATTAATATTGTTATCGATACGAAACGTCAATTCAGTATGTTTTTTTATAAAAACCGCACGACATTTGATCTCGAGTGACATGAGAATATGGATACATTCGTTTGTATATGATTTAGAAAAAAAAAACATTCGTCTTGACGGAGGTTCGAATTGCCGCCATTATTGTTGTCATTTGTTTGTTCGTTCTTTGCTGTTACGAAAGTATAATTGTGATAAGTTTATTGTAATTCACATTTTAGTTCAAAATATTGTTTCAATGTAAATGTAAATTACAACTATTGTTAAATCGTTATTGTTTATGCAACAGTTTGCGACTACTTGCCAACAGATGGCGCTACCTGTCCTGATTATTCAAAATTAAATTAACCTTTTTTAGTAACAAAAATCACAATAACACTCATAAAAATATTACAAACAATTATCATTTGTTAAAACCGCTTAAAGTCAACTATTTCATGTAAATTTTAGTAACATAATTTTCTACTAGATGGCGTTGTTACATCGGTAAACTAGCGAACGCCAGTCTGTTCTGATTTCTTTATAGTGTTTGAGGTTGGCTTGTATGTGTGACCTCTGACAACTGAACCTACTTATACCAATAAATGGTTATATATAGTAAAGTGCAGTGTATCTTTTTGGGACCCTTTTACATGGTCCTTACGAGCCGGATTATTCGGTATCGCGAGGATTACGACAGAGGGCGCCAGCTAGCACTGCTGTGGATCGCAGCTAGAAGTGTAGCGGAGCCGAGCAGCAGCGTGACGTCAGCAACGAGAACACCGGTGACGACAGTGACGTCACAAATGGTCAAGTGTGAGTGCCGTGGAAAATTGTGAGTACATTATTATTTATTGTGATCAGACTTGGAATATTGAAGAAATCTGAACATAGTGTAAATTTCAAATCAACTGGACTTAGAATATTTTGCAATATCTTGGACTTAGCCAATTTCATCATCAACTTGGACTTAGCAAATTTCGATCAAGCTGGACTTAGAATAATTTAAAGAAATTGGACTTAGCAAATTCATCAAGTCAGTAGTCCGGACTTAGAATAGTTTTAAGAAAAGTGAACTGACGGGGAATCCACGCCCGATTTCACCCAAGTTGCAAAACACTTAGAAAAATTGCGATGGAAGCACTCATCAAAGTCCAAGAAGATGCTAAGTTTAGACTTGAGCGCGCATTTGAAAATTTTAAGAAATCTCCTAAGGAGAGGCGAAGTTCTGTAGACTATCTTAAGGCTAGACTAGATTTGTTGGAAGAGTTATGGGCTCAGTTTTTACGGACACATACGCTGATAGTACAGGATGGTAGCCCAGACGAATTAGTCAAAACTAGCTATGTTGAGGACTCTGTCTATGAAGAAACAGAAGAATTGTATATTGAATACAAGTGTCTCATTAAGGCTCAGTTAAGTAAAGTAAGCCCTACAACTACGGTAAGGAGTGAGAAGTCTGGCGAGTCCAGCAAGCCTTCAGACAGAGCGGGAGATCTCATTAAATTGCCAAAGATTTCGATTCCGATGTTTTCAGGCGAATATGCAGAATGGGTTAGCTTTCGGGATCTTTTTGTCTCTCTCATCCATAAAAATGAGTCCTTGGATAATGTACAAAAGCTTCATTACCTGAAAAGTCACTTAACCGGAGAAGCAGAACAGCTACTGAGACACGTGCCGATAACTCAAGAAAATTATATTACCAGTTGGGAGCAGTTGGAGAACCGATACAACAATAAGAAATACCTATCGAACTGTATCCTAAAGAGACTGCTGAGTCAACGTAACCTAACAATAGAGTCTGCAACTGCGCTGAAGGAACTGTTAGATACTACAAACGAATGTCTGCAGGCATTGAAGACTTTAGGCATAGATATTAAAAGCTGGGATATTATAATAGTGCATTTAATTTGTTTAAAGTTAGATAGCGAGTCGCGGAAACAATGGGAACTGAAGTCAAGTGAATCAGGCAACGAGTTGCCAACCTGTGAACAGTTCAAGTCATTTTTAGAAACACGATTTCGTGCCTTGGAGTTCATTGATCCCAAGGTTTCTCGACCCTATCATAATAATAAGAGTACACCTAAGAATTTCAATGCTCCTGTTCATTCCAAAGTTCATCACGTTGCAACCCTGTCCTGTGCCTATTGTTCGCAGGATCATAAAATTGGAAATTGCAAAGAATTTTGTAAAATTGATACTGATACTCGTCGTGGTTTTGTCCAGTCACATAGTTTATGCTTTAATTGTTTAGGTCCACATCACTCAGTTTATTCATGTCGTCAATCATCTAGATGCCGAATCTGCAAAAGGAAGCATCATTCCTTACTACATCCCAAAAATGATACACAAACAGCTGAGTCCCAGGAGAAAGCTCACTCAGTTGTAGCGAACGTAGTTGTACCCACAACTGCGCCCCCCTCATCAACTATTGAGGTCCATGATGAGTCCACTATAAACGTCAAAACCCACTTTTCGACATCATGCAGTCAGGTTTTGTTAGCAACTGCACTAGTAAATGCCACGTCGAAATCTGGTAAGGTTATCACGCTTAGATGCTTACTCGACCAAGGTTCACAGGCTTCGCTGTCGTTGGCTTTTACGTTGGCGTTGTTTCCCGATAAGTCTTGTGTCCGACATCGTTAAGATGTACCGGCAGGTAAAGGTCTACCAAGAAGACGCTGACTACCAGCGTATACTATGGCGAAATAACAATGACGAGCCTATAAACCATTTCAGACTCCTGAGAGTCACCTTCGGAACCGCAGCAGCACCCTATCTTGCCGTTAGAACTCTGCACCAGGTAGCATACGACCACGGAGAAACCTATCCACTAGCAGCAGACAGAGTGCTCATGGATTTTTATATGGACGACCTGTTGTCAGGTTGCGACACTGTGGAAGAAGGTGAAAAGATATACAGAGAGTTAAACGAATTACTACGCAAGGGAGGCTTTGAGCTGCAAAAATGGGCTACGAATGACGACCAACTTATGAACATTATCAGCCAAAATGAAGGAGGTAACGATGCCAATGTTCAGCTCAAACTGGACACAGTAATGAAGGTGTTGGGTCTAACCTGGAATAGGAGAACGGACGCTTTTGAGTATGCGGTTCAATTACCACCGCTTCAGGCTCCCATAACCAAGAGACGAATGATCTCCGACATATGCCGACTGTTTGACTCACTCGGTTGGCTGGCTCCAGTCATCATTCGAGCAAAAATATATATTCAAAAGTTGTGGCTAACCGGTATTGATTGGGACGATGAAGTTCCACCACAGCTGATGTGTGAATGGCTGAACTTTAGAGAGACTCTAGCCCAAATAACAAAGTTTAGCATTCCAAGATGGATACACTTTGAGAAGAAAAGCAAGGTTATCGAACTTCAAGGCTTTTGTGACGCCTCTAGTGAAGCGCATGCCGCTGTAATATACTTACGAACTATCAGCGAGGACGGCATCGCTCATGTCTCATTAGTTACAGCAAAAACGAAAGTAGCACCGATAAAGCAAGTGTCAATCCCACGCTTAGAATTATGCGGCGCAGTGCTACTTACCAAGCTTTTAATGGAAATTTCGAACGTACTCAAGATCGATAAATCAAGTGTACACGCGTGGACTGATTCCACTATTGTATTATCATGGCTGAACAGTAGACCCAATAGATGGAAAACGTTCGTGGCTAACAGAGTGGCAGAAATTCTTAGATCATTAGAGCCACATCAATGGTCACATGTAGTATCTAAAGAAAACCCTGCTGATTGCGCTTCTAGGGGTACAAACTGTATCCACGACGAACATCTTTGGAAGGAAGGTCCAGCGTGGCTGAAAGAAAAGATAATCACTTATAAGAAGGGTACATATCATGAAACGGATTTAGAAAGTAAACCAAGTAAAATATGTTTGGTAAATACCTGTAATCCAGATGAAGGCACGCACATAATAGACCGATTCTCTAATCTCAGGCGGCTGATCCGAGTTGTAGCTTACTGCAAAAGATGGACTACAAAATTCATGCAAAAAGAAACCATAAAAGCATGGCTTACAGCTAAGGAGATTCATGAAAGCTTGCTTACATGCATTATGCTAACTCAAGGCAGCTGTTTTGAAGCGGAGATCGTGAACCTGAAAAAGGGAAAGGAGATTATGAAAAACAGCAAACTTACCTCGTTAAATCCTTACCTCGACGCTGCAGGTATCTTGAGAGTCGGTGGACGCCTCCAACATGCTCAGATGAGTGAGCAAATGAAGCACCCAATCATCATTCCAGAAAAATCTCATTTTACGGAGTTGCTCATCTCTGATGCACATGACAGAACATTGCACGGGGGTCCTAGCTTAATGCTCACTTACCTCAGATCCAAATATTTCATCCTGGGAGTAAAAAAATTAGTTAAATTCTACGTAAAGAAGTGTGTGACATGCATTCGATATGCAGCTGCTTCCAGCAATCCTTTAATGGGACAACTGCCTGCTGCTAGAGGAATGGTAAATCGGCCTTTTCGTCATAGCGGAGTGGATTATGCCGGCCCAATCAACATACGAACCTCCAAGGGCAGAGGCCACCACTCCTACAAGGGCTACATATGCCTGTTCATTTGCATGTGCACTCGCGCAATCCATCTAGAACCTGTGAGTGACATGACATCGCAGGGATTTTTAGCGGCATTCAAACGGTTTGTGGCTAGGCGTGGACATTGTTCCGACTTATGGAGCGACAATGGCACAAACTTTGTGGGAGCCGCTCGCGAGTTGAAGCAGCTCTTTGCAGAAGAGCAATCTAGTATAGCAACTGAGATAGCTGCTCAACTAGCAACAAACCACACAACCTGGCATTTCATTCCCCCTCATGCCCCAAATTTTGGTGGGCTCTGGGAAGCCGGTATAAAGTCGACAAAACACCACCTCAAAAGAATTATTGGCAACTCGACTCTGACCTTCGAAGAAATGACCACAGTTTTAGCTCAGATAGAAGCCTGCCTTAACTCAAGGCCAATATCTAAAGGCACTGACGATTCTCCTGAGGCATTAACACCAGGCCATTTTCTGATATCGGAACCCCTTGTGCTGGTACCTGACTCCAGTTATGAATCAGCTACCGTCAGCAACTTAAGAAGATGGCAACTAACTCAAAAACTTGTTCAAGATTTTTGGCACCGTTGGTCGAGTGAGTATCTGACGCAATTCTACCATAGATACAAGTGGTCACATCAAACTCCTGAGCCAGGTGTCGGGGACGTAGTTTTGGTCAAGGAAGATGCTCTCCCTCCATCTAGATGGTTGTATGGTGTTGTAGTACAGAAACATCCAGGTGCAGATAACATCACACGAGTAGTCAGTTTAAAATGTAAAGATTCTATAATCAAGAGGGCTGTAAATAAACTTTGTTTTTTGCCAGTAAATTAACTACTGATATTTTATATATTATTATGTTTAAGTTCACGTTATTAACACTGTTCCTAATGTAGTATGTACATGTTTGAACGTGAAACAATTATTTGCGTGTTATGTTATGTCTTAAGATTAAGAGCTTCTTGTTTTTTTTTATATATGCATGTCATGGCGGGCGGTTTTAAGGACAACTGTCTCATTTGGTCCTTGGCGGGCGGAATGTTAAATCGTTATTGTTTATGCAACAGTTTGCGACTACTTGCCAACAGATGGCGCTACCTGTCCCGATTATTCAAAATTAAATTAACCTTTTTTAGTAACAAAAATCACAATAACACTCATAAAAATATTACAAACAATTATCATTTGTTAAAACCGCTTAAAGTCAACTATTTCATGTAAATTTTAGTAACATAATTTTCTACTAGATGGCGTTGTTACATCGGTAAACTAGCGAACGCCAGTCTGTTCTGATTTCTTTATAGTGTTTGAGGTTGGCTTGTATGTGTGACCTCTGACAACTGAACCTACTTATACCAATAAATGGTTATATATAGTAAAGTGCAGTGTATCTTTTTGGGACCCTTTTACAACTATTACAATAAATAATCTGTTTATGTATTTGTTCAGATTTATTTCTTACTGCATTAGTATATGTCGTTTTTAGATATTTTACAGGTAGCACTAGTGGTGCCGATCATTTCATTATGGCTTCTGAACCCATCTTAGAGTACTTATGATATGTGTGTAGATAAAGTAGTGTATACAACTGTACATAATTAGGCCTTAAAACACTCGTGTGATCCTATTATGAAACTCGCTGACGCTCGTTTCATAAAACCACACTCGTGTTTTAATGCCTCTCATTATGTATCAGTTGCATAAACTACTATTATTGCACACCTATTAAAGTTTTCAAAAGGAAACAAGGCAAATACAATTTATAAAATAATGGTAGACAACAGGCGGTCTTATCGCTAAAAAGCGATCTCTTCCAGTCAACCTTTGGGTAGTGAAATTGATGAAAATTTTAACTTAATACAGAGAGAGATTTACGTGCCACTTGTACTTATTTTTTTTTACTTTGGACCATAACAAGTGCCCGTCACAGTCGTGGTACCTAAATATTGTGATAATGTCGGGTGTAGCATTAATGGTTTTACTATTTCTAGATGGAACTGGTAAATCAGCGACAGTTAGCCATCGATTTTCCATCGTATACGTCTGGTATAATGAAAGTTGTACGTACAATAGATAGGTGGATGGGGACTGGGGGATCATCCTATAGGGTATGGCTATTGTGCATAAGCATTTTAAACACATATGGCGCAGAGGGCGCTCCAGTAGCGTAGAATTATGAAGGATTGGGTGTGATTGACGTAACGATGTGATAGCTCAGTTGGGAGAGCACTACGCCTGAAACGTAGGGTCGCAGGTTCGAGTCCTGCTTACATTGCAGTGGATCACATTTCATTTTTCTTTCAAAACTTTACCTTTGTGTCAATATATATAATAGCTAGGTATTTATGTTGTGTAATGGACTGGTGGTGTGGTCAGGTACACGCCAGTGGCGGACCTGGACTACGGCACGCTGTCGTGCTCGGCGTCCAACGAGGTCGGCTCGCAGCTCGCGCCCTGCGTATTCCAGATGGTGGCGGCCGGTGAGTTCTGTTACTTATTTATTTATTTAATCTTTATCGCACAAATGAAAAACAAATCGTACAAAAGGCGGTCTGAATGCCATTTTGCATTCTCTACCAGTCAACCATCGGGCAAAGCAGTAAGTACTTATATGATGATCCTTTTAATATATCCCTACAATATTAGTTGTTAGGCCAGAAATTATATTGTTTCATTGTATCGTCTAGTACTAGAATAGCTAGTGGCTCTGTGAACTGTAGACCTCACGTGTTTGTTTCGAAATAATTGTTTTTTTTTTTTCGTTTATGCCGCCCATATGGGCCAAAACAGAATTATAAGACACGACATCGCATCGTCGTACGACGCGACATCGCCCCACGGTGCGACGTCGTTAGATTGTAAAATGAATTTTAATTTTGCACTTCACTCACTGAACCGTGATAGCTAGACAGTTGGAATTTTCACTGATGATGTATTTTTGTTGCCGGTAGGTATAGCAACAAATACCAAAAACAGTATAAAATAAATATTTAAGTGGGGCTCCCATACAACAAACGTAATTGGTTGCGTTAAATTTGCACGTCATTTCTATCCGGCGCCATACATACTCGTACCAGGTGCAAACTTAGCTTAACTCGGCCAGTTAAGATGAGATAAGTGTTTGTACGGAACCCTCGGTGCGTGAGTCTGACTCGCTTTTGGCCGGTTTTTATTTAAAATTATATAATCAGTATATTGTACGACGCGGTTGGCTCGGTTTGTAGTGCAGTTGCCTACGGAGACGCCGGTCCTGGGTTCAAATCCCGGCCAGGGCAAATATTTGTGTGATGAACTCGAATATAATTATGTTCCTGGGTCATGGATGTTATGTATATATGTATTTATATATTATGTATATCGTCGTCTAGCCCATAGCACAAGCTTTGCTTAGTTTGGGACTAGGTCGATTTGTGTAAGATTGTCCCTTAATATTTATTTATTATTATTTATAGTGTACTGTTACGCAGGCAAGCCGCACCCGCCGAGGAACTGTTCGCTGTGGAATCAGACGGCGGAGTCGGTGGAGGTGGCGTGCCTGGCGGGCTTCGACGGCGGCCTGCCGCAGACCTTCCTGTTGCAGGTCTACTCGGCAGGGGAAAGCGTGCCCAGGTATATAGGTGTTGGTACTTAGTATACTGTGGAACTAATAGGCTAAGTCAGCGGAACAAGCCTGTCAAGACATTTTCTCAAACATGCAATGAAATATTGTCTTTACGTTCCTTATAACAGGCTCGGAAGTATCGCTTTTTGGGCGCAACAACTCGAGAGGACTGTAAAGGGATTTCATACTGCTTTTCAGGCCTAGGCCTGCAAAGTAACTTTTTTTTGGTTTCAGCAACAAGCTCATTCACACAGCTGGCTGGTTTGACAAAAAGCAGGTTTTGTTTTTAAAGGTTGGTTGTTAGACTAAAATGTCCTATTTGTCAATTAATAAAATGTTGTTCTTTGAAGTATATTTTTTTATTTCATTGTATGTTTGAGAAAAGCACTATACATGCCTCGTCGTGAAAACGGATTCCCGGCCTCATTTTCCCGGCCTCTGATGTAATGTACTATTACTCGTCAATCGTATTACTAAAGGCAATAAAAGTCTTCAAGGAATATGCTGGTATTTGTCTGATATAATGGGGAATAGATGAAATAAAAAAAAAAAGATTTTTGGTTTATTGGTAGGAGGAATAATTCCCCTCATTCCTAGAAAAAATAGAAATTTTACTGTAGCTTAATAAAAATTAACATAATGAAATTTTCCCGCTTTGTACAAGCGTCGTACGGGAACCTAATCGAAGTGACAATTTACCGACTTGTCAGTAACATAGCAACAACCCTGACAAGTCGGTATAACATAACATCCACTGTGTTTGGCAGAAACCGTAGTATTAATTTCAGTTTACGTACGGAGTAAACCAATAATGCTCGCAAAAGTAAACCAATTCCATTGTTCGTTCCCTAAACTAGACGAAGCTCCATGTTATTTGGCTACATAGTCACATTATTATTCTTGTTATTTACCGGTAGCTAAAAGGCAACAAACTCGCATCATTATTTTAATACACATAGAGCCGTAAAGTACGAGCCGGGGCTTCCTTCCCACCATATTTTATTTGCCTTACTATTTCCGTGGCTCTCGGGAGAGACGTTAATGAGAGCACATAATGGAAGGGACCAGCGGCCGCGGGCCGCGGCGCGACAGCGACGTTTTTATCGGGCCATTTGGGGCCGAGCCCGAGACTCCTGCACAAATAGAATAATTCACGTCAACCGCGGCTTTTGACAGTGCGTTTGAAATACATTTGTCTTAAAAGGTACTTTTCTCACATTATGCAATGAAATTTCGCCAACGTGCGTTATAACGGGTATCACGTTTCGGGTGGCACGACTCGAGAGAACTGGAAAGGAATTTCATACAAAATTGAAGGCCTAAGCCGGGAAGTATTTTTTTTAAACATGCCGTTTGTGTTCATGAGCAAGCTAAACAGCTGAATCATATTTTTTTTGAGTGGTGTTTTTTTTTTCGTTGCATATGTTTGAGAAAAGCACTAAATACTTACCTTCCTAGCCGTGAAAAGGGCTTACCGGCTTCGTATCACTATACCTACTCACCCGGCAAGCCCATCTTTCCCGGCGTCTGAAGTAATGTACTATTGTTTGTCTTGGG
Organism: Apotomis capreana; assembly: GCA_947623375.1. NCBI lineage: Eukaryota > Metazoa > Arthropoda > Insecta > Lepidoptera > Tortricidae > Apotomis > Apotomis capreana. The sequence continues at coordinate 29,433,584 of OX392504.1, forward strand.
AAACGTCGGTAGTCTCAACAAGTACCTAAGACGGAAGGTAGTTAGTATGGCGGTGCGCAAATATTGCACTTGCTGATTGCATGAAATTCTCTCAGGTACTTCAGTGTGTAGTCTTACATGAGCTGATTATGTAAATGTAAAAGCACTTGCACATTAGGGAACTTGCTTACGCTGAGCTGAAGTAGAGCGGGACGAGACTACACTATAACTCATTAGATTTCTGTTACTTACTAACAACATCAGAATTAACTGACATTATGATTCCGACAAGTCAAATCTCAGTCTCATCAGTAGTCTCCAGTTTAAAATCTTTACCTCTAGAATCCATAATAAGTAGTTGTTGGCCTCTTGTCATAGACTCGCTGATGCTCTTACATTTGTGTTAGCTGATTTAAGGTGTCGGATGATTTAGCAAAGTTAGCGGAGACGACAGTTGCGCTCCTGCCTACTGGCATCTTTAAACGCAAAGTGAACATCAGAGATCGACAATAGTGGTTTTGATGATGGTTCATCGAAGCAACTAGGCAGTACACTTATACATTCAACTATGTAAACCCCAATATAAATATACATAACTCTAACAAACTCATTTTAAAGAATACCTCAACTAAAAACAACAGTTATTTGTCTAGTCCTGGCGCGTCCAGAGCGGTTGTCTAATTAGCGTCCTAGTGCAACGAGTATGCACAAGATGTACCAACTATTTTTAATGCCAGCCCTGAACTGCGGTCTAGACGAACGCTGCTCTCTAAGTGCAAATGACTCTTAGGATTGAATTAGCCTCCGCTGTAAAATGCGCTCGTGTACAGCAACGGAATAATGACGTGACAACGTTACAAGAATTACCCAATTAGGGATGTCGCGGTAACGAGACGTCTCGGGGCAGATCTGCGTGTAGTAATGATTTGTGTACTCCTACTCGGCGGGAGCGAGTTTGTTTTTAATAATGACAACGATATCATCTTGCTTACTCAAACTATATGTAATTTTCATATTTTATTAATCCCTCTGTGTCTACAACAATTTTGATATTTTACTGTTGTCAGTCGAACCTGATTTTTCTAATGAACGAATGTCAACATCGAGAACCTACAATTAGATGACTGCAAAAGTGAAAGTGATGTTTACTGACCTTTAAAAATGTATGTACTCATCATGCAGTATTTTTATAATCCAATTGAATTTATGTAGCAAAGCGAAACGAGCAGACGAATTAAACAGTCCCAAAATTTGGTTTCAAAAGTATACACAAAGATCATACAAAAATACGATAAGCCGCTTTGATTGCCCAATAAAGGGTTAACACTTGTTAACGCACGCGGCGGCCCGTGCTGCTTTGATCGTCTATTATATGCTTTGATCGTTGCATTCCATGAAATATCAAGGTTTTATGTAGCAATGTAATGAATACCTGTTTTTATCACGCGGCCTATGTGGATTTTTCAGGTTGGAAACGTATCCTCCGGGTCAGTTTTCGACTCATCTTTTATGTACAGACTACATCGAGTTTGTTGCTAATTTACCTAACATATAAATAGGAACAAACAACATACCCTTGAAATTCAGGATTAGGATAGCCTACTACTATATGGAGCCTATCAAATCAATACACGAACCGGGACAACCCAAAATTATATAAGTATTTTGTAAGGAGTAGTAGAATTGCACTGACAATGGGGTCGAGTGGAGAAAAAAAGGGAAGTCCTCTGCCGTGGTGATACACTTATATATATGGGCTATTAAAATAAAGTACTTACAGTCAAGTTTAAAATAAAAATGTGTGTAATCGTAGCGTTTAATCTGTTACAAGTCAAACCGTTTCTGCACAGTAGCCGCCAGAACAATACTGCCAAATGAGTTTGACACCGCTTACCAATCTGTTTACGTGAGATTAGTTGTACAGCGAAGTGTTTTTAATTGAAGACAAACTAACTTTCGACAACCATCTAGCTGTGCTGTGTTATTTGCTATTTTATTAAAATGCCCGACAGGAGCCTCATTAAACTTCACGTTAATTATGGACCAACGTGATAAATAAATGACATGCGTTGCAGATATAATATCACTATAGCTAATATACATACAAAATTAGTTTAATATGATTACTGGTGCTCGCCCTTCAGAAACCTTATATTTATATATTTACTTGTTCATTAGCAGTTCCTTCCCGCTTACAAGACTTTTGAGTAGACGTAAGTCGTAGTAGCGTGCTACGACACGCTACGCCGTAGCATATCTCGTAGCAGTCACATTGTCGTATATTTTAAATTAAACTGATATTCTGAAGAGGTTAACGTTTTTTAAGTATTAATTTTGGCCCATCTTGATGGATTTTAACTTTCCACATAATTTCTGCCTATTTAGCACGTCTTTTGGTCGCCTTTTCTATTTTTATTTATAAAAGGTCTTAAATGATTGACTGTACAACTTTTATTGTGTTTAAAGATCCTATGGAAGCAAAGCCGCGGACAGAGCGCTAGTATTATTTAATTATGTTTAGCAAGTAGTACACCAATATTATGTTTAATTAAACGTGAATCTTTGAAATACAAAGTGTCGCGAACATTTCTATGATAATTATGTTATAAAACAACCTTCAAAAAGTTTTTCGTGCGGGGATCTTAAAATTCCATTTGTTTAACAACCCACGCTCAGCCTTCACCTGAGTTACTACTGAACCGTTGTGTATTATCGTATAATATAGCTGAGCCCTGATCCGACAAAGCACTGCGATATTCCCAATTTAGAATATCTTGTGTATCGATTTTTGCTATTCGAGCTATATGTGCTGTACCTAAGTAAGATAAACGAGCATTTAAAGAGCACACCATGATAGTAGTTATAATATCGGACATATGTACTTATAATGTCATAACAACGTCGTAGACTAGTGGAAAACTCAATCCTGTTTTATTACTGTAAAATAAGTTATTATTCAATAAATATCTTATTAATTTAACATAAGAGGCCAATTTGGACTCGATATTGCAAAATACCCATTTGAGCGTTCAATTTTGCTATTCCCTCTGTAGTACCATATAATTATTATCTTAATTCGTGTAAATTTATTCGTGTTAAAATAAATTTTATTGTACTAAACAAAAAACACTGCTTACCTCTTAGACCTCAACCCAAAACGCCTAAACAGAACCGTCTAAATCCTTCATATACTTATACAAGCAATAACAAGGGTGAGTTGCATTGCGCGCCTTACAACAGAACCTTTAAAACGAAATTTGGTTTTGCAAGCCACATTCGGGCACATGACCCACGCTCGTGAAGGGCCAGGTTCGCCATTGACGGATACGTCAAGGAGGACTATACTATTTTATACTAACCTTATAAAATTTGCGACTTCCAATTCAGTTTATTTAACCTCAGGCAGGCTGCCACGCTCCCGACACTATTAGGAGGACTAACAAACAGCCGCAGTTTGCTCCTAATTTAAATCAGGGTAAGAATAAGTGGCGTTTGCGACTGCAGTACAGTGCGCGCTCCGAGCTCGCGGCGCGGCAGATTGCCGCGCGATTTATTTCCGTTATAAACGAAACCGATCCTGGAAAGATATCTATTGTACGAATTTTGTATGGTCCCGCTATTTACTTTTAATTATGGTATGGCCCCTGGGTAATTGATCGTAGATAATATTTATAAAGAAAAGGGGTTACTCACTTTACGTTCGTAATTCGAAGTTCACATCGTGCTATTTCTATCGCTGTCAGTTTAAAGGTGCTGCCTCACCGCGAACATTCGCTTGTAATATTTAAGATTCCATTTCAAGTATTAACTTGCTTCTCTGCTTAATTCCCCTCTGCCACTGATTTATTTATTATTAAAATTATATTTGTAACTTACTACGGGACGGTATGACACGTACTTCAAACTTCATAGTACCTAACTCTTCACAACTTATAACCTCGATGCATCTTTCTCTTTATTGTAGAAAAAAACAGAGTATTATTGGTATGATAGAGTTCCATATTTTCAACACCGTCGTTCATTATATATTATTAAAGTTACCCTTACGGTTTCCCTCTCCCTTTCATGATATTGCACCGGGAAGTAACAAAAGCAAAATATTACACAGATCAGGTGCCTGTACCTAGTCGAATACCATTTGTTTATTCATACATACTAAAAACATATTCCAGTAGGAAGAATATAAGCCACGTGACCCATTTGGGCGTGATGCGGCGCGCACCTGTCACCCGAATGAAGCCCATATTGCCAAGCTCTTGATCACAAGTCGGTGTAGTGCCGTGTCCCGCCTGCGGCCGCGGCGCGCGCTCGGGGAACAACATGCCGCGGAACTCACAAACAAAGCGATTGATCTGCGGCGATGCCGCGGTGTCAGATGCATTTTTATGAGCATTTTTTTAATTTCACCTTTTGTTTGTATACGTTAGTTCGTCCGCAAATCATTCATATTTACTGCGAAGTTATAAAGTTTTGCTAACTTGTATCACGTTCACTTAATAATCTGACGTTCAATATTTAATAGGTATGCCTAATAGACGTATGGTTTGAGAGTGGTTTCTTGTATTTATCTCTTCAACAGCGAGTATAAAAGTAGGTTAATTAACACGTGCGTAATAGAATAAATGTGTTCACCCGAGAGCCGCGGGTGACCGGGGCACGCCGGCGCCCCGCGCCTAATGAGCGACGAAACAGTTTAATTGTTGTTCGGAAACAAAAACATTACCCGTTCGAAAGTTGTCTCATACAACGCCACGTGAGCGCCATACCCGCGGCTTATTTGAATATTTAGCGCGACGCCGACAGCGCGATTATCTCTTCGCACAGGTGCGCGGGTTTTTATCCGTCGTTTCGATTTTATACGGGGTGGGTTGTGACGAGCGGTGTTCGTGGCCGGGGCGAATGGCGACAAGATGGATCTGCCCGCGCAGCTGTGCGCATAAACAAAACGCTGGGATACCCCACCATTTTCGTACTAATAAAGGTCGTATGTCTCATCGGAACTCGCATAAAGTAGCCCTCTTTTATCTTCAGCTCGGTAGAATAAAACAGGCGCGTTTATCACGGCGTTTGTATAGAAATTTAATTACGAAATGCCGTTGGAGCGGAGTGGACTCGTAGATTACTGGGACGTGGCATCGCGGCTTTTGGCTACTCGTCTTTTATTAAAATTTACTCCTGAAATACTCGTCAGTGTATCGTATATTGTACTCGTACTGCTTAAAGCCATAGATCTATGCAAGTAAAGCTAGGCATCCTACGCTGTTGTTATGTTATGACATCCGTGTTTTCAAATACCGTATAGGTACCTACACGTATGTAACCCATAAAATGTAGCAAAATATTTCTCATTGTTTGTGGTATAGAATAATACCGATAACAATAGAGCCAGCTAGAAACTGATATTTTTTAAATATCTTTCCCTCTTCAACTTTTACACAGGCTCTCTCGGCCCCAAGGATAGAAACTTATTTTTATCGAGTTTACTAACTAGATATTTTGTGTATGCAGAGTGAACCTGTCGTCGGAGGAGCCGGCGTGGACGGTGCGGGGGCTGGAGTGGGACGTGCGGTTCCGGCTGGAGGCGGTGGCGGTGAACGGGAAGGGCCGCAGCGCGCCCGCGCGGCTCGACGACGTGCTCTTCCGAGACCCGGAGAAGAGGACAGGTCAGTGTGCGAGGGGGACAGTGGCCTCGGTGCTACCACGGCAAAGACCGGTCTGAAACTGACTCTGAATTTACAGCCATCTCCAAAATGACGGGCAGAAGACCAGACAGGTCGTTGCGTGCCTGCGACCCCGATTTTCCACTAGAAGGCCTAGCAGCCTGGTAGTGCGTCCCAATAAGCTTGGGGGGGAACCATATTAGCAAACCTCAGCTTTAAGAATTCGAGGAGCTGACTCTGAGACAGGCCAGGGAACATAATTTTGACACATGATAATACCAGGTTGGTATTTAGGCAACAAAACTTTTATCCTCATTCCTCAATATTTCATAAAGCACATGTTACAGAAACGTGGCACCGTAGGCGTTGAAAATTGTTTTAGTTGTGTTGGAATAACCCATTTCGGTTTCCCCTGAGACGTCTGCTGGATTTAGCTTTGCAATATTTGGAGTGACGCAAGCAGGTTACTGAAGCCCTATATTTAGAGCAGTTTATTAAGCCAGTGATAACCAATGCCTTACTAACTGTCAGTAGTTTTTATTCTAAATCACAATCCCCGTGGCGGCCCGAATCCAGTTACGTTGAGTCCCCCGGGGGCCGAGTGCGGGCTCAGGGGGACTGGGCTGCTAAGTGGCGTCCGACCGGCCCGTTACGGCCCGAGCGACATTAGTCCGCGCCTGCGCCGATATTGCTGCCCCAGGTTACATTACCCAACAAAACTAATAGTTGAGGGCCTATTATCGCTTTGCTTCTTACTACGGAAAGTCTAAGTAGAGAAAAGAGCTTCTCTATAACTGAACGGCCTCTGATACCATTACGCTTGGACCTGAGTTGAGTAGGGTCGGTGATGAAAGCGTATCAATTCGTTGAACGCTGCTGCCGTTTACTCTGATGCTAGCAAGCAATGCAATTGGTCAATATCCACATAAATGTACATTTTTGTGTCACAAATACCATCACATCCTCATCCAACTTAATAACTGCCAGTGTGTAAAATTCCAAGACTGGGTTCGTATGGTAGGTAATACGGACTCCACAGTGCGCAAGACGAATGAGGATGCAAATGGCTTACTGCGACAAGAAGGTATAGCCACTAGAGGCCTCATCTCGTGCGACGCGCGGTATTGTGTGCCCTCGTAACTCAGCCGCACTCAGCGGTAGACACTAGTATCGCGATCCGGCGACGCCTGCTTGGCGATAAATCCCGTTTGCCGCCTGCGGCGACGCAGCACTTTAAATATTCACCTTCAGGCTAACACGCGACTTCGACCTGTTCCGCACTCTGCGGAGATTCTGTTGGATGTTCTGAGATTAGTTATTTCCTCCACTTGGTTACAGGTGCACTTCGCAAGTTGCGGAATTTAAAAAGGCCAAATGCGTAGGTATATGTTTATGCGGCTCAAATAAGCCTGATTTCAATTCCAAACTTAGGAGTTTTATATGATTTGGATTCGTAGCTTTTTTTTATTATACTAATTATCTAATGTATTTCGGTAAAACTTCATGTTACTCATGTTTCTTTAGTATAATTTATACAAAATGCGAGCAAGATGGCCAAGTCAGCTCCCAGCAAAAGTAACAAGCGGTGGAAAGGGAATATTTGATGAAATCTTGGAATATTTCTCTTGTTGCAAGTTGCGGCGGGAGTCGCTCGTTAGCGCGGGCGGCGGCGGCCGGCGGCCTGCTACGTACCCCAACTTTCACTCCGTCATTCTCTAGATTATTTCCGATGACTTTCCTACTCAACATTTTCTAAAATAGCTGAAAAATACAAGTAATGCATGTTGAATTAGCTTTATGATTAGAATAGCGCCCTCGAATGATAAATAGATCGCTAATCTGTAGAATAAAAAGAACCTCAGACGTAGGACACATCATGACGGCAAAGATGATGATAATTATATAATCTCAGGGTCGTTTATCACCACAACCTTTGCGTGGAAAATTTGATAACCAACTATAGACGCACAAATGCTACAAAGGCAAAGTGCCACAAGTTTGAACGTTAGGTTCGCCAGGGCAGCGCTACCTGCGCAGCTGTCGGCCGCTGCAGCCTCAGATAATCCCATTTTAATTAAACGCGCCTCAGATTTACCGACGAGATTAATCAAGAGCCTTGAGAAGCCTTCCCCTCTGTCCCCGAGCCCTTGAATCGAATTACATCACAATAAGGACTCGAACCCGCGCGGAATGCTCTGTTGCCGCCGCTTCAAAGAAATTGTTGACATGCCCCGTCTTAGTCCTGTGATTGGCTGAAATGAGCCCCTGCATGACTTATAATCCAAGATACGAACAACTTTATAAAACTGTGTTGTTTGAATGGTATGATTATGTTGTATATTTCAGAGGTAAAATCCAAACCTGATAGCATAACAACGTAAGGAATATGCCCTGCGTATGGGGTTGATTCGCAAACAATAAAAAGAAAATCGATTTGTCGAAAAACTTAAAGTACTCCTTATAATATTAAAGTAGTTCAAATCAAATCGGATCAAATCATTGTATTGCAATTCATGTTGTACATTAAGGGTCTTAAATACTAGGTAAAGTCCAAAACATGAGCATTGTCAGGCACAGCAATATCTTACAACTAAAACTAAAATAAATATCAATATGCCGGGAATTTACAATTAAATATATGGGTGGAACGAAACGACGTTATTTCCTTTAACTGTGGCATTATACAGGCTTAGAATATTATTTTCTCCAAATAAACTTTATTAATATCTCTCACCGTTTTCCAGTTATAGCATATTTTAGAGTGCAATGACCTCTTCATAACACAGTTTTTCAGAGTGCAATGACCTCTTCATAACACAGTTTTTTAGAGTGCAATGACCTCTTCATAACACAGTTGTAAACAAACTTTTTACAAATTGCCTAGCCATTTCTTATCGGTTTAAAAACCTTTGAAAATACCCTTAAGATTGTTTTTAGACTTTTTAGTTGACATGATTGATAGACGTTACATTGACTTTTTGTATCGTATGCTGTGTGCAAAAATGCCGGAATTAAACGCTAGAGGCTATTTGAATTTGCTTCTTTTGTACGCGGAGTGCGATTACAATACTGGAGAGACTTTGCGCCAATACCGGAACAGGTATCCTCCTCCTCACCCAACACACTCTAGTACGATATTACGCGCTCTTGACCGTGTTGGTAACAATCGTCCTATTGTGCCACGAACGGGTCAGGATGACCAGCGCGGAGGACGCGTTATTCAACATGATGTCAGATTGGAAGAGAGAGTGCTGCAGTACTTCGAAGATTATCCGAGGTCAAGTTCAAGACAAGCGGGCCGACATTTTCGTATGACTCATACGAAAATACTCAGAATACTAAAACGTGAGGGCCGTCACCCTTACAAAATACAAAGAGTCCAGGCATTACTACCAAGAGATTGCCCCGTTCGCGAAGCCTATTGCCGGTGGCTACTGCAAAAGGTGTTAGAAGACCGAGACTTCATCAAACACGTAATATGGAGTGATGAAAGCTTGTTCACACGGAACGGTATGTGGAACAGGCATAACGAACACGTGTATGCCGAAGAAAATCCGTTTGCCTACCGTTATACGGGACACCAGTATCGTTGGTCTGTTAATGTTTGGGCGGCGATACACGGGGATACAATAATAGGCCCTGTATTTCTGCCTCAGACTTTAAACAGACACGGATACATGGCTCTGTTGAGGATAGAGCTCGACGACTATCTGGATGAGTTGACGCTGGCAGAAAGAAGACGCACTTGGTTCCAACAAGATGGAGCACCAGCTCATTCAGTAGTCGAAGTACGTGAAACACTGAGTAATGTGTTTGAGGATCGCTGGATCGGCCGATATGGGCCGCACCGTTGGCCTCCTAGGTCTCCAGATCTCACACCCTTGGATTTTTTTCTGTGGGGCACCGTAAAGGACATCGTTTACAAGACTGAGTGTGAGACGGCTGAAGAGATGAGGGAAAGGCTAAGGGTGGCCTTTGAAAGTCTTCGCAGAAGAAATAACCGACACAACATCTTGTCGAGGGTGCATCGCCACACGCGGGCACGAGCAGCGGCGTGTATCGTACGCCACGGCGGTACTTTCGAACACCGGATGTAAATGTAGGTAATTGTAAATACTCCCAAACGTCAAATAATAGTTTAAAAAAACTAGGGTTGTACATACATTAAAAAATACAATTTTAATCGATTTTCGTTTTTTTATTATTAAAAGAATTTAACTATTGCAGGTCGATTCTACATGAAATACATAGCATTATAGTTTCAGGAATGAACATCGCTTCGTTCCACCCGGTATATATATTTCAATACAGGTTTGGTCATAGTTATAATGTTCATTAATATTCATGATTATAATTTATTTATTTATCGTATGGCGTACAATTTACACTGCGTGCTAACTTATAATCTAAATTTACAATTTGTAAGGAAATTACCAGCTTCGCTTGTTAGGTCTTTAAGATCTTCCACTTGGCCTGCGAATCTAGTTAGTGGGCATTCCAAGACAATATGGCGTACAGTCTGCTCTGGGCATGATTATAATACAACACGGTAATTTCATAAATTTCATAGTAAATAGTATTCGAGTTCATTTAAATTAGTTAATGTCTTGTAGTTCAGTACCTAAATATTGTTTCTATGCCAAATATGCAGTAATATTTCTTCATAAAAATCTTGTATAACTATCTTAACCTTTATCAAAACTCCTAGATTTAACCTACATAAGAAGTAAAACGACTCGAAAAAACATTCTAGGAATTGCTTAGTATTTTCGCTGAACATTAGTAACATGCCAAGTTCAACAATCTTGAAATAAAAATAGCTGAACTAGAAGATATAACAGTCCAATAGCTATTGGCACTTTAGTTATTCCAACAAATGTACCGAAACAATTTTTTATACCCGTGACGGCCACAAAATATAACAACCCCTGCCAGAAAATACATCAAGGAATAAGAAAATAATTCGTCGACGGAAAGCGGCGCGTCATGGTGAAACTGTATCGAATTGAATAGGGTCCTACACATCATATCAAGTGTAAAATTACTTATGGAAACGTAATACGTATCAGCGCGTAATACGCGGCGTGAGATCGGCCGTGAGACCCGTCGGGAGGCGCACACTGTTGACCGCCACCACTCACAACGCGCTTTCAGCATATTTGACTTTGCTTTTGTTTTGTTCTGCTTATTCTACTTATAACAGAGAAACCAAAATCCATTCTGGAGCAGTCCGCTAAGTAATTCGTTCCTTATGTACATCGGGTGTGTCAGGCTTAGATACCAGTATACACTGACATGGTAATCTCAACAGCAGTGGCTCTGTGGACTGAAAACTTCGAGAGCTTGTTTCGAGATTGCTGAACTTTGATATTTTTTACGATTTCAATGTTAAAATCGACGTACGAGAATCGACAGAGAAATGCAACCTTCGCTTTAAAATCCTTCTGCTGGTTGTACCTAATTAAAAACAAGAAAAAGTTAATTAGAAATTCGGTATCTTATGTAGTGTGTACTCATAGCTGAAATTGTGGAAAACCAGTGAAGCCTACTAGGTACAAACAAACCACAATTAACCCAGCCGCTTCATGTTGTCATATGTACCATATATTAACTGTTTTTTTTCTTGAGTAAAAAGGACATTTGTAAATACAAATTACTACATAAATCACGAAACTTCAGCATGTTTATTTTTGTTAAAGTGAGCGCGGTGTGCCAGCACCGGCCGGCCTCCGCCCGGCCCACGCCGCAACGCCATTACGCAGCAAATTGCCAGCCCCATGCTTCACCCTTCAATCAAACATGCCCAATTTCGCACCCAAAACGCTCAGATGTTTACCTTGCCTGCTCCCTTTTTCTAAAATGTTCATTTCGACTGAGATGAAAAGACAACAAGTTACTTAAGAACGCCATCGATCTTTGTCGGTTTGAAACAATGAAATAAAGATATTGAATTTGTAGTTCGGAATGGTTTGCGGTCGCCGGGGCCGTGGCTACTCCTGGTTGTGGATATAGTAGGTAGCTTTCGGGCTCGTCTCACTTAGACGGTATTCAACGGTACACAGCGGGGACGGACTGCCGCAATCTGGCCAACAAACAGCAGTTCTCTCGGCTTGCTTTGCAGAGCTGAGACTGTCGGCTGTCATGTCGACCGTCGGGACGCGATGTCAAACAGGCTGCGCTGAAATTCGAGTGCTCCCTGGTCCCCGAAGACTTCGCGTCCGGCTATCGTGCACCTGAAAAGCTTATTTAGTCTTCTCTTTACATATATCAATAGAACTATCGCAAAGCTTTTAGTATCACAGTCACTTTGTCATGTTGTCCACTTCAAGTGTTCTTAACTTAACCACTTATTTATTTATTCCTCAAGGTATTACTAAATTCGAGTCAAAATTAGGAACAAACTCTAGTCGAAAGCTATCTACTCGTATGACTTTATATTTTTCAGCTTTCTATGTATCTAAGAATTTAGTTCTGTCCCTGCAACTATTTATATTATAGGTATGTTCCAGTGGTTAGAGCTATAAACCAAAATTGATGAATCCTTTATTGTGAACAAAATCACCAAATGCATCGTTTGGTCTGCCGAACCATTGAAATAATTGCTATCGAAAGCATTGTTTCTCGAAACTGAAGTGATGCACAAACATATTGGCCAAACTCTCCGATGTTGGTCACTTCGGTATAGAGTGAGCTAAATGTAAATCAGTTCAACGTTAAAGGAGCGTGGACACTTTGGAAACACATCAAATAAACATTTTAGTCTTACTTGTTATGGACGGTTTTGGCCCGGAAGCTGCACTTTGTGATGGAAGCAAGCCATTTTGCACAGTGATAATATAGACCAAAATAAACGATTTCACTCGAGGTGAAATTAGTTTCACCCCTTAGGATAAGAGATGGCGCCACTTATTAAAAAAAGTTTAAAAAATTGTAAGTCCTGAACGGATACTCCGATTTTGCCGAAAGAGGTGCCAAACGGCAGATAGTTACCCAATTTAACATAAAAAAAATTGAAAACCGGTCAAAATTTATTTTGGATACCCAAAAAAATATAATTTCTGAAAAAACTATTTAAAATTCGTGATTTTTTGGAATTTAACTCGTAAAAATGTATGTACATGGTACTTTTTTTATTTATTTATATTAATATACAACCAATTTTACATTTACGAAAAAAAACCGCATATCATTAGCCCGTATAGTTTCAAAGTTATTGAAGAATACAGACATGGCGCAGCTGGGTCAATAAATCTTACAAAAAATCTTAAACCTCAACGGATATTCCGATTTTGATAATTAAGGAGCTAATCGACAGATAATTACTTAAATTAGTTTTAAAAAATAAAATTAAAATTAAAATAGGCTAAAAGTAATAATAAAAACAAAAAAAACATACATTTTGAAAAAAATATGCAGTTTTTTGGGGGTTTTATGTAATTTCATACAAAAAAATGTATGAATGTATGGCTTTATTTTACTTATGTATATTATAACACTATTACTTAATTGATCGATTAATAAAAAACCGCATATCAAGAACTTGTACAGTTCCAAAGTTATTGAAGATTTTACTATAGGGTGCCGGTGCGATGTTGCCGCCGCACGTGCTACTTATGTACATGTATTTATAAAAGTATTCTCCCGCTTCGAAGGTACTGATTACCCTGAAAATATAACCACAATTGAAAGTACAAATAATAATCATCACAAGTAGCACACAACTCCACTTATATCCCTTATACAGGTTAAATTAGAGTTTTAACGGCAACCTATTTGCAAATATCACAAGTATATTTTACTTACTTTACGGTTTATTTTCACTAAACTTTCATTGTAACGTGCAAGTTAGGCCGGTGCATTGGCTGCAACAACGCATTTTGCCACAGCCCGATTTGCACCCATAATACCGTCCATCTATTTCAGCTGCAAATTGAATACCATGCTAACCAAGTGCGGGTTCACGTTTTAATTTGGAAATATCGAGTCCGAAGTCCTTTTTTTTGGGAATGAAACGTAGGTGCATCAAAGGTAGGTGGAATCCACAATAGTTGAAGGTTAGTTCAATTTGAAAACTCCTTGAACATTATGGATACAAATTGGGCTGTGGCACAATGCGTTGTTGTTGCTGATGCGACGGTCTAACTTGCACGTTACAATGTAAAACCTGCAAAGACTAAAGTGAAAATAAAACGTTAAGTAAGTAAAATATTGATTCAGAAATGCTATTTAGCATCTAATATACTTGCGATATTAGCAAACAGGTTGTAAAAGAGCCTATTCACTCGTTAAAACTCTAATTTAAGCTGTATAAGGGATATAAATATGTTTTGTGTGCTACTTGGGATGATTATTATTTGTACTTTCAATTGTGGTTATATTTTAAGGGGAATCAGTACCTTCGAAGCGGGAGAATACTTTTAAGCTGCAGAGAAACCTGACCCCTCCGCCATATTAATCACTATGGCGGGTGGGTCAGGTTTCTCTGCAGCTGTACATAAGTAGCACGTGCGGCGGCAACATCGCACCGGCACCCTATAGTAAAATCTTCAATAACTTTGGAACTGTACAAGTTCTTGATATGCGGTTTTTTATTAATCGATCAATTAATAGTGTCATAATATACATAAGTAAAATAAAGCCATACATTTATACATTTTTTTGTATGAAATTACATAAAACCCCCAAAAAACTGCATTTTTTTTTTTCAAAATGTATGTTTTTTTTGTATTTATTATTACTTTTTGCCTATTTTAATTTTAATTTTATTTTTTAAAACTAATTTAAGTAATTATCTGTCGATTGACACCTTAATTATCAAAATCGGAATATCCGTTGAGGTTTCAGATTTTTTGTAAGATTTTTTGACTCAGCGGCGCCATGTCTGTATTCTTCAATAACTTTGAAACTATACGGGCTAATGATATGCGTTTTTTTTTCGTAAATGTAAAATTAGTTTTTTATTAATATAAATAAATAAAAAAGTACCATGTACATACATTTTTACGAGTAAAATTCCAAAAAATCACGAATTTTAAATAGTTTTTTCAGAAATTATATTTTTTTGGGTATCCAAAATAAATTTTGACCTGTTTTCAATTTTTTTTATGTTAAATTGGGTAACTATCTGCCGTTTGGCACCTCTTTCGTCAAAATCGGAGTATCCGTTCAGGACTTACAATTTTTTAAACTTTTTTTTAATAAGTGGCGCCATCTCTTGTCCTAAGGGGTGAAAGTAATTTCGCCTCGAGTGAAATCGTTTATTTTGGTCTATATTATCACTGTGCAAAACGGCTTGCTTCCATCACAAAGTGCAGCTTTTTTTCATAACAAATAGAACTATTTGACGATTAGCATATGGATTTAATATAATTATGTACTTTACACTTCTATGCCTCATACTTATAATTTTAGAAGTTACGCCAGTTATTGTGTTCTGATAACAGCATACATTTTAAAGAAATAAAATGGTCTCTTTTGATAAATAAATGCTCCCCAGCATATTACAAACAATTCCACAATGAACACAATACATAAGTTCATTTTGAAAACCATCAAAGTATGGCAAGTAAAGAATACGTGCTATATGATTGTTTTTGTTCAGTTCTATCGGTACCGAACTACGTACAGAGACCATTGATTGCCTTACATATTTTCAATTTACGTTTTAATTACAAAAAAAATTAAGGCCCCCTTTTGCTTATTCCGAAACATTGGTTTGTCATTTGAGTAACTTATTTCACTCTTTGAATATATGTAATGTTTTGGGAAAATATGTTCCCGAGATTGTCTGCTGTGTGGAACATTCTATAATTCGGATCTTTCTAAACTTATGTAATCGATTTCCATCTTGCATAATTCATTATCCCGATTCACCTCACCAGTGTGCAGCCTAATATCTGTACCCACGTGACATGCACAACAATGCGTCCCCCTATCAACCCGATTGCATCGGCGTGCAGCGCAGCCTGCAGCCTATTACAACTATGTGTTGCTTACCGAATTAGCTCGCAGCCCGATTGCGAGCTCGATCGAGCGAAGTCCGCGATCACTATTCCATTCAATCATATTGACGTTCCAATACATTTACTGATTGAGATGCGTGCAGATCATAGCGCGGCGCAAACAACATTAAGTGTTTGCTAACGCTCTTCGTGTTATGCGTAAATAATGCTCCTTGGCAAATACCTGACCCTTGGCCCGAATAATACTGTGGGTAATAAAGAGGTTCAGGGAAACACATACTTAACTTGTTGGTTTTGAATATGGTTAAGACCGAAATACATTATATATACTCGTAGATGATTATTTGGTGCCGACTCGTAGAGGGATTCCATAATATTTTTTTATATGACGTTCACCTAGTGACAGAATCTTTATTTAAAACAAAATCGTAAATACTTCTTTATAACTGACCTACATCCCTACAGTACTCATTTTGATCTTCTAGATTTTCATCTTGAGCATATTTTATTCTAATAGGTACTCAAAGTATTTCGTTCCTAATTTATGTTCCAAGCATACAACCAATGTTCTTTATATTTCTATTGCTATTCGAACTGCATTGAGTAACGTTTTGCCATTTAAAGATAAATAAATACATTACGGACAGATCTCATCATAAACTTCGAAATCAACCTCTGAATGTCCGATGGTCCACTTTTCCGATGTTTGTTTCTAAGTCATCTGACCATGAAACTAATTATGCGACCACTACAATAATGAGTCGAGTGGTGTACCGATTTACAGTATGTATTACCGGCGATGACCTACGGAGCCGAGATGTGGTTTCTCATTCTAACTATGGGCTTATTAAGGAAGTTCGGAGTCACTCAGCGAGCTATGGAAAGAACCATGCTTGGGATCTCTCGTTCTCGAGTCGAGACCACGAATCGACAAATCCCGGTTTAGTACGACCACCCGCAAGGTCGGAAGACCTAGTTAGGGTTGCGGGTTGCTTCTATCCGGCCCGCGTGGTAGTCTACTGAGGAGAACCTATGTCCAACAGTGGACGTTCTATGGCTGAAATGATGATGATGATGATGAAATCTGGTTATTCGTCTGTATAAGGCGGATTGTATAGTGTGTATCAATTATGTATTGTACTTGAAACGAAACAGAATTGACTAAATATTTAGTCCACTTTTGGAGAAAAAATAATGTGATCAAATTAAAATACCTTGGCAGGATATAGCCCCGAAAGACCTTCGGCGGCTGTCACCGCCCGGGACCATCCGGATGAAAGGACGATGCGAAACGAAACTTAATTAGTATGTGTATGAGGAAGCATCGAGCCGAGGCGATAACGCAATAAGGATATAATCACGAGCGCGGAGTGAGGGTAATTAGCGCGGGAGGAAATCCGATTAATGCGATGCTCTTTAAAGTTCACACTGAGGCGCGGGCGGCGCCGCCGACTAGTACGGTCGCCCTCTATATTGAAGCCACATTCTTCATCGAGTGGAATTCATGCCTTTACCAAAAATAAGCGATCGTTTCTCTATTTAGTTTATAATAAAATGAATACAATATTTATGTTAAACTTTTTTGAAAATTACTAGATATCAAACAAAGTTATAAACTGCATTTGAATTGGCCTATTAACGAATATTCATAAATCTAAACATAGCACAAGTTGTCATGAATCGCATGTATAGATACATGCGATTCATGACAACGCATCAGTTTTAATACTCTTATACTACATCCCTACGCGCGCGGGCCTGTACACGGCACGATCACTACCCACACACGACTCATCATTTTTATTTGGTCGGCGCTCGCCGCGCCATTCGTTAGCAGGCGGCGTCGCGCCGCGCTAAATCACGCTCTGCAGCTATTTACGACAGTTATAGATTCGAGGATGCGTCGCGCTCGTACATCAGCGGCTTTGGATACTCCCGCCGCCGATCACGCGCCGTCTAAAAACCTAAACTACCAATAACTTAGATTTTGTTACTATTGACGCGACAGCGTCTAGCCGTGCTCGGCAATTTCGAAGGCTTAGTTCGTGATGAAGCGGTCCATCTAAAGCGATTAATATTAAAAATAAAGCCGACCTTTCAAAATAATCTCGCCGGACTGCGCTGAAATATTACGCCGCGGCGGTCTAATCCGCCCTTTGTTCCGCGCGCGGCACTATCTGCGCCCCGCACCCTGCGACCGTCCTAAAATATAATCTCGAATTATTCTAACAAAAGTTATCACCGGCGAGCCCCAAAATAATATAATTTCGTCCGGAGCCTTTGGAGCAGGTCCTTATTTATACGGAAGAGATTACTTGCGGCACTAAAAAAGTTGGTGAGGTCGGCGGGCGCAGGTGTGCGGGAGCGGCGCCGCAGACGCGCGCGCCGGTTTATGGGGCTCTCCCGCTAACGTGTGGCCACTCGCTCTTAATACTACCCTGAACTATGCTCGTTGGATATGAGAGAGGAGGCTCCGACCGCCGGCTAACGGCCGGCCCATTCCCGCGAGTTACGGCGTGCCTGAGAACTGCTGAAATTGTTTCCTTGCGCTTAGTAATACCGCCGTAGTTATTGTTGACGCGCTGCAGAGCGCTGATCGCGCCGGGAAACTCGCGGCTCATAAATATAGATTGTCAGAACGTCAGTTTCATTGAACTTATCACGATACATCGCGTTCCGCTTCCACGGAATCTACTTATGTTAAATTAATTTCGGCCGCCGGCAGAGTTGCGAAATGTTTTGTTTAACAAATAATTTTACCCTAAACTTCAACTTTTGTTAACAGCTTCAAACTATTTTCTTGAATAACTTGTACTCCTGTTGTATTATCACATAAATTACAATGATCTGGATGTTCTCAATATTGCATATAAAAAAAACAATAAGCATAATAATATTTTCAAACATCCGTATCCGTACCGATCGTCGCTTTCGGATATAAAGTTGTTTCAGGCTCAAAAGCGTCAAGATAAACCCTAGAGTAACCTAACTAACTCCCACATCAACCAATGTCCACCGTAGGCTTTCACTCGTCATTACTGCATAACAACGGAAACAAAATTTCCACTCAACATTCTAAACCAGGTCCAGTGTAGTGGCACAGCTAAGAGCTCTGCCCTCGGCACCTGCGCCGCACTTTACGACGACACACCGTGTGCGCCGCTCTCTGCGGTGCACTAACACCATCTTACTGCTCCGCGGTAAGCTGCTACGTTACAAGCTGACTGGGGCACTAAATTCTCGTTTCGATCGAAGCGGCAAGAAGTGCCGTGTCATTCCGACGCTTCCAGGATCTATTTGTATTCCGGCAACACGGTGGAATAGTTTGGGGACAACTTGGAAACTAATTATCTCCCCTCCTGCACTCGCGGTGTGTCGACGAGGAGAGACTACTTTTCCGCTTCACTCTATCCCGCAGAGCGACTTCCTATTAACCATTTAAGAACCTGTTTATTCAATAAAATATAATGATGACATCGAAGGTCAGATATTTGAGCCATCTAGGAATGACGGAGACGTTTTCGCTCTTGTAGTTAGTAAGTAACTAAATACAATATTTATTACTCTACAGCTACATTCAAATTTACATCTAAACTTATCAAACGTTTAAGGTTAAAGTACCAATCATCCCTATAGTTCTCAAAATCATATTTACAATATTAACGTGATACAGAGTGACATACGCTCCCGGCTCAGATCCACCGTCATACCCGATATGATATGACGCATCGCCTTGCTCGTGCATACTTCACCCGACGCATCCGCGGATCGCGGAGCGACAGTCGGCTAATAAGTAATAAAGCATAACCCGCCGTCACTGCACTTACGGGGAGCGACACTGTATACGTATAATGGATATTGGATCTCGTCGCAATCCCGGCGAACCGAGCCACGACGACTTGAGAGCTTGTACAGACATTTTTGACTTATCGCTACAATAGCTTAGTTGAAGGTTTTAATGAAGATTTGTATAAAGGGCTTAACCTAAATGAAATGAGAAAACTTTAAGTACCTATTCTGCAAATAGGCCACAAAGGAACTTTTCAAAGCTCCTAGCGCATTCCACGAGACCATTATTGATAAGAACCGAAAAATAATCTCCAGAGTAAGTTACTTTCCAGTTTTGGAACAATTTGGAAGTTATACTTAATAATTTAATTACAACTAGAGCAAAAAATATACAAATCAGCTATCCAATGGCCTGGTGAGGCTATCTGAAACAAGGGGCTTTCGGTAATTTACAAATTAACGATTTAAGCCCTAATAATATACATTCCTGGGTTCGAATCCCGGCAAG
Organism: Apotomis capreana; assembly: GCA_947623375.1. Taxonomy (NCBI): domain Eukaryota; kingdom Metazoa; phylum Arthropoda; class Insecta; order Lepidoptera; family Tortricidae; genus Apotomis; species Apotomis capreana. Next base: position 29,453,482 of record OX392504.1, read on the forward strand.
GGCAAATATTTGTGTGATGAGCTCGAATATTTGTGCCTGGGTCATGGATGTTATTTATATCTAAGTACCTATGTATTTATCTATATAAGTATGTTTATCGTCGTCTAGTGTCCATAACACAAGCCTACTAGAGCTTAGTGTGGGACTTGATTGATTTGTGTGAGGTTGTCTGATGCTTTTTTTTTACATTGCCATGGCAATAGTTGGAATAAATGTCGTATACCGCCCTGAAAACATGTACATATGTTGCTAATATTCTTATTGTAAAACAATGGTATGTAAAGTTTTTTTTTTTGCTTAGTACTTAGGTAGTATATAAACGGGCCCCTTGGCCTAATAGCCTCATCTTACGGTAGCAAAAAGTGTTGGCCGCAGGTTCAATTAATCTGGTTATAATTATGATCAATCAGTTTGTTCTTATACAACTTTGTAAAATGAAGAGGAAACTGTACAGATAACATAACACATACCACACTTACTTTCTACAAATCTGTATAATTATCTTTGTTGTTTCTTTGTTGTAGTTGATTTACTGAGGTTACGAAGAACAGATATGGAGGCTCTTACAACACTCTGCTGATTCCCAGAGGCGCGGGGCCACAAAGCTGAATAATGGCCGGCTACACATTAAATTCAATCGGCCATGTATCTGATCACCCGCCATCAACGCGCCGGCTGCCACGGCCGGCAATATTCCCGGCGAATTAATTACGGCCGGAAAAATACAATAACGCGCATAAATCATTGATAAAGTGCAATGAATAATGATTATTCATTTCGTCGTCCGCTCCGCGTATCGGCGGGTTGATTTATCGGCGTGCAGCGGCGGGAATAAATTATCGGCGCCGGCCGCCGCCATCCACACCTTCCGCGCCGACGACAGCGCCGCGGGCTGAGCTTCGAGAATGCTAATTTTCACCGGTTCTCGTCTAATTTCCCGCGTCACAAAGTTACCCTTCACTTCGACAGAAAGAAAGAATTACTCATACTAACACAAACACGTCAATATTTATAGAGACAAATATAGGATCGAAATAAATGTAGGTCGAGAGTTGTTTGCGGCGCTTGTTTGTCCCCGCGCTGTTTGCGCCGCTCAGCCGCGCTCGTGCTTCGCGATTAGCCCGCGCTGCACTTTTTATTGTCGAACGCGTGTCCGCCTCACAAAGCTGCCCATGAACCAGGCTAAGCCCACGCCACACATACACGCGCAATATAATATCTGTTATTGCGTTACCTGGGGAGAGTCACTTACAGCGTGCAGGGCTCCGCGGGAAACTACGCCGTCTCCACGAATGAATACATTACTCCAACTTTAATCATTAATGCCGTCCTTATGATTAATATTTACATTAATTTTATGCAAATTGCCGGTTTGACGCTAATTTCTGGTTATTTACGAGGGCGACGTGGCGCGCGCGCCGACGCATCACGGTTTAATCTTTATTACGCAAGTTGTGGCCACGCAGTCTCCTGATTAGCGAAACTTGCGCCCTGAGAATACTCCGAGCCGCGGCTCCGTTTCAGGTAGCCTACTAAGATACCGCCGGATTTGACCAAACTCGTCCCTCATTAAATTTAACAAATGAAATTAGAACCAAATTGTTGGAATTGATCATTGTATTCCATTTCCTTCGTTGACTAAATCAGTTATTTTACTTTATATTTTAAATGGGTGGGCAAGTTTAGTGTTGTTTTTTTTGTCTTTTTGACATACTCGCAACACACAAAACAGTCTTTAAATCGAACCATTCAACACCGATGCCACATACCTACTCACAGATACCACTTCTCTTTTTTTGCCAGAGGTTAAATTAAAAATAGCGTTTACGAAGCTAACAAAGGCACGTCGCTGTCCGGCGGTCATTGTCGTAACGTGATCCCATCGCTGCGAGCCGCCGCTCGGAGGGAGCGCTGTCCGAGCCCGAGGAGCTCACGTGCTGCCACACTAGCGCACCTCTAGTGTACGGCGGACGCGGCCCTGACTCCTGACCTTTGCTGCAACACCGGATACTCCGAAATTGTGTTTGTCTCGAACAAAGGATCGTCTAATAATATAATGTACTTGCCGATAGCGCGCTATCTCTACAGCAGCAGTAAATGAACGCTTGAGGGCTCGTAAAGGTCTATTCAAGATAATTAATTTAGCTGTTTATTTAAATGGGTTTCAAATGTTTATTTAAAATAGGATTAGGAGTAAAGGAACTAACCAGAGTAACATTAAAAAAACACAAGTATAATATTTATGTAAGGTATTAAGATTTCGTCTTCGTGGAATCCAGTATGCAGCAAATGTAAATCACATATTTAGAATGGGTCGTTCTCAAGCTCTGTATATAGTGTTGTGTTTGTGTGTCGGTCGAGTGGCTACCCCAGTGAGCAAACTGATGATAAAGACCAAGTGCCGAGCATGCCCGCTGCTTCAACCGTCGTTCATCACGTTCAAAACGACGAGGTAATTAAATAAACACCGTTCATAATCATTATTTCTGTACCTCGTATTTTGTACTCTCAAAGCCTGAGATACAGGATTCTCCTAGTTCAGGCACCAGTATTAAGAATGCTCTGTATAGATCTAAGACCTTTTATGCCATTTGTTATTACTATGATTTCATGAATAAAGATTTTATTTATTTATTTATTTATTTATTTATTATTTATAAAATAATGCATTCTCATATTTATTTTTTACCTTAGTTCCCTCAAATAATAATACTACAATATACCTAGATAGACAATACAATAGATACACGTAAGGTTCCCATTTTAATAGTTTTATAATCTGTACGTGTACCTACTCGATTTGTAGCGCTCCGATTTAATATAAAATTTCAAAGCTACACTTGAACTACTTGAGACAAACCAAATTGGTTTAACGATGCCGTTATAATAAATGTAATTTTGTTTGTACTTACTTATGAAATAAATAATAATACTCCAGCTTCTAACGACGCTCCACCTCGCCTCGCGAGCCCTTACACCTGCTAAGTTGAATAAATGCTGAGCTGTTGACTTAGACGCGGCTGTAATGAACATGCCTGCGCCACGCCTTACATTAATGATCAGCCAGCTAGAATAATCCGCAGCGCGCGGTGGCTTAGCGGGCTCGAATTTACCTCTGAATGAGTTTTCACGATTAGTCTCGCGTCGGCAGCGCGGCACCTAACCAGCGACCGTCCACTACAGCATGCGTGGCTGCGACGCGTGAGCCTCACGGAAACGCATCAATATCGAATTAAAATGTTCCGGCGAGCGAGCAGCGCGGCACAGCGACTAGTGCCCTCGAAGAACCTCGGCCTTTGACAATATAATTATGACTCTAGTGTGTGACGAGATCCGAATAACAAACGCTGTCATTCAAATGCAGTTCCGATTTCATAGAGATATTGAAGTCTTCCGGTAATTTGTGCGAAATGAATGATTTATTCGTGCAGGGACCCGCCGGGGCTAACCCTTGATTAATTATTGAAGTTACAAATAGCCCGCATCCCCCTCCCGCGCCGCCGGATCGCTTCCTTGTGTCTCACTTACAGGGACCAGGTTGTCGATCTCGATTGAGTGGTATAATAGTGATTCCGAGGTGAACGCTGCTCCATCTTTATTTTAGTCGCTTATACATGTCTTTCATTGAGATAGTCCTTTAGGAAGATGACACTTACGCATGGATTCCTTGCATACCTATAATGTTTAAACCTCACAAAGTCAAAGCAATGTCGGCCATGATTCCAATCTGCCAAAGATTTTCGTGTAGCGCCGAAAACTTTACAAGTAATGTTGAAGGCATGTAAATTTATCACAATCCGCAAGAGCGAGCGTTGGTCTCTACCGACATTGAGCAGAGACATTTTGTTGTGCTATTCCAAGTTGGGAAGTAACAAGTCGCGGGAAGTTGTCACATGTGCGGGTAATATGTGCTCGCGGCCGCAGCGGAGGGGAGGGGAGCAGTGACGAGGGGGGATTCGCGGTGCCGACGGCGCTAATTGCTTCCAAAACTTCGCACTTGACGAAACGGATTGCGGAGACGAGACGTCCTCGTGCACTCGCCGGTCGCGCCCGCGGCTCCGTCGTTTAGCCGAGAGACAGAGCTCGGGCTGACAGTTATTATCAAAGTTAGATTGACCATAAAGTCCTACGGCATGTTAACCGAAGTGCCCGACGTTGACATCGCAGTAAAATTTGAGTGGCTTCGGCCCGGGGCGTCCTCGCTATTATCTTTAATTACCCGTCGGTAATTAGCTCGCGCTCGATCGGACTCTTGGACGCCGAGGATCGAACTGCATCACCGTCGCATAAATGACGCAGAATCCAATTATACGACTCCTTGTGACACCGGCGCCTCACCTCCCCCCACCCCTCCCCTCCTCCGTCCTTTCAATTAAGTTATTAACGTTACGATCTCGGTCCCGCGGCGGAACTCTTTATACAAAATGCTAATTCCGACTTTTGTTCCGGTCTGACTCGTACTTCCAATTTGATTTTGCACCTTTTTATTGGACGCAAAATGAATCCAGTAGATAGAACATAATGGGCATGAACCCTTGATAAGCGCGCTCCGGACGGTTCTGCCACGGGATGTATTGTGACAGCCTCCAAAGTGAATATTTATTTTGAAAATGTCGGAGGTTACGTGTAGCTGAAGTATATACAGATATAAAAAAGACGTTATAATTTCTTTTACTTTGGAAACAGGTAATGAAACAGTAAAAACTCGTCTATCGATCTCTTTTTGTTTCGGGCATCCGACACTCGACTCTCTCTCCAAAGCATTCCTTGAAAGAGCTAATTAAAACTTAGAGTCGACCGCTATACCGTTTAAATTAAAGTAAAATATTGTAGTTAACTATGTAAATAAATTCAAAATATGACGAATTCTGAAACGAGCTAGATTTAATTGGCACGCCCATGTTAGTGGTAACTAACAGTTATTTCTGCAGGTAATATCAGATCTGCTCTTAATTAATGGTTTCGTCTTTCGGATCCACCGAATTAGCTTTTACAAATAAAATGTTGAAACAGTCGTCGTGATCGAAACTCATCTCGAATTTATAGCTCAAAGACCACCTGTCGTATATACTTACCTTAAATTGTAATTTTTCTTTGTTAGCATATTTTCTGGTTACCTATATTTTGAGAAGCATGATACAAAGAGTACTTGTATTGTTTTGTATATACACACCCTCATAGAACCACGCGTACCAAGAAGTTTGGCAATCCCTTCATCTGCCGAACCATTAAAATATGGAACTCTTTGCCGGCTCATGTGTTTCCTCCTTCTTATAACTTGTGGGACCCTTCAAACGAAGCGTGAAGGAGCATCTCTCGGACCAGCATGGCAGTGTCAACTGACATGGCACGGTTGGTTTCCTGTCAGTTGCCATTACGACTTAGGCTCCCCTTTTTGCTTACTATCAGGCAAAGTGGAGCCACTATTTAGTGCCGTTATAAAAAAATATATAATGCTGTTTTCTATGGACTTCTGTAATTATTTCCTGACTCTGTCCATTCGTTTGTGACACAATTAGCAGAGAATCCGTTCTAACGTTTAACGTGTGGTTGTTACAGCGTCGGAGACGGGCATAGGCGTGGGTGGCATGGCGGGCGCGGCGGGCGCGCTGGCGCTAGGCGCGGGCGCAGCGGCGCTGCTGGCGGGCGCGTGCGCGCTGTCGCGGCGGCGCCGAGCGCGCGCCAAGCCGCCGCCCGCGCAGCCGCCGCGCCGCGCGCCCGACCCCGCGCCCATCGACCTCAAAAGGCCCGACCACGACGACGCCGAGCCCGACCTCATTCCTAATAATTACTGTAAGTGTTGTTGGGTGAATCAAGTTTTAAGTGCACCTTGTTGCTATGGTTACGCAAAATTTGTCCCTCGGACAACCTAAGCATTTTTCTATGAAACAGTAGGTATGAAGATGTCACTTGGACAACGGGGACAGAGTAAACGACACAAAAAAGTTGATTCACCTTGTTACTACGGACTTCAAACCCATATTCTGTGAAAACGCTATACCCGTAACCGGTTCCACTGATGATTTCCAAATGACGTAAGATTATCTAAACAAACTTACAGATACTTACTACTTACACAAGTTACCGTTGTAATCTTCTATCGTTGGTTTAAAAAGTCAACATTATGTCCCAGGCCTAGTTTTTTTTTTCAACTTTCACCGAAACATCACAACCCGCTGTCGCTGCATTCTACGTTTATAAAGTGTATTCTCAATTTCCTGCTTCAGCTTCAACTGTGATTGTCGCAATCACAATCTTGTTGCATCTCATAAATAATAAGCTACGCGAGCGCGGCTCGACCGTCATCCCCGTATCAACTCATTCCGCAGATCTACCTCACGGTAATGCAGCTCGTTTGTTATTGTCTTCTCTTTCACTTCCATTATATCCAGCTATCCTTCCTATATTGTAAAAAAATTGCATTAACCTGTGATTCTATCATAAATTTCTCGTTGCATCTAGTTATATACGGGCATGCCTCGCTGCGAGCGGCGTGCCCTCCTGCGATAAGGTGTGTTATGCTTATCGATGTGTTTCGGCCGAATGCCTCTAGAACACCGCTCTTTTCCCGGCTGAGACCCCGCTTTTATAGAACTCCGTCTTCGTTCCCTATATGTTAACGCACTCGTTGGAAACTAGTAAGTGAAACAGTATTTAATCTGTCAGGGAAACATACCTTTTATTTACGTCATACTTCGCGTCAAAACGACTTTGTTCACAGATTCGTTGTCTCTTGAGTTACGATTATTGTCAAGATTTGGTATTCTTCGTTAAGGCCTTCCTGCGACTGTATGAAATGTAATACGCTACAGGATGCCTAGATTAGCCCCGGCACCGGGCGCCCGGCAGCCTGCAGGTCGCCAGCAACGTGCGCTACTAATGAACGAAGTTTTGCTCCACAACCGACTCGCTCCGAGGACGCGCACTCATTGCATTCACCAATAAAAGAGTGTGTGATGTCATAAGACAAATTCACTTCGTATACACTCCTTTGACGCAGGTTTTTACCCTCACACACATTTGTTGAACACCCGGCGTCATCCTAGGCGTTTCGGAGCAGAGCACATTCACTCAAATAACAGCCGAGATATTTTGAGGACAAAACCTGCCGAAATGAGAAACAAATAAATATATGCCGCCTAATATAGATCCCAGAATATTTCAAACCTACCCGAACGCAGACGGCCTTCATTTCTGATTCGTAATATACAACCTTAATATAATCCCATCAACAAACACTCTAGTCCCAAATTACCTCCGAAACAAATGCGAATCGTTCAATTGAATGATTAATTTCCTCAGCAAATAAATAGGGCCTTCAGTACGATCTCATTTCGATTCGGAGCGACGAGCGCTACGTATATAGCGCGGTGCGTGCGCGCGGCGACGGCGGCGCGGCGTGACGGCTCCAGGCATGACGTCTTTTAGAAGTAGTCCAAAAAACATACCTTTTTAATGACAAAATCATGTATAATATTTTCGTCGGTTTTCGCGACTGTCACACATTAAAAAAATATCACGTACCTATATATTAATGATTAGAGCCTCCCTGAGGCTTCGGTAGGTTTCCAATAGGTACCATTGTCGTTCATTTAGTCCTATTATTATTATGCACCACCTACTAATTTCAAACATTTTTTTTTTCAACCACTCCGCTACCTAAAGGTTGTCTGGAAGAGATCGCTATTTAGCGATAAGACCGCCTGTTGTTTACCTCTGCCTGTTATTTTAATGTATTTCATGTTGTGTTGTATATTCCTTGATGTTGGAGGTGTGCAATAAAGAGTATATTTTGTATTTGTATTTTGTACCATTGTTAAAGGTTGACTGAGAAAATGTAATTTGATAAAGACAGTTACACACTAGCCAGAAGGGCATTAATTATTATATTATAGAAATAAATAAATGGTAAATAAAAATAAAAGGGAGGTTTACAATGAAACGAAAAATTGAAAAATTTAATGGTTCAGACAGGCTTCGAACCTGCGTCTCCAACGGCTTTCCGGGCCAACACAGGCATCCTACCAACTGGACCACCGAACCTGATGTCAGAGCCATTGAATCTTTCAACCAGTTGCTTCAACATGCCTTAGGGTGGCATCGTAGCGCCATCTACCGTAAAGATTTAGACTTTATAGCCGGCACCATCGTCTCAAATTTGTTGAGAATCGATAGTAACGATGTGTTTTCCTGAGTGATTAATACACCATTTCACTGAACATTATGGCATATTTTGTTACTTTGAGACTTCATATATGTCACGTAATGCAACTGTTCGGCTGTGTCGCCATTTGCAAACTAGACAGCCATTTGACTCAAAATTTACGCCCCGCCTTAACTGACACAAAATCCGTGGGGCCATTTTCCGACGCTAGTTAGGCTTCTATGTTTTATTCGTTCGCTGGTTCAGACAGGATTCGAACCTGCGTCTCTAACGGCTTTCCGGGCCAACACGGGCGTCCTACCAACTGGACCACCGAACCAGATGTCAGAGTCATTGAATCATTGAGGTTCGAATCCTGTCTGAACCATTAAATTTTTCAATTTTTCGTTTCATTGTAAACATTTGGTGTACGTTAGCAGACGTTAATGCTTTAATAAAAAAATAATAAAAGGGAGGTTTAAATAACTAATATACGCGATATCATCCGTTTAAATGGTTTTGTTTAAAATCATGAATCTTATTTTTCGTTCTACAATCATTACTCAATGTATCGTTAACTCGCTAACTGATGCACAACCTCTTCACTTTTCTCTCAATAGGTACTACACTGGCCACTTCATTTATTTTTCTGATATCGCGTCATTGATTTGTTTATTTATTTAATTCCTTATATTTCACAGCATACTCGTAACAGTAGAACCAAATCTCTGATCTTGATACATTTACCATTACACGTTCCTTACACGTTCTACCATTACCTACCACGTACAACACCAATACATATACTAGAGAAACTTGAAAATAAAATTGTAATACCGCTCGCTTTCAAATTACGCTCTATCTATCTATCGAATCTGATTGAGTATTAGCCCGGTGAATGGAGGCCGAAATAAGCTAATAGACTGCGATTGATGAATACAAACCCGGTTCGACTGCAGTGCGGCCGCGCACGCCCGGTCGCCAGGCGCTAATTAACAGGTCGTGTGCGGCCGCGCTAACGACAGTTTGAGCCGACGACGAGCGACAAACTTACCTCCTCGATTCCTCGTCTGTGCTCGAGCAATTAGTCTCCCATCTGACGCACGCAGCTCTCGAACGAGTTACGGACGTTATGGTTTAGTCGAACTGTTGCAAAGCCGAATGACATTGTGTCTGGTGTGTGGCAGAAATCCGAATAATAATCAGCATAAAATGGACTACGATTGTATCTGCGTCCTCAGCAAATCAGCACGGGCCTATATCACGCATTCCTTTATTAAACCAATTTAATTAGTTCCTTCAGAAGCAGTGCAAATCAGGAAAGATCATACTCATGCAGACATTTCCATTTTGAACTATTTGCATTAAAGCATCCACTAAATGAATTTAGAGTGCTATGAAAACGTAATTAATGGTCGTTTGACGGAGCGAAGACTGTAGAAACTTGCCGTCGGTGGCGGAGAGGGGGACTATTAAAAAGCCGTGTAAATCAGTTTAATGTCCGGCGTACGTTCGAAACGGTGCGTGATAATACGTACACATTACGGAATTATTGCCGCCATAACTCAGCGAGCGGCGCGGAAAAACGTTGCGTTCGCCGACCGACGGCCGCCGGCTCAGTAGCTCTACCATGAGTTTACAAATACCGTACTCGATTGCGACTACGTAACGGATTTGTATGGAGATTTTTTACAGCGCCTCTAGCGGATACGTATAGAACTACCAGAAGTGGTCGGCACCATAAGTTGTATTTGCACGCTAACGTTAACTCGATTCGAAAGTGCGTGTAGTAAAATACGTCACGCAAATACACCTAACTTCACATCAAATGAATCCGTCTCTTTCTAACTATATTGACATGGCTGAGTAAGTATAATATTAGCCCTTAGAGTAAAGAAATATCAATAGTTCGTGTTACTAAGTAGAAACCTATGACCTTATTGCTATCTCTGTGTAGCACATCAAGTGCCCGCAAGATAAAACGAGACGACAGAATATTTGTCAACACGTCAAATTCAAGGACGTGTTCAGCACATGTGTCTTTTTTGTTGTTGTAAGCGACGCTCAAATAGATTTATCGATATCGAAAAAACTATCATTATGATTATAGTTGCTAAGATTTGACAACACTTCATATTTTTAAGACTACAATTTTATTACTTTTCTCTATTGCACTTATGAGGTTGAGCTTAACATTATTGACAGTTAATTTTTTTCACTATCGGTGTTGAAGACTAACAGCTCTATGCATGCATAGTTGTCGTAGATTTCGGTTATTTTATGTATTTTCTTACATTTCTTCACATACTTGCAGAAAAATAAATTCAAGTGTACACGATGCAGAGAGTATTGCATTTGTACACTTTAATTTATGTCTATATTAATTTTCACCTTTACGAATGAAATTTTAACAATTAATGTCAATAAATTGATTTATTCATAAAAATAACTTCTTATGCTTAACTTTAATCCTGTAATATAGAATATAATATTAAAATAAATACGCGGGTTTTGTATGTATTTTTATTGTTATCGCTTTGGTTCACTTGGATTTTATTACAATTTTCTTAGTGCAAAGATAAAAAACAGAGCATTATAAAAAATCTCCAAGATTAAGTTTTGCGATTCAATTCAGCCTCACCTTGAAAAGGATTCCAAGCTTATGGAATACTATCTTTGCGGAAGATTCAATAAAGATTTAAGTCAAAGTATAGCGAGTTAATGCGAAAAAAATTGTAGATAATCGTCAGTGATGTCATTATCATCTGCTTACTCCCCTACTTTATATGGTAGCTTAAAAGTCTTGACAGACTGGCCTTTAGGACAGACAGAGGCCTTTGTGACGTTTAGGCTTGAACGGTGTGAGGTCTTCAACATCCTATCTTCCAAAATCTATGTAATAAACCTTCCTCTTGAGTCACTCTATCTATTAAAAAAAAAACCGCATCAAAATGCACTGCGTGGTTTTAAAGATGTAAGCATACATAGGGACAGACAGACAGACACCTGGAAGCGACTTTGTTTTTTACTATGTAGTGATATAATATAATAGTAGTCTTATCGATGTCGTATCGATAAATCTATTTGGGCGTCACTAACAACCAAAACTTTGACTCATGGGTTTTTTCTTTGTAGTCGACGTGTTGACAAAAATCGTCGTCACAAAGTATCTGTCGTCTCGTTTTTTCTTGCGCAAAATTGACGTGCTTTGCAGAGACACAGATATAATCGTAGGTTTGTACTAAGTAACACGAGCTCTATGGAATTTTCCTTACTCTAAAACCCGATCCAGACCTTCCGATCCGATCCGATTTATCGGAACAAATCGGATAATGTGTAGTGCAATTGTCCGATTTATCGGAAGAAATCGGATAATGTGTAGTGCAATTGTTAAACCCGCTCCAGACGTTCCGATCCGATCCAATTTATCGGAAGCAATCGGACAGTGTGTAGTACAATTGTCCAATTTATCGGAAGAAATCGGATAATGTGTAGTACAATTGTTAGGACATTTCTTCAGATAAATCGGATCGGATCGGAACGTCTGGAGCGGGTTTCAGGACATTTCTTCTGATAAATTGGAACGGATTGGAAGGTCTGGAACGGGTTCCGATTTCTTCCGATAAATCGGACAATTAGGCTAGTTGACTCATGTCAAATTGTAATAAACTAACGTTTATTCCGTATAGTATTTAGCAAAGGAAACCTAAATATATATTTTTTAATTCATCAAAGTGAAAGATGGCTGAAAAAATTGAATTTGAAAATATGGTTTTTAACCTGTATTTTGAAATGCTTAAAACGCTGTCCGCCATGTTCGCTTATGATAGTGACGTCATCGGTCATGTAAACAAAAATGAAAGTCTACTTTGACGACTTCGAATAGTGCCGTCCCTCTCGGTCTCCTGTCAAAGTATATTGGAGTGAGCGGAATGGCACATTACGACGGTCTAATTTCCAATATTTACAGGTAATTCTACGTTACACCACAGATTAGCAAAAGGCAAAAATTGCGGACGGCGTTTTTGACTGTTTATGAAATTTCTAATTTTCAATTGATAAAGCTTTCTAGTTTTCACAAAAATACAAGACATTTTTTTAGAGCTAGTAAGATCATTATTAACCATTTCAAATACATTTCAAAACTGAGTCTACTAGCCTATTGCACTATGTATACATTATCCGATTGCTTCCGATAAATCGGATCGGGTCGGAAGGTCTGGAGCGGGTTTTAATCGGATCGGAAGCAATTGGATAATGTGTAGTGCAATTGTCTGATTTATCGGAAGAAATCGGATAATGTGTAGTGCAATTGTTAGGACTTTTCTTCCGATAAATCGGATCGGATCGGAAGGTCTCGAACGGGTTTAAGCCCGCTCCAGACCTTCCGATTCGAGCCGATTTATCGGAAGAAATCGGATAATGTGTAGTGTTTTAGGTCCTAACTATTGCACTACACATTATCCGATTTCCTAACAATTACGCTACACATTATCCGATAAGTAGGATCGGATCGGGTAGGATCGGAAGGTCTGGAACGGGTTTTAATGGCGCCGCGCGCCAGTCACTTTGACATTTCATTCTCAATCTTGACTTCACATGCGTGACGTCACATCCATAAAACGTAAATAGAAAAGTGAGATTCATCGACTTTATTCAAAAAATATGGATACAATGGTATAAAGGCAGTGTTTGTTTGGTGTGTAGTGTCACAGTGTACAAATACATCTATAAATACTCCACAGAAACTGTTTGTTTCTTACCGGCGAAACGCAAAAGACGAAAAATGTGGCTACGGGGAGATCCGAATGCCATTCTATCACATTAATGTATTTATGTGTGAAGATCACACTCAATCACACGTAAGTAACAATTATTTTTTTCCGTACGAGCTAGTGTGGATAGAACTATCAGTATACTTAAAACAAAACAAAATAACATCTTTAATTCCTAACCTATTGGATGTGGCCTTAGATTTATTAAACCCTATATTGTTTACAACTACAACACGTCACTCGGGAATTACAAACATTTTTATATTATGTTGTTTAGCTTATCTATGTTCTTTATAATTTTATGTGCTGTTTTGTTATAAATATAATATTAGAATATGGTATAAGATAGTTGGTTTATCAGTTATGTTAAATTTCAGATGGAAAAAAACCCAAATAACTACATGAAGTACAAAAAGGGCTTTAGTCAGAAGATATTTCTTACAGATGAGGCTGTTCCAAGTTAATTTCACCGTCAAGATGATTGCAAGAGGTGGCTGCCTGATACTGGATCTCATCGAGAAATTGTCCTTGTCACAGAATGATGCTATAAATAATTGAGCCTCCAGGTATGATATCTAATTTTACAAAAACTGGGCAAGTGCAATTCCGACTCGCGCATGAAGGGTTCTGTACCATAATCTATAACAAGTTTGTTGTATGGGAGCCCCCCTTAAATATTTATTTTATTTTACTTTTAGTATTTGTTGTTATAGCGGCAATAGAAATACATCATCTGTGAAAATTTCAACTGTCTAGCTATCACCGTTCTTGAGATACAGCCTGGTGACAGACGGACGGACAGCGAAGTCTCAGTAATAGGGTCCCGTTTTTACCCTTTGGGTACGGAACCCTAAAAATCTAATAATATAATTATAATTTTTATGTTTACACTTAAATTATGTTACTTATCTTGAATATTTATTTTTTCAGAATTGCCAAAAACTCAAGATGAATAGTAATTTATCAAAAATCCTCTAATACCTGCAGAAGACTGTTCGAGTAAGAACAAAAGAAAATGTGCATTATAGAAGCAAGGCCGTGCAGACAATATACCAAAATCTAAGTATTACCACAACGCTAATGAAAGCAACTGCCACTTGTCGTTACACACATCACCTTTCAAGATTTTTCTATGCCGTCCTAAAAGATCTGAGTCAGGAGTTGTCAAAACGGCTAAGAGAAAAATTGTCCTTGATGATGAAAATTGAAAAATCACATAGTGATATGTCTTGTTTTGAAAGGGTCATTCGTCGCCTGCCTTCCTCATCATTAAGGGTTACTGTTACCAAAATACTGTGCATTTAATTGAAAAGAAACCTTTGTTGTTTAGTATAATTTTATAGTGACCTATATAAACCATTTAAGTATATGTTTGATTAAGTAATTGATTACTGAATGTAATGTATAATATCCTGTTGGTAGAAATTAAAAAAAGTATTTTAATCTTTTTGAGTTGTAAAGATAACAAAGTTTATTAGAAGCGTTTCTATTAACATGTGCTTACATACTAAAGATGTTATCATGTTGCAAGAGAAATCAAAAAATTGAAAAACATGAATTATATGAATAAAACAGTTTAAACGGATTATATTATGTATATTCTTTATTTGAGTCTTCCTGACGTGTTGGCTACCTATGGCAACTTTCCAGTACCGTACTGCTGTGGTTAGCTGAGAAAAAACAATTTTTCTCTGCCAAACTTACATTTGGGCAAACTAGGTACAGTCGCCATCAGTTATATCGCAGCATATAAGGCGTTCATAAATATGTGAACACGACCCTTATTGACTGGGCGTTACAGTACATGTTCACATATTTATGAACGCCTTGTATGCTGCGATATATCTGATGGCGACTGTACATACACATTTCATATATAGCCTGTGAAAGACGGCTGTAGCTGTCAATTACAAATCGTGCCACTGATGCCATGTCGGCCACAGTCGTCCAAATTTCAATCAAAAACTTTGTAATTAAAAAGGCTGCAACTAGGTACTTTTGGAGCACTTCTTTATGTTTTGTAGTGACTTCAGTGGCACGTTAAATAGTTTCACAGCTTGGCATTAAAAAGGTTCATTATAAAAAATTAAAAGACATGGACTTAATGAGTAATAGTTATTGACGTGCAAGCCTGAAAAGTTGTTATTAGTGTTGAAATTGAAAGCTGAGCGAGTGAAGGAATCTACTCACTACAGCAAGGTAAAAAAATTAAAATCAGATTTTATTTTGCCCTCTATTTAAGGCTTTTTCGCTATGATCAAACATGTTTCTTAATATATTGATGTTATTACTTATTTAGAACTGTTATATTTGAAACCTACAGTTTGAATTTTTCATTGATAATTTTTTCCCAAAAAGTAAGTACTCAAGATTGACAAAATTCATATAGCAAAGTGGTGTTTTCAACTTATATTCGACTTTACACGATAAAAATGTGAAATAGCTTTGTTACTATCTAGAACTCAGGGAAAAGTATTATTGACATTAAATAGTTGGTTGAAATTATCAATATATTTGTTATATGAAAAATTGTACATTTAATAATGTATAAGGCCTCTTAACATATAAAATTTAAGATAACAATCAATCAATAATTTATTTGCAATAAAACATACTTAAATGGGTGCAAATACAAGTATAAAATAGAAGTAAAAGTAAAAAAATACTCACTTAAAATAAATACAATTTCAAGTAAAATCAATTCATTATTGATAACAAAATAAATTTAATTATACACATGTCGTATTTGAATGAAAATTAAATAAAAATTAAAATAATGACATTGAATACTTATTTAAAATTAATCTAGCGCTCTTGCATAAAATTCCTTAATTGAATAGAATGGTCTACTTGTAAAATAATCTCTTAATTTTCGTTCAAATACTCTGTAGCTACTATATTTCTTAATACTAATGTCCAATTGATTATAAGCTCTAATTGCAGTACTGCTTAGTTTTGTCAAAATATTTAAAATTACTCTTGGGTACTAAAAATTCATTTTTATTTCTTAGGAGTTTGTATGTGTTTTGTCTAGAGACTTTTAGTTGGTCTTTATTCCTAAATACATACAAGCAGACACAGTACAAATATAAGGAAACAACTGTCATAATTTTGTGTTCTACAAACATGGATCTGTGAGTAACAGGTACATGTGGACACCCTGTAAGAAATCGCAGGGCTTTTTTTTGTTGTAAGAGCACCGCACCAATGTTTGTGCAGTCACACTCAACACACTCAAATCCAAACCATATTAACAAGAGTAAAGTATACATATTAAAAATTTACATGCATCACAGAGAATCACAATCATTGTGTTCAAAATACAAATGACTTTTGCACACTAGCAGAAAGACTGAATAAACTTCTTTTAACACTACTTTGGCTAATTTTTGTTTATCAATGATAAAGCAGTGCAATTAATATTGCATAATACCAGTATGTTTGTAATCATGTTGATTCAATTGTCCTCATTTTTGCTTCTGAAATGAATTCATTATAATAATATATATAATGCAGTGGTCTGTACTGTAAGGGAAGTAAGTCCCTTCAATGTTTTTCTGAGTAATCCCTTTACTTTCACAGCTGTCACTGTAGAAAGAGTAAACTTTTTCCAGTAGCACTGTATAGAAGTGCATGAAGGCTCCTCGGACCGACGACGGACCCACATCCAAAAAGCAACTGTATGCTTGCATCCTCAAGCCGGAATTTCGCCTTCACTTTCGTTGACTCAGTCACATTGTATTCGGGTGTTCAGGGCACATTTTTCACTAAAACGTTCACTTTTCACATAGCGGATTACATTTTGTACCTACATAACTTGCAGCGTGGTTATTCTTCATATTATTATAGGCTTTGCTGACATATTTTACTCTAAAAATGTCTTGCAGACATTATTTGGATCACTAATAATTGAAAAACATTATAAAACAAAAAATCTAATATGATTTCACCCTTCGATTTGGCAGTGAGAGTTATAACTACAGTCGTGAGCGTAATTTTCGATAGTTTCGAGGTGAACCTGTCAAATTTGAATCTCATGGTGCCGACATTGTCACGTCACGTAAACGATACTCGCTACCGTAAATCCGCCATGTTTTATTTTGGCCGCTATGAATCTTCCTCATTCTCTTAAGTTTAGTTAGAAAGAGACAGATTGATTCGGTGTGAAGTTAGAACAAACGTTGGCGAGTGTCTCATACACTCACACTACCGCAATTTACGTGTGTAGGAGTAACTCTATTCGAATTGCGTTTCCTCGCAAGCGAGGATAGTCGGCGTGTCGACAGTTTTCGAAACCAACTCATGGTAGAGGTACAGGTGACGGCCGTCGCCCGCGCCGACGACTACATCCACTTCATCTTCGGTGTACACCTGCGATACACTCCACTACACTACATCTAAATATATACACCTAAAACATTGGTATACTTATACAATATGTTTTGTTGTTTCGGTTTGCGTTACAGTAAGGTACCTAAATACTCCCAGATTTTTTTTAGGTTACTGCATTGACCATCAGACGAGTCAATATTATTATTTTTTAACTTCATTGCACAATATACAAAATAAGTGCGAATGACGGATTTAATGCCTTGTCTACCATCATATAAGGCATTCTCCACCATCAACCATTGAGTTAAACAGAATTATGTAAAGGACCGACCACGACTTGCGCGACAGCGGCAACGAAGGACGGTAAGTGTGTCTCGCTCACTCGTATGGCCGCCGCGCTCGGATCTCTCGCTCAACCGCTCGCCGCGCCGCTTGTCGGATTTGTGGCATGTCCGTACCTAATGGGTGAAAGATTAAAGGACATAGACAAAAAAATGATACAAACACAATTCAAATACAATATATGTACCTAAAGTAAAACATTACAAAGTAAATTAATCAGAGGTATAAATTATTGTCTAAGAGATGCTTGCGCAGCATGCGCTTGAACAAGAATTTGCTCTGAGCTTGTGAAGTGTGGTAGGTACGGAGATAATAATACGACGAGTCTCAGTGTAATAATGAATCTTTATTAAATAATTTCCAATGCTTATAATACTGACTTTCTTTAAGGTCATTTCCATAATTATAATATGGAACATTATTCCAAAGGGTAACACGTGTCGCATCACAATTCAAGGTTATCGATCAAGGTTGTGCTATAAAAGGATTTTACTATTGTTTGATGAATCATATGTGTGGATCAGCTGGGACCACAAACCAAACTTGTCTGATGGTGACATGAGAGGGAGAGCGTCCCAGCGGCCTATTGCCTGAATCATGAAACATTATACATGAAACCGGATCGGTGAAGAGGGACAGCGCGCTTAAGTTAACGAGAAGTATGAAGAGAGCAACCTGGGCGGGCAGTCACAAATTGAAATTTGGATTTGTGATTGTAGTAGTTGGATGAAATAGGATCGAATAGGGAATAAAGACTTTTCACCGGAAGAAAATTCTTAAGCCTGAAAAAGAGACCTTAGCGTGTTGGTCAGCCTACGGAAAATTTAGGACACCTGAGGATCACACGTAAGGTTACTGTACAGATAGCTGAAAAATCTGGGTCTGATCCTATGATGATTTTTCAGCTGTGATTCACTTGGGTGTGGCTTTGCATGAAATAAATCCTAGATAAGTTCTGTGAGATTCTACATATTTATACCTATGTAATATGTAGAATTTCACTGAATTTAAGAAGATTTTAACCAAAAACATAAAATTATCGAAAATGTTTGACCCGAATTTTAAACACGGTAAAATATTTTTGGTTAAATCCAACGGGGCATGAAACTAAGATTGGAAACCTAAAATAAGCATTTATTTCCATAGCGTTATCGCTATCCATATTCAGCGAGAGAATTAAATTTATTAGAAAACATAAAATATAAGGTGACCTCATATATTCATAGCGATCGGGGCCGGCGGTCGTAAATCCCGCGGTAATGAATGCCGTTTTCGCCGCAGTAAAAAGTGTGGTGCCCGCGGCCCGCTCATATCTTCCGCCCACCGCCGGGCCCACTGGTCCAATCTTTCACCCACCGTGGGGCCCGCTGGCCCACTCATATCTTCCACCCTATCCCTTTAAGGGCCGCGACACGCGAGTGGACCGGTGTTTTGACTCGACTCGATGATCGAAGCCGCTCCACGCTCATTCTACTAGCTTAAGCGTCCTGGACGTCATGAGACAAGTCTGAATAATTGTTGTTGTCGTTCACCTTACAATGTTTCCACGTCTCGTCCGAGTCTCATAGCATCAATGATAGCCCAGTCATCAGAAATAAGTTCAATGAAAATACTATCCTGAACTCTATTGGTTGAAAAACACTACTGAACTATAAATATGACGAGTAAAGATCATGATGAACCGGCTTAAGATGGCCTGAGATGGCCAAAGAAGATAATCGATCATTAAAACCAAGTAATAGCGTAACTTGATCTTTGTAAAACAGTTCTGATGAAAATAGCGTATCCGGGAAGATTAAATTAAATTTATATAGAGTACAATTATAAATTACACATAGTCAATTTACTTACACGAATCTATACGGTGATCGTCAACAAAAAAAACAAATTAGTAAGTCATAATTTTAGGGGAGGAGGATTTAGAGGAGCATTATAAATCAATGGCGGACTCCCGCGGCGCACCGTCTAAACGGCACTACAGTAGGCTCTTAATGAAGGCAATGCAAAGTATCCGGGAAGATTAAATTAAATTTATATAGAGTACAATTATAAATTACACATAGTCAATTTACTTACACGAATCTATACGGTGATCGTCAACAAAAAAAACAAATTAGTAAGTCATAATTTAATTGATAATTAAGAAAAAACCACATCAAAAAAATTCAAATATAATAATGTAGAATAAATTTAATATGACAACAAATTCAAAATATCACATAAATTAAATGTCATAATTCACCACAAAGGGTCTATAACAGTACACTATTAAACAACTTGTGTAATGTATATTCCAAGATAATCTTTAACTGAATACAAAGGATTTCCCAGTAAAATGTTTCTTAACTATCGTACTTCCCGATTTGCTTATTAGTTTACCGCGACCGCGACCTTCACCGGGCGGGCGTCGGCCCTATTCTGCGTACACCCAATTTTACGCCGGTGTGAGTAGGCACACACATACATAGATGTTAAGCTGAAGATAAGTGCGCCTTTGTACATGTATCATTTGATAGTTAAACTGTATTGTACCTGTTTTAAGGGCAATAATGTATTTACATACATACATATTTACAAACTGAGCCTCCGCCTAAGTCGTCGCAGACTAGTTTCTGACGACGTTCTGCCACTCTCTCTTCAACAAATTGATAAAAAATAAAGTCTTGGTCAACTTGTAGACATGGATCATACAAACAAAAGTCGTTTAGGACAACATTCTAAAGAATTATTCAGCATTCGCCTCTAAAGCTTTTAGTGGCCTTTTTAGGGTTCCGTACCCAAAGGGTAAAACGGGACCCTATTACTGAGACTTCGCTGTCCGTCCGTCCGTCCGTCCGTCTGTCACCAGTCTGTATCTCAAGAACGGTGATAGCTCTAGACAGTTGAAATTTTCACAGATGATGTTTTTCTATTGCCGCTATAACAAAAAATACTAAAAATAAAGTAAAATAAATATTTAAGGGGCACTCCCATACAACAAACTTGTTATAGATTATGGTACGGAACCCTTCATGCGCGAGTCGGACTCGCACTTGCCCAATTTTTTAAATCTCGCGACCGACTGGTGCGTCCCCGACCTGACATTCCTTGAGGCAGCCGTACAACCAGATCGCGCCGGTGCAGCTGCGCCCTAATGCTCCTCATTCAATCTCGGCACAATACATGCTCGTCTCGCTGCATTGTCCGATCGGGGATTTGATAGAGATTCTTATAAGAAAATTGTATCGCCCGCCGTTGCTCGCCGAGATTCTAAAGAAGATTAGATCCGATGTTCGATCGTTTTTCTTACAAGGAACGATAACCTTAATTTAATCAATCGAATCCTGATATTGGATAAGGATAAGAGAACGCTTTTCTTATCTCGCGATTTCAAATAATGTTTTAAAATAAACTAATACTGCTTATTTGTACACCAAACAGGTAACAGAGAAGTGGTACTCGAATTGTGGAAATGTGGCTTAATATTCCGTGATTTATTTAGTCTGAAAAGCCGGCGCTCTGCATCGGAATGAAGCTTTGATAGTGGCGATAGGTTTGACATGTTTTATGCTAACGCTGAGTGGATCACGGCCGGCGCCGGCGGCGGTGCGGCGGTGCGGCAGTGTGGCGGCGGCGGCGGCGCAGCCGCGGACGCGGTCGCGGCCTGTTTTCAATTCCGAGTGTCGCCACGTTGAATATTCACGAACGGCCATCAATATTCATGAATACACCATCGCCGTCGCTCCTCTGTTTCAAAATATTTTTCAATACACGCCGGCCGCGACGCCGCCGAGGAGCATTATAAATCAATGGCGGACTCCCGCGGCGCACCGTCTAAACGGCACTACAGTAGGCTCTTAATGAAGGCAATTTAAATAAACTTGGGCACATTAGTAGCGCGCGCGGGCGGGCGCGTGCGGGCTCCAATTAATTATTTCTTGCGTCGTGACTTGCGCTCGCCGTCTTTGAATGTAGTGATTAATCAGGTTTTTTCCGGGAGATAAATCTCCGCGATGCGCCGCTCCCCGCGCCCCCCGCGCCCCGCCGCCCGCGCTAATTTATGTGGACACCGCGACGCTAAACCCCCGGCTAAATAAGAGACCTACGTCAATTCATCTTCTCAATCCTTTCACTTTGGAAGTACCGTTTATTTTCAAGGATATATAAGCGGCAGAGAATATTGATTTAAGTTTCAGGGGTAAAAATAACACAATATTAATAATTCTCAAACAAGTATTAAAATTAAGATGGAAATATTATAATTAAAATCTTTCATAAAAAAATTAAACGAACGAAATGTTAAATAGGGAATTAAATAATTAAGACACTAAAGACATTTGTACGGTTACCCAATAAATCGAACATAGCAGAGATGTGCATGGCGTAACTTTACATCAGCATCGCAGTAGTCACAAACCCTGCCGGCTGCCCCTACGCGGTCCGCCGGCTCCGACGCTAATCGCCATCGCCGCCTTATCAGTAGGTACTAATCTCGTTACACATCCAATTTGCCGCCTCCACGGAAATTGGAAAAACTCCCGGCCGATATTCCCCGCGCGCCGCCCGCGGCCGCGCGACCGCACGCCGCGCCGCGGCCCTTTGTTATTGTCAACCAATTTACAAACATTAACGGGCTATAAATTGTTTATTACCCAATACACCTTTTCAGGATATTCTACGAGATGCGTTTTGAGTCACTCTTCTGACAATACGGTCTATGAATACCTATAGTAAAAAAATACTGTAGTGTAGTTGCTAGTAAAGTCAGGCCAAGTGACCGGGCTTTTCCTGAGATCTAATAACTTTTTTACAGGGACAAGCGTTATGAGCATGTGAGTCTTGGCCACCAATTTTACATGAAACATTTTTGGTGTTACTGTATAGACTGCAAAGTCTCTACATACATCTTTGGTGTCAGTCAATGTAATGTAAGGTTGGCCCGCTGGAGAATGTCGCGTGTTGCGCCGCGCCCCGTCGAGATAGTATTGTTGACTGATTTCGTAAATAGGAAGCCTAAGGGGTGTATCATATGGCGGCTTTTTGCGGCGATTCAGTAGCGACGCAGTTACGATGCTGTCGTTGGCCATATACCTCACACACGTAAATACGATTCTGCATCGCTACTACCCGATCGACAAATCGACAAATCGTACGAATGAAGTCGACTTTTTATCGATACAGTCGACTGTCCAAAGTAATTGAATAACCAATCGTGTTTTGTTTCAGGCGAGTCGGCGGCGGGCGGCGGGCGACTAGCGGCGGCGTCGCCCGCGCGGACTGCGCCCGCGCCTCTCTCCACACCAGTAAGTCTAACTGACAATGTAATAAACAAAACACTTGATTGTGGCTCAGTTATTGATAAATAATTATTATAATACATTAAGTCAATTCTTAAAATTAGCTATCTCTAACTATCGTTAATTTTCTAACAAAACAGAAAACTAAAGTCCCAATGTGTGATAACCTAACGGTTAGGTACCCCAAGTTCAATAGCTACTTAACTGTCATTTTCATATCTGTAACTCGTCGTTATTTACGTTATTTACGTCAATCGAAGTTTAAGATTAGGGATGATGTATGCAAAACACTAATTTAGTATTGGCAATTTGAAGTCACCCTGCATAATAATTAAAAAAGGCAGCATGTGCTTAGCTACGATATGTAAGGAAAAAGTGATGGTTTTATAGATCCATTACAATCTCAACTCGACACGTTGCAAATGCATTGGTTTATTAAAAGTCCCGCGCTCGCCGGAGCCGGCTGGATATCGCGCGGCAATCCATTTGTGCGTGCGGTCGATCGGCCATTACGAGCGACACACGCATCAATCCGATCGCATTCTCATCTCTTAAAAGCCTCCTCGTGTCGCCCTCCGCCCCGCCCGTCATCTGATATCGGGAATAACTCTTCCGCACGTGCCATTAGTCCGTTCCGCTCCGCCATATGACTCGAGCTCTGGAACTTCGCGACTAAATTGTTACATTTCTTTCACGACGTCAAATTAAGTGAGGTGGAATTCCCTTGAACGAGGTATGAGCGGGTGTAGAAGTGGGGCGGTAATGGCTTAGTGGAGTGAGCGCAGCGGTCGAGGGCAGTCTATTAGGCCCGGCTGCTGCGTCCGAGTCAGTGTCGCGAGCACCGTCTGCCGCGAGTTGTATCGGCGCTGGCTCTAATGCTCCGCTAATTAAATTCTTCCGGACACGGCGACTGTAGTCTCGAGTGACCGGCGAGACCGGACTTTATGAAGGTGGTCTAGAATTAGACGTCCTTACGTCCTACATCCGCCTAACATCAGTGAACATTTTAAATTACCTAGTTTGTTTATTTAGCTATTAGAACAAAAATCATACTGCGGTCTGATAGACTTCAATAAATATTCAAAATTATATCTGTAACAAAAAATTCCACAAATATGATATTACAAATAACAATCAACTTCCCCCTAAAATTCTTACCGACAAGTCAATCAATTTATCAATTCTGAATGTTACAATTTAAACTGTAAGTCCCGCTGCTTGGCTTTCAACAAATTCCGATTCGCAATTACCTGTCAATCGAAAAGAAACGCTTTATCTTCGGCTCCCGTCGCCGCGAACAAGCCAATCTGCCTGCGGTCCGTCAAAATCAATAAGCCATCAATTGTAACAAGGTCCCGGCCCAGCGTCCATTTGGGCGCGCGGCGATAAAAATGAGCCGAAGTGCCATAAACGCGGCGCGGGGTGGGGACGGCGCGCTTTACGACGTATTCTGACGCGGCCGGCGACGCTGCCCTATTTACTTAGTACGCTCTGGAAACTGCTCCGTAGTGTGAGGGACTTTTACGTTCCAAAGTTGCATCGGACCATCTAGCCGACAAGATAAAATTCTCTTTGTGGAACACGGTATAAAGATAGTATATTATCAGTTATCCGTTTACAATATAGCCACGACTGGCGAGTGATTGAGACTGTCACTTTAGGAAGTTTTAGTGGCCAGAGATAAGTCTGATGTCGCCATCTCCACCGGTCCCGCTTCATCATTACTGCCGTCCCGCGGGACCTGCGTTATCGCGTCGCGTAGCGGTCGCCACGACACGACGTTATGTTCCCGATCGCCACGACGCGACGACACGTAACGCGTCGCGTCGCTTGCCGCAGTCCTGTCGCCGAGCGAGATGCAACGCTTAACTTCATTCACGTCGTTCGTTAAATCGAGCTCGTTATGCTTTTAATAACAGCTCTGGTAATAAAGAGCTCATTAAATGAACCGTGTAATCGCAATGGCACAGAACAATCTGCAACACGCATTGTTGTTTTTAACCAATGTTTGGATACATTTCATCAATCATTAATTACATCAATGCCTCGGGGTATTTACCGCATACGAATATACACAAAGATATCAGAAATTAAACTGTAAGTTGCAAAATTAAAATTGGTCACGTCGAGTTCCGAGCCGCGCTGGTCCTGCGAGCCGCCCGCGCCCCGCGGATATCCATCTTCTCCTTGAGATTAAACTTTATCGTATTTACACGAAAACTTCCATCCTGAATTTACTTTGCAAAGTCCTCATCAAATAAAAACATCGAACTTCAGTTAACCGAGTTGCCGACCGATAAAGTAACGAGCGAGTTGAATTTTAATGCAAACTCGTCAGCGATGCTAAATTCGTTAAGCTTAATGTTAATCGAGTTGCCGTTCCGGCATTATTCTGGCGCGGGCGCGAAGCGCCATGATTGTGTTTCGTATAGTGCCACGCAGTGTCGCACCGTGTCGCAGCGGGGCGCATCACATCACGATCACGTCTCATCGTGCCCCGAAGGCCCGCGTCGGCGAGTAAGACGTCGCGCTGATTTGTGCGCCAATACCGCATGCCGCGCCAGCTGCCGCGGATATATCACCCTCAAAACCACATTTCTTCGCTATTGCCCGCCGAACTGTCGACAATTTTACACTCCGCTCAAATAAATTATCCTTACGTGATGCCGGGAGGCTGTCCGCGCGGTTACTACGACGCTAATATGTGAATTACGGCTTCCACCGGTCCGGATCACGTGGCGTACATCCATTAAAAGTTATTAGTTATACGTATCTACTTACGGCACTGTTTACTATCACGCCGAGTAGACACGTAGGGTAAATAAATAACGTGGTGTTAATGAGGCGTGTAGTGACAGTGACGACAGCTCACGTGTCACGGCGGCGTGTTGACACGCCACGCGCCATCGCGCGTCACGGCTCGGCCCGTCACGACGCCGCCGGAGCGGGCTTATCTCATCTATTGGATCTTCGCGCGAACTACATCTTATTATTTTGAAAAACAAAGAACTCGCCCGAAACAATGGGTCAAAAACCTTCGCAATAGCAAATCTATTAACTCTCTAATGAAGTGCATTAAATCGCGGCAGCATTGTCGCCGCGCCCCGCCGCGCCCGCTAACAAGGGCGCGTTTTAATTAAGCGTTAGTTTTATCTACGCGTAGTTTTGTCGCGTCACCTGCCGGGTTGCGCGAGAGGAACGGCGGGAGGGGGGGGGGGTGCGGTTGCGGTTGAATTAGTTTTAATTTGGCGTTATGTGCGACGCGACAATGGCGCGGCTAATGCGCGAGATGCGTGCGCGATACCGCCGGGCGGTGGCGCCGGGCTCATTACGCCGCTGATTGGATGGACGCTATTCTGCACACACGCTCCGGGGAGCCATTATAATAAATTATAAGCACAATCTTAGTTAAGTCCGCGACTAGTTAATTAGTTCCCGCGCCGATTGCTTTCGGATAGCCATAATTTGTAGTTAGGCTCACAATGGCCGGGCTAATTACGGCGACAATCGACGGCTCCGCTGCGTGGCTGTGACTGTGCCACAGCCCAAATGCTCTATCGCCACATGAGACTGTTATCAAAAAAAAACGCGTTCTCTATATGTTCCGCAAAGAAATAAATACGTCACAATCACAATTGACAATAAAACACACACAGTTCTCGCTTCTCGGGGGATAAACTAGTCCTCTAAAAAATTGAGATTTAAGCTGTCAACAATTGATTCACCTTCCTTATATTCTTATAATATTTTTGAAAACGTTCAGACCTTCTTCTTTTAGTTATTTCTTTTGCCACATTTTATAAGCTCGAATAATTTTATTTGTTTATTTCCTTTATTATAGGTATACTTATTATATTACACAAACGTACAGTACAAGGCCAAGCGTTTCCTGTTTCAGAGTTTGAGAATATTTACTTATTGCAGGCTTGCAACGGTCCGGGCGCGTCGTGGACGTGGGGCGCGCGGCCGCGAGAGCTGGCGGTGGGGGCGCCCGGAGCCGCCGGCGCCCCGGGGGCCCCCGCCGGCGCCCCGCTCGGCCGCAGCGCCTCCGCCACGCTGCGCGCCGCCGCCGACCTCAACGTCGATGCCATCAAGGAGAAGCTCCTCGACCATCGGATCCCCGAATCCTGCGTCTAGTTTTAGTATTTAATCGAACTAGGTGATTACGCCGCTTCGCGCTCCCGCTGTCGCGTCTCCGTCGTGGACTTATCGATTGTACCATATCAGAAAACATATCAGTTTCAGTGCTCGAATGAAAACAACAATTCCATTTTATATTGTACATAATCTTCTTTAAAGATGAACGGATACGAGAGCCTCGGAGGCTCCCTTTGTTGAATAAAGCGCTTGAATTTCGTGAGCGCTCTGTCAACACACGCTGCAATCAATTTGAGTGGTGAGGTAACAAAAATTCCGTTTATGAGAGTAACAAAACAAGAAATACTTTTGAGCTGAAAGCCCAGGCGCTCGAGGCACGTTCACGTTCCAATTTTAATTTGTTAGCTAGCATTAGACGCCGGCAGCGACGGCGGGCGCGCGCACACTCCTTGTACAGTCACGCCGTGTCCTGTCGTTGTAAATGTGGTAGGTAGGAAGTCTCTCGCCGAGAGGCGCATTCTCTTCACTCATTACTTCAGCCGTACGCTCGGAATATCCAATCTGAAGTTGTTATTTATTAAATATTGTCAAATATAAAACATTCCGTTGCCCGTCGACTTCGTTTTATCAGCGCGTCACGCTTGAATAAATTCGCGTTGACCTCTGCGCGCCCACGCGGCGACGGCCGTGTAGCCTGTGGGCGCTCGGCAGACGTAGATTCGTACATCAGTTAAGTAATTGTCCTGCGCCAGTGCTTTTGACATTTTCTCCCAAGACCCACTTATCTAGCAAATTAACTTGTGACGTCTCACAAATTGGATATTCCGAGCGTATTCATCCGAAATCGAAGACTAACGTATTAAATTATATATAGTTTTACTGAAAACGAATCGTGTGATGTACATAATAGTTCGTAAGCCACTGAATCTTTGCCACTTTTTTACATGTCTACGAACCCTAGCCGGCCACCGCTCGACGGTGCGCTCGGTGCGTCATTAGTTAAGTGGATTCACCGTAAGGTATCTGTATAAATATCATACATTTATGTAAATAAAATTTGTACTTGATTCTTAAGGTTTTAAAGTCGGCTTGGAAGCGCGGCGCGGCGGCCGCGACGCGACGCCGCGGGTCGCCGCCCGCGCGGTGTTCACTGTACAGATTATTTACACTGTCAAGCTCCGACGATTTAACGACTCCTACTTTATGTCCAGAGATTTATATGTGCCGTTTGAGCGACTCGACAGTAGCCCGCGCGGCAGCGCCATGGCGACCCTTCGCGCGTTGAATCGGAACACGCCGACCTGCTTACCAAAAGGGACATTTTCCGACCTGTACGCACGTTATGTATTTAAAAGCAAGAAAGCAATTCGCGAAGCAAAAAATTAACTTAATTAAGCAGTAAAAAAAATATGCCAATTTTATCTTAACTCAATACGCGCGGCCGTCGCAGCTGGTGACTGGAGAATTTATCTGTGTATTCGAACGAAAATTTAAATTCACAAGTTGGAGGTAGAATTACTGAAATGAAAACATATCTTTACGGCGCAGCCGATGCACCGGAGCGTATCACGGAATATCAGTATTGTAAAAACAGAGGTTTTATTGCGCGCCGCCGCCGTCGCCGTCGCGCGCGTCAGTAGGCGGCGGCGGCGGCGCGCCCGTCGTAGATAAATGATTGTTAGGTAATTTTAATTTGTAAGTAAGAGGAGATTTGTTATTCTAATGTTTAAAACAGCTCGAAGAGTACGCCCTACTGTTGACTTATTTATTTATTTTGATGAAAGATTAAAGGTTGTCTTGGAAGTACACTCCGTGTTTCATTACGAGCTTCGTCCGTATCCTTTGCCTCTATTCTTCATTTTCCAAACTCGAAATTCAGATATAAGTACTGCAATATTTACACAAATTTCTCTATTTCGAAATCCCTGAAGTACGAACTAAACCTTAGTGAATATTTTAACATTAAATGTTTAAATTTAACGAAAACACGCTAACCGCTACTTTAGGAACAAGTAACAAAGCACATAACTCGTAGCGTCAATGAGACACGATATGTCACGATAAGACGTTACAAACAAGATATTATGTTTAATAACGTATTATAATTTATATTCCCGCTAATGCTTACCTAGTATTTCTTTCACCGTAACTTTCAGTTGGCTTCATTAAATAGCCGATCAGAAGAAGATTTATAAACTATAAGATTATAAATCTACGGTTGCGATTCATCATCTCGGACGGGACTGTGGGTTCCGGTAAGCTATGTAGATATCGTGGTGGTAAGTCGATCTAAGCAGCATATTATTCCACATGGCGAGAACCTCCTGAACTCTAAGAAGAACAAACTCGGCAAGCGCAACATGACGTCATGTGACCTATTGAATTACAAGCGTCTTAAATCCTAACTTTCGTTTTTTCGCAATAATTAACAAATAGGTAAATATAATATGACTAATTTTCAATGTCCATCACAATTATACCAATGAAGAGCCGGTTAGCTTGCGCGTAGCACATGGGCTTCACATACGGAAAATGAAAATTTTGTGATAAGTAGCGCCATCTATGTGTCCCAGCATGCCACGCGTAGCTCCGGCGGCAGCAGTATTTGGCGCGGCGCGGCGCTCGCCTTGTCTTCAGGTGAACCGTCGCTCGCCACTAGGTGGCGCTCACGCTAATGTAAGTACGTAAACTTAATTAGTAAGAAACTGTTTCCCAGACTACTATAATATAAGATCTTTTGCATTTGGTCATCATAATTATTATATTTGGAGGCCCAATCCCATAACGCACTTTGCGCCTCTCAGACAAGCCATACTTTTTAAACCAAGGTGTACGTATAGGGTTAGTAAAGTTAGGGGTTGGCTTTTCCTAGGATCTGATAACTTTCTAACAGCTTTACGCAGTGAGTCGTGTGGTAGGATCATTTATTTTTGTAAGGTGCCGTATATTTTTACTATGGGATTCATCTTTATTTTTATCCGCTATGTCCGCTACAGAACGGTTGTTTGGAAGCGATCGCTCTTTAGCGATAAAACTGGTGTCCTCTTCTTTCAAAGAAAATCTCTTCACCGAATGTTTCATTGCATATAATTTTCATTTTATAGACAATTGTTTTCTCGGACCTCATACATTTATCAGAAATGTTGGAAATGTCAATGAATACATTAGGTTAGGTTAGGTTTGTGTTATAACGTTCCATAATATTTTAAAGTTTCATAAAAAAATGTTTTCGATGAAATGAAATTTCTATAAAATAAAAATCCGATGGAACATTTTGTCTATAAAAAACCGATAAAACTGCCTGCCGCCTACGTCTATTGTAATTTAGTTTTTTTTTCGTGTTTGTATTTCTTTCGTGCCGAGATGTGCAATAAACAATATTCTATCTATCTAGGTATATAAAAAGGTATAGGTGAAACTTGTCAGTTCTTTGTATGTAAATCCTAGGGTATTAGGAAGTTTCAGCTTTCTATGACTTCGGAAAATGTCCTAGTTTTACTAGTTCTGTATACAGAGCTGCACCCACCTTTGTAGGGGAGGAGTTTCTTATTCTACGTACATATAATTATATCGGCAGATTTTGAACGACTCAATTATTTGAGTCGATACCTTTATTAGGTACCTGCACAAAATACTTTATCCGTAGATCCGTAGTCTTATAAAATTCTATCAGATGCTTTAGGTAAATAGGGTACGTCGGTATAAATTAAGCACTACAAGGCAAGTCCCTGCGACACTCCAAAACGTGCGAGTCTCTATCTTGTATCGGGTCCAGCACGGACACGGTGAAACACTTGTATTTATTATGTATAATGGTTTAACTTGTGTTAACTTCTGAATACAAAATTAAAATTAAAACCAAGAGTACTACCTACTTTTTTTTATGTCATAGTGGGCAACCGAGCAAACGTATCGCCTGATGGAAAGCGGTTACCGTCGCCCATAAACACCTGCAACACCAGAGGAGTCACAAGTGCTTGCCTACCCGGATGACGAAGATAGAATGCCTCTATGCTAGTAATTTCACCGGCTATCTTACCCCCACAACGGAACACAACAATGCGAACATTGCTGCCTACCTACCTACCTACTTATAGTTTTCTAAGTACTAGACTGTGCAATAGTCACTGTAATATTATTACTACAGATAGCTGTAATGATCGTAAAATCTCAAAGACAATCCCTTGTGAGCCACTTTATGATGAAGGCCACAACCGTCTTTTATAGTTTTTATCCTTGCGGCAAAATAATCTTGACTACCGCTGTGCTCCAAACAACACGACGGAAAGTAACAAAAAACGTTACAACATGTGTCATCGTGTTGCAAATAAATAATATCGGATGACAATAGGCTGAAACGTGAAGAAGATGGATGGCGCGGCGCGACGCGTGATGCGCGCCATCGGTCACCTCCCCGCACTCCGTCATCCACCAGACACCAATATCATAATGCCATTCTCGTATGACTGTAACAAATGTATTCCCTTTCAGTATTGATCATCGCGAAATCCAATTTCTAAGGAGAATAATGGAAGCAAATAGAACAAGTCGGTCTGTTTGTTTATATCTAGTCTCGCTTCGTTTCCCTGCTGATCGGGGCGCACTGCAGAATCGCACATTGCGTTCTTTACTCGGCGCATTCGCTCGAGATGCAATTTGAATCAGATACAACTTTAACAAATGCAATACACTGCGTGCTATTCAGGAAACGTCTAGTTTTTCAGCCGCACGCCCCGCAATGGAAGTCGAACGTCGCCCGACGTCGACTTTTTGCGCAAAGCGGGCGTCGTTCCGCGCATAACTTTTATCTCAACTGTTTACCTCACTGAACCCTCCCGCACAAACAAACACCGAACAATAAGAACAATCCGGTCAAATAAATGACTCGTGAAAGAATACTCGCACATGCACGATGGAAGTTGACGCAACGTCGCGAACTTATCTGCCTGAATCCTCAATGGCGCGCTTCAAATTTTGTAAACAACTATACTCGAATGTCTCGGCGCGCGCTAAGTGCCACGAACGCTCCACTCGTATTTGTCAAACATTCATGTAATTTCACGTTCAAATTGGTATTGAAAATGTCCCATTAGCAACTATATAGAGTTTAGGTGTTCAACGAGGCCTTCCTACCGATGGAATCGGGTTGCACGCAGATAGTTTAAGAGCTAGGAGTTCATTGAAACTTTGGGGCGTATTGAGAGCTCAGACTTGGCGAGCTCCCGACAGCCGCAGTAGGTCACGATATAATAACTTGCCCAACTTATCCTTGAGGGCTCGAGGCCCGGCGGGAGGGTGGGGAAGGAAAGGGGTGTCGGCTACACAATGCACTCCGAGTTCCGAAACACTCCTCCGGCTGCACGCTTTGTTCGCTAAGCCGCACGAACTTGTGACGGCACTCCACGTCGCCGATCGCCGACAGATCGGCACATACTTCGGGGCCAAGCAATGAAACAACGCAAACAATGTAAACATATATCAGCATGACCGGGCTCTATATGTACCGGGTGGCACGAAGCGATGTTCATTCCTGAAACTATAATGCTATGTATTTCATGTAGAATCGACCTGCAATAGTTAAATTCTTTTAATAATAAAAAAACGAAAATCGATTAAAATTGTATTTTTTAATGTATGTACAACCCTAGTTTTTTTAAACTATTATTTGACGTTTGGGAGTATTTACAATTACCTACATTTACATCCGGTGTTCGAAAGTACCGCCGTGGCGTACGATACACGCCGCTGCTCGTGCCCGCGTGTGGCGATGCACCGTCGACAAGATGTTGTGTCGGTTATTTCTTCTGCGAAGACTTTCAAAGGCCACCCTTAGCCTTTCCCTCATCTCTTCAGCCGTCTCACACTCAGTCTTGTAAACGATGTCCTTTACGGTGCCCCACAAAAAAAAATCCAAGGGTGTGAGATCTGGAGACCTAGGAGGCCAACGGTGCGGCCCATATCGGCCGATCCAGCGATCCTCAAACACATTATTCAGTGTTTCACGTACTTCGACTACTGAATGAGCTGGTGCTCCATCTTGTTGGAACCAAGTGCATCTTCTTTCTGCCAGCGTCAACTCATCCAGATAGTCGTCGAGCTCTATCCTCAACAGAGCCATGTATCCGTGTCTGTTTAAAGTCTGAGGCAGAAATACAGGGCCTATTATTGTATCCCCGTGTATCGCCGCCCAAACATTAACAGACCAACGATACTGGTGTCCCGTATAACGGTAGGCAAACGGATTTTCTTCGGCATACACGTGTTCGTTATGCCTGTTCCACATACCGTTCCGTGTGAACAAGCTTTCATCACTCCATATTACGTGTTTGATGAAGTCTCGGTCTTCTAACACCTTTTGCAGTAGCCACCGGCAATAGGCTTCGCGAACGGGGCAATCTCTTGGTAGTAATGCCTGGACTCTTTGTATTTTGTAAGGGTGACGGCCCTCACGTTTTAGTATTCTGAGTATTTTCGTATGAGTCATACGAAAATGTCGGCCCGCTTGTCTTGAACTTGACCTCGGATAATCTTCGAAGTACTGCAGCACTCTCTCTTCCAATCTGACATCATGTTGAATAACGCGTCCTCCGCGCTGGTCATCCTGACCCGTTCGTGGCACAATAGGACGATTGTTACCAACACGGTCAAGAGCGCGTAATATCGTACTAGAGTGTGTTGGGTGAGGAGGAGGATACCTGTTCCGGTATTGGCGCAAAGTCTCTCCAGTATTGTAATCGCACTCCGCGTACAAAAGAAGCAAATTCAAATAGCCTCTAGCGTTTAATTCCGGCATTTTTGCACACAGCATACGATACAAAAAGTCAATGTAACGTCTATCAATCATGTCAACTAAAAAGTCTAAAAACAATCTTAAGGGTATTTTCAAAGGTTTTTAAACCGATAAGAAATGGCTAGGCAATTTGTAAAAAGTTTGTTTACAAAAGTTAACTGTGTTATGAAGAGGTCATTGCACTCTAAAATAGGGTTGTACACACACACTTTTTCGTATGAAAGTTTAACATGCTATAACTGGAAAACGGTGAGAGATATTAATAAAGTTTATTTGGAGAAAATAATATTCTAAGCCTGTATAATGCCACAGTTAAAGGAAATAACGTCGTTTCGTTCCACCCTGTATATTTCAGATTACAATGCCCGCAGATAAACCTATATTACATAAGTTACTAAAGTAAGATTAAATTACAAAATTGCTCCGCATCAGCTGTGTCGACGTTTCACGTCAACGTCAATGTACGAGTAATGTCTGCAAGGTTAATAATATACTAAATAGGGTCGGTCCCATAGATGTCCTAGTAGACCTCGACGCTCTCCTGGTGGTGCACGGTGTCCTGGCGGAACATCTCGACGTCGGCCTGGCTGTCGGCGTGGATGATCTTGGCACGCCCCTCCTGCGCACATACACAGAGATCACACCGAGGACTCGTACAGGCAGAGAATCGGCCCCTACGACAAGAGCCTGGATAGTTGGGACAACACATGCTAGTGCGTTATTCTATTATATATAAAATAAAACCTTTACCTACAGTGTCTACGTTGTATCTCGCCACCCGTTCTTGTTTAGGTCTTGGAACGCCGAATACATTGAACAAGTCTTGCAAAAGTGTTTCCAAATACACTTGGAATTTTGTGCCTTTATATACCTAAATAGGAATTAATCAATAGAAATCTTGTTGGTTGACAACAAAACATACCTAATCCTTATTGAAACCAGGTTTTGCGGGACAGAGATTTAGGGGTGTTAAATATTACTCTTAAAGTCTGGTATGGTCTTGATCCACAACTTCAGATAGATAATGGCCCAAAACTGTTTGCTGTAAAGCGACCTTTATTTGGCTGAATATTTTAGCTATTTAACCGTTTTATTACTCTTTCCCCAATATTGACGAACTCCTTATAAACTGTGGTGCCTTTTCCGGTTGTCTTGGAGAAGTTGCGGATTTCTAACACTTTTATTAGTTTCACTTGTAACTAAGTTTGTAAACAACCAACAATGTAATCAAATCTTGGAAGTAAATTTTATCCTACCTCTAATTATTGTATCGAAAATAATATTATTAAAACTATCCTGAGACATCTTTAATTCCTGACAATTTTTATATGAGTTTAAACCGTTTTTTATAATTATTATTGTATCGAAATTAAACTGCGTGTATAATGTAGTTCACGTGACGTACAATCATTTGGTAAATACCTATAGGAGCTGATGTAATGATGGAGACGGAAGGTGGTCGTAGGAACTCCTAGATATCATCCGTCATCGTGTTTGGGCTCACTTGATTGGTCTTGATGAGCAATAATTACGGTTTGTGCAACAAAGTATAGCCTGCAATAAAAGCGTGTCTGAAAAATATTTTTTGAGACAAACTTATTAATTATTATACAATTCTTATCAAAATTACCTTGATTGCTTTATGCCGATATTGCGGACAGAGTAACAAGCCGGTTAAGACACTCAAGATTTATTTTGTGCAATAGCACTTAATCATTTATACCAATCGACGATACGTTCATACGAAGGCACTTTTAGTGACGTTCATCTGAAAACGTAGATCTATTATAAAATCACCACCACCTTTTGCGGCACCAAATAGATAACATACATAATAGTTCAAGTTCGCAACCAAGGTTGCCTAGAAGAGATCGGTCTTTAGCGATGAGGCCGCCTATTGTTTTCCTCTAATTGTAATTTTTGCATTGTATCTTACCTTACTTTGTTTTGTAAAGTATGTAATAAAAAGACGACGCGGTTGGCTCAGTTTGCAAGCACCTGTCTACTGAGCGGCGGTCCCGAGTTCGAATCCCGGCCAGGGCAAATATTTGTGTGATGAACTCGAATATTTGTGCTTGGGTCATGGTTGTTCCTATGTATTTAAGTATATATTTATCTATATAAGTATGTATATCGTCGTCTAGTACCCATAACACAAGCCTTCTTGAGTTTAGTTTGGGACTTTGGGACTAGATCGATTTGTGTGAGGTTGTCTGATATTTATTATTATTTTTATTATTTGTTCATTTTTATTTTTTTCTCGGATTTCACCGGTGTTCTGTTATGCACAGGCCGAAGCCAAGTGCATTCCAGGTAATTGTTAATGGTAATATCACTGGTTGAGTGATAGATTCAACAGGCATTTATGTATTGTTAGGATGCGCTGCTGTTTGAATGGTGGACTGTTCTTGATCAGTTTGCAAGAATTTTCTTACTATTCGGAAATTATTGAGAATAACAGCTTTTTGGAGTAGGTTGTGTATGGTGGAAGGTTTAATGTTTTTACGATTGGTGTAACTGTTTTGCCGGTAGCTGACAGGACAATCGGTACTATAGTTACTTTTTGTAGGTGCCAAAGCAAAGCCGTGTAATGTCGTCTTTCAGTTCTATGTATTTAGTAAGTTTTTCAGCGATTGTAGTCTGTGTAAATTATGTGTAGTGTAGGGCCAGCTATATCTAAAAAAAATATCATTATTATTAAAACGTATTTGTAGTTGGTTTTTCACAACAACTTAATACAATCTGGAAAAGTTCTCAGCTTCGGAGTGAGTGCTTCGTGTTAGTAAATGAAACAATTACAAAACTACAGAGTTAGAAGAAAATAGTTCTGTGAGAAGACGTGATGCAATAATGATCTCTCTGTACCATCAGATTTCTGATTTGCACCCACTTCTAGTATCTCTGTTTGGCCCTATGGTTGACTGGTAGAGAATGCCATTTGGCATTAAGTCCGCCATTTGTACTGACTTTTGTTTTGTGCAATAAAGTTTAAATAAATAATAAATAAATAATGAGGGAGGGAGGGAAGGAATTATACCTTGGGGTGCATCATGATGAAGGGCAGCTCGGCGGCGAGCTCGCCGGCCAGCGCGCCCAGGTACAGCTTCACCTTCACGCTGTACGAGACCACGATTCCGAACGCGTCTCGCTGGTCGGGGTCCAGCATCCTGCAGAGAATATCCATATCAAACTGGAGTATTTCGTGGTTGGAGAAATAGCGGAGTCAGACTCAAGTCCATGCCTGCCACGCTCTGCTAAAGGTTTCCACCATCGCACTGCTCGCCATCGGCAGCGTGTTCATCTTCACACACTGGAGTCTAAATGATAGAGAACTGTGCGGTTCTAGAGGAATTTTCTACCGCGAACGCTCCGAATGAGCTCCCTGCCAAGGTTTTTCTCGGAGGCTACAGTATGCGGTTCATCAAGAGGAGAGTAAATAGGTTATGAAGGAGTCGGCAACGCGCGTGTGATGCTCCTGGCGTCGCAAGCGTCCATAGGCGGCGGTAACTACTTAACATCAGGCGGGCCGCATGCCTGTTTGCCACCATCGTAGTATAAAAAAGCACTCACAGTGTGGAGGAGGCGAGCGTGGTGTCGTTGCGCTTCAGCTGTCCGTCGAGGGCGATGCCGCGCTTGTCGCGGTTGGCGGAGAGCGCGGGCGTCAAGTGGAGGACTCGCTGCAAGTTCGACCCCGGCTGCAATGGGCATCCATCCCTGTGGCAACACAAACGGGCATTATTCTCCGGGTACAGTTTCGTTTACGTACTTTAATCATAAGCTACCAAGATTAAACCCTTAAACCAACATTATTTCAGTAAATTATAATAATTATAATACTAATGTTAGTAGAACAGTGGAAAGTAGAATTCAACTTGAAGCGCAATTTAACTATGATGATGCTTGAAAAGTTACAAGTTACAACTACCTCAGGCTAGTACTTAATCCTGACAACCGGTAAGTTCCTCGCGAACTGATATCCTGGGACAATAAGGGGAGTTAATTATAATAAACGGGAAAACGCAACATAG
This sequence comes from Apotomis capreana, assembly GCA_947623375.1. NCBI lineage: Eukaryota > Metazoa > Arthropoda > Insecta > Lepidoptera > Tortricidae > Apotomis > Apotomis capreana. The sequence continues at coordinate 29,491,266 of OX392504.1, forward strand.
ATATAAAGAGCAACGCATGTTAATTATATTCAAAAACAAAAAGATAACTGGATAAATAAAATCATTAATAATATATAACCTAAAGATGCTACTGAAACCCAATGGTCTTTAATTCCCTCAGTTAGGTAATAAGTTCAGTACGAGTATTAGGTGGGATTTTGTACTACAATGAAGAAACTATAGGAAGGTATACTGACTGCGTCTCAACGCTGGCGACGATGTTGCGGTACTGTCCGCTCTGGAACAGCACGACGTCAACGCCCTGCTGCACGGCCGCCTTGATGCGCTTCACCACCTTGTTGCTGTGGTTGCGCACGCACACATTGACGGCGATGGTCTCGCCGTGCATGTACAGCTGCTTGTCCAGCGTCAGCTCCAACTCCAGTTGTCCAGGAGAGAGCACGAAGTCCTTCCGCACCACGGTGCACGGCTGCGGGCCAGGCTTGCTCGGCGCGTACTGCACCTTGCGGATGCCCAGCGCGATTGTGCTCCTGCGATGTGTCATGGTACGAATTATTGCATATACTGCCTACCTACTTGCAAACTTGCACGGAGGGAATTTGATTTGATAAGTTGCATAATTTTACTGACAACAAAATTTCCTTTAAGTAAGCCGTGTTGTTCTTGAGGATATCAGCGAAATCACGACAAGGATCTTTACTTGTATTGTAGTGGTTATTTCAAGATTTGGCTCGAAATGAACGCTATGTTGTCAATATCATAGACTTCAATATGAGCAAAAATTATACTTTTAGTATCAATTTTAACAAAGATCTCTGTCTGTGAAGTGTAGTCGCTTATTTTATTGCGGGGTCTTGGGATATCTTGTTAGGACCTGCGGTGTGTGCGGTCGATCTCCGAGTCCCCCACGAACAGCTTGACGTAGTAGTGCACGCCGCAGGGCTCTCCCTCGTCTTCCAGCGCGGGCTGCAGGGTCACTGACCCTGGTGCCCCGGCGGGCACCGACAGCCGGAAGGCAAACGCGTTCTCGCCCAGTTTCTTGATCAGCCGCTCCTGACAACAAACATCTTTATCAGGTTTATTAAAAAGACAGCTGCTTCGAGCAGCAGTCATCAAAGCAATGGTTCTCATTTTATATTTGTTTGTACTTATTGCTCATCCAAAGTAATTCCAGGAAGGTACTGCTATTGGGTTTGATCAATCTACTTATAGAGATGGTAGAACAGGCCATTGATTGAGTAGGTAGTTGCAATAAAGGGTAACTGCACAAAATATCCCTTTGAGTCGAAGTGAATTCATAGGTAGTATAGTCGTTTTTAACAATTATCTAAAAAAACGGACAATTGCGAGACAGACTCTCCCACCGAGGGAGTGCAGTACAAGTGTTTACCGTTACTTGATTAAGTTCTTTAAATAAAGGCTATAAATATATTTTTATACAAATGTATAGTTTTCAGATGTTTCCCTATAAATACTTGCTGTATAAGACGGTAATACTTGCCAAATTTCAAAGTTTTAGGTCAACGGAAAATACTTTGTAAATATTGATCCCCTTGAGAGTATCGAAATATACGTTTTTTGCGGCAAAAACGGCCGTATCTTTATTTTATGTTAACGAAGTTTTATTTTTTCACAGCTACAAGGAACTGTGAACCTGGCTTTATGTTTTTAATTTCATCTCGATGCCTACGGTCTGGACAGACAGACGGACGGACAACAATGCGATCCTATAAGGGTTCCGTTTTTATTCATTTTGAGGTACGGAACCCCAAAAAGCGACTTTGATTGAAAACCGTAGTCTTCTCTTGTGAGAGAAGTGGTCGCTTCGCTCTTTCGACGCAGCGTTTGTTTGTTGAGATCTTATTAACATTGAAATTTGCTTCTTCATGGTATATTGTGAACTAGTTTGGTTAAGATTCGTTCATACTGCAATGAAGTCGCGGCGACATCGGCGGGGACTTGCGGGGAATGCAATAACGTCACCGGCTCGTGTGTCCGTGGCCGAGTCGCGGGATACCACACGGGACAAACTATGGTTGCAACCAGCTTGCAATGGAATACACTTCTAATTGTCTAAAATATCTGGTTGCAGTTTACTCCCACAGTTTATAGTGCCCCCTAGTCCCGTTGCGGTTCATTTGTGCAGTAATGAAGTCGCTCGCGCGGAATGCAATAACAACGCCGTCGCTCCGCCGCCGCGGCCGCGGGGTTCCGGCCGAGGTAAATGATGCTACCAGTGCCTAACCAACTTGAAAATAATCTTCTAATGCTTTGAATTTACTAAACTTGGATTTTATGTTGCTTTGTTGAGTGGTGTGAACAAAAACACTTCTAGTTATGAAATCAAACTAAAATATTAGACGGGCGTGTGGGTTTCCAACCTTCATATATCTCAGTTCGAGCATTGCAGTGGTTAGTGATCGTGACGAGGCCTTTCTCCCTCAATAAATAAAAAAACTTGACTATTTACAGCTATTTCACGTCGAGAGCCGCCTCCAGCCACTTATTTGGCCCTTTTTATGAACCAATTTTAAACCCAATGCAACTCGAACCAAGTGGTGCCATAGAATTCCTTAGAATACCATAGTATACCTGTGTCCTCGAGGGCTCCCAGGAGCGCTTCTCCGGCGGTGGGTACAGCTGTTCGGAGGCCAGGAAGAGCTCCTTGTAGAAGTTGAGGCCCATAACCTCGTCCTCCTCGCGGCCGTAGCGGAAGGTGCACACCACCTGCCCCCAGACCTTGCGCCCGCGCACGTACTCCTCGTCCAGCACCACCACACCGTCTGCACAACCATCAAAATGTCGTGTCACGTGCCATCACTCATCAGAGAATAACTTAGAATTCGGCTGATAAAGTATGAGATTTGTATGAAATAAGCAAAGTAAATCGTCACTAGTCCTAAATCACATTCCCGCATTTCATTGAGTTGCTGCTAATTTTAAGACCTACAAACGGGATATTATGGAACTAATGGTTATATGTAACGGTTAGTGTAAACCGATATTTCGTCAATGGGCCTATAATGTGTTATAAATAATAATTGTTAAAGCTGACAAACACCAAGAATTTCTTGACAAACGTGTGAGCGGTGCCTCCAGCACGTGACAAGTACTGTATCATTTATCGCGGTAAAAATTAAAAGTTCGGAAAGCTAATCATCTTTTACTAATAAAATGTTTTGGGGCCCGCCGGAATTTTTTTTTCTTCAATAATAATAGTCTTTTTATATTTAATTATCTCGGGAAACGGTAGGTATCTAAGTACTGTCTAATGGATTAAGCTCCGGCTAAACTTTTGTAATTACCTACTCATTCGTTACTAACGAGAGTTTAAGTAAATTTCTTAGGCGCTCAGACAATGTACACTAGCTGCTATCGATCTAATAAGTCGACTTAAAGTAATTAATTTGGGAAAGTGTTACTAGACTTTAACTGGAGCGGGGGTATCGAGGCACACGATGATGGATAGATGCCGCCCACTCGGGTCGGTTAAAACTCAACATACAGGAAGAAACGCGCTATTAAAGTGAGATTTGTTAACGTCAAGACGCAGCCGAGGTGCAGTTTACACCATCGGTCTTGACGCCGGGCGGGGCTGACGGATGGGGCCCGCCTTGACGCCTCACTCCGCTCGATTGCCTCGCTCCGGTGCAGACTGTAGACGCACCTATAGGTTCGACGAACGAGATATGATCCACAAAGTCGCGCTTCGCCATGTACAGCGTCAGCTTCCCGTTGGGGGCACATTTTTTGAACACTTTGAAGTTGTACACCATCTTGGCTGTTGCACTTGAACCTTGAAACTGTTAAAGTTGGAATTCGAAGAGTAGTGTCCGCGGTCGAGCTCGCACTGTGCTCGACGTCGTCGACGCAGGCTATATACGGGATTATTGTTTTGCGAGGCTTCTGAGCCGCAGTAATCCTGTTCCCCTCGTTAGCAGCTCACGTGTGCCGGAACCGCTTCCTACGATTTCTATGATTCATTCTCAAGAATAAAGGTCAGCGTGTCGTCGATATTTATTGGGGATGGAAATGGAACCGCGGCGACTCCATAAAGCGGTGTATCGAGTGGCCGCATCGCATAAACGCGGGCAGTCGGTTTTACTGTAAATTGAAAAAGTGGTCGGCGTCGGCGCGGCTCGTAAAGCGCCGATATTCAATAAGCGCTGATTCCGAATAAATAAAGTGATCGGGCGCGTCGTAAACCCGCGCCTTATCGCCGCGTGACGCGCGACGCGCTCGCCTGTCGCAGCCGCATACTTATTTAAATATTCCGTTTCAATAGTACAACACATTCCATTCTAAATGGTCAATGAAATGTTGGTGATTTCCTTTGCAGGTATAAAATCATGCACGTACTGATTGCAAGCAACCGCCCTACAACTTTATTTGTGTAGCACAAAAGAAAAGATTTACAGAAACAAAACACCAAAACTGAATTTTTAAACTACAAATGTGTTTTTAAGATGCATGCTACATAAAGAATTAAAGCACTAACGAGACTCAAGCTCAATGGCGTAGCTAAATAGGTAGGTGATCAAGGACCCCGGAACGAAATAGGTATATGATGAGAGAACCACATGTCAGTCTGAGGTTCCTATAACCCCTATGAGTTTGTGACGCTCGAATATTTTTTTTTCCCAATATTGGTTTCAGAATTCTTACCAAAGTAGTGACGCTATGTAGGAATTAGGCTCAATTCACACGTACCACAACCACACCACGTCGCAGCGTTAAAATGTGGTGTGGTTGTGGTTACGTGTGAATTGTACTATTCATTAACCATACAAAATATGCGCCCGACCACGTCGCAACCACGTCGTGTGGTTGTGGTGTGGTTGTGGTTACGTGTGAATTGAACTATTCATTAACCATACAAAATATGCGCCCGACCACGTCGTGTGGTTGTGGTGTGGTTGTGGTTGTCGTGTGGTTGTGGTACGTGTGAAACAACCCTTAGGTTAAGTATTCAAGTATCTACATTAACAAAATATTTAAGTACGTTAAGTCAGCGCAGTAAGTAACTAACGACGTTATACTTTAAGTACAGCATAGAGCGTACCTAATTAATTAATTATGCAATTTAATTTTGAGATTGACACCTCAAACCGATTCTAAAATCAAATAGGTTAACATTGTGTGTTCGTACCGGTTGAGGTACATAACTCTAATGGGCGTCTCCAATGTGTTTATTGATATATATCTATCTGTATTTACGCATGAATTGAGACCTAATGGTCTCTCGAAGGCCTCCCTAAAGGGCTATCCAGATGGTCGTAAGCACAAGTCACAATAAAACCACACGCAAATACAGGAGGAAGTCTCACTCACTTTCAGATAACTACAAGTAAGTTGTAGTGTGCAGCGTAACGCACACACAACCTCATCGCTCCTTCGCTATATATTGTAAGTTATTAGTAATAAATCATACTTAGAACCTAAAACTTGTTAGACTCAACACCTATCCTTACAAAGTAATTAGGTAACATTAATATAAGACATTCCGGCAGATATGTCGGTTTGTAATTGTATAGACCGATCTTATCACATAAAGGCTTGGCCAAGTGCGGACTTAGCGTATTTTTGTGCCTGTCCTCAGCCGCTGACCCAGCACATCATTCACCGCGATCCTCGTGTTCTGCAGAAGCTCGACATTCATGCCGGTGTCGTCCGAGGATGACGTCACATGCGCACGCGGCGATGTCTTCGCCGGTCGTTCACCCGCGGGACCGGCAGCTCTCGCTCGCGCACCGCGGGTTGGAACAAGACGGAAGACACTTTCTAAGACGTACGGGCTAACTAACTATTATAGCATTCATTCTTAAAGTATGTTGTTTATAAATGATCATAGGAATGGAACTGTCTTATGTTTTATTATATATTATATTAAGTAACTACGATTTAATCTACGCGTAATAAGGACTTGGTCCTTACTTTTGTAATCAAAAGGTAGAGTTCTGAACATCATTGGTAGAGTGTGATAATATAATAAAAAATAAAATAAAGATTTATATATTAGTATTAACCTAGATGAAGAATCGACGTAACGCAATGGAATCTGTAATGTCACTCATAATAATCATTACCTAATCATTCTAATAAATGCAATACAAATATGGTTTCGTAATGCACAAGAAGATAAATTTACAGTAAAACCAATGCAAAACGGTGGTCTTATCGGTACAAAGCGGCAAATGTACATAACCGTACGTAAATATTTCCTCAACTGGAGAATTGGAGTCTTCTACAAAATCTGCAAACAAAAAAACGAAACTACAGGACTTGGTAGACTATCTCAACGCAGTTAAAAGTTGAATTTTTAATTAGGTATTAGCTAATCATGTCTTGGTAGAGCGGTATCCCGGGTGACGTCACCGGCGCTCGCGCACAATCACAACAGACAGTCGCGGGCGCACCGCCGCTACCTGCGCCTGACCCGACACGAGGCCTCGCCGACGACTAGCCGGCAAACTGTTGCATTGGCCAATTAGTCAATGTTTGACCGTGACCGCGAGTGCAGTGATTCGGTGTAAAGTGTGTGAAAGTTCATTACTGTGTATAATTGAAGTACTTAACTGTTCTTTTGGCATGGTCTGCGCGTGCGCGCGAGAAATGTACTGTTAGCGTAGGTAAGTTTATGAAGCACGCTCCGGCGCGCGCCGTCTTTGATTGTCTGACTGGTACATTATATTATTTTGTTTTGTACAGTTAGTGTCCAAACTGGGTCTAGTGATTTTGATACTGACTTTAAATATTGATTTAGGCAGTTCAATACGTACTAGAACTTTTATTAATCTTTCATATATTATTAAATGATCTGTTTATTATTAAACAGACTTTTTATCTAAAATATATCAATGTCTTATTCTACTTTGGTTATAAGCTAAAAGATGAGCAGAGCAAGACCTATTCGATTATAGTCTTCTAAAAGTAACTATGTTAGAATACGTAACTCACCTTTAATAATAACACAAGCCTAAATATTAGTTTCATTCTTCAACAAGTATGATTATAAACAGAAGTTACAACTGCACGTAATCTAAATGCTTAATAAATGATTTGGACATAAATAAATCTATTAAGAGAAAAATATTAAAAGTAACGGGCATACTTAAATATTATCATTGCAGATCACTATACACTGTGAGTGTGTAATTCGCGCACTATTTTGCTTTGCTTTTGACTGTACAGCCCTAGTTTTAAACATTTTTTGTTCTTATTTATTTTGCTCCAGATAGAGCAAATGATAGAGCAAAAAAACAGATAGGTAATAAAAGTAGTTATTGAGAACACACACATAGCTCAATAAAGTTGGGAGTTGATAAAATAAGAAATAGCTAACATTTAAGTACATAGGTAGGTACCTGCTACTAGTGCCATTTTTTTATTGTACTCCCCACTCTTTTAATTTTGGATATTTTAGGTATTTTCTACTCAGAATCACGAGCTCTCTTTCGTTTGATCTAATTTTGAGAAAAAGTGTCCTAATAATTTTACGTTCCATTCCGCTACCATCTCCATACAAGTACAATTTACTTTAGATAGCGGTAACGGAATGAAAAACAAAAAACATATAAACATTTTGGGAAACTTTCTTTCTCCTAATTAGATCGAAAGAGCTCGTGATTTTGAGTATAAAACGCCTAAAATATCCAAAATCTTAAAAAAAAGTGGGATGTGATGTAGAACAGAATAACAAGACCATGTTAATTATTGCACCAAATAAATCGCCCCCTGCCTGCTATACGGCCACATCTCAAAAAAAATTTTTTTTTGGATTTTTGCAGATTCGTAGTCAGGATAGTTTAATTTATGACCTTATTTCGAGAGCCATAAGAAAAAGTGTCCTTAAAAGCCTTTTTTCCACAAGTGGCCTTATGGATCTGACTAAAAATTGTCAGTTGACTCCCTGCAAGACAGCCACTTGCCAGTTGTGGCTTTATAGCATTACATTTATAATATTTTTTTTGAGTTGCGTCCTATAACAATAACGTAAATTCTAGTGTTATTACGATGTATCCCTTTAATATAAGCGAAATAAACGTCATTTTTTTTTTTTTTTTATTGTGGCTTTGACCTTCTTGCTGAGCAAGTGGTATTTCGCCAATGACTCGTTTCGAATCGCACACGGCGACAAGATTGAGGATTTATATCACGTTGTACGGTGAGGTGCCTTTTTGTAAATTGATAGCGATTTACAAAAAAACCACGCGGTCTACCGGGCCTTGACCCAAGAAGGGCTATGTACGCTTCAAGTTGAATTCTTCATTAACCATTCACTCATACGTTAGTTCACTGCACAATAGGCTATCAATGCTACACATTGAACAAGCAAAATGAATAAATAACGAATAACTAAACTTAAAGGCATGCGGCCATCTTAAGTCACGAACCGGAAGTCGTCATTTTGATTGTTTCACAACAGTGGGTACCGATAGTACCTACTTATTATTTATTTTATTTATTCGTATGGCATATTATGTAGGTACAGTCATTCATATTATACAATTATAAGTTCTTCTATTGTACGATGGGTGCCTCGACTTCAACCGATGAGGCGGCAGGTTTGCGAACTCTACATGGAGGGGCATATTGGGACAATTCACGAATTTTTGTGCTTCGTGGACCAGTGCTTGTTGTCTTCTTAGCTGGGCGGGAGCTGTATGACTCATGACACAGGCAGCCAAACCAGAGGAGTACATTTGATGGTTCCCAATATGCATCGCATGGTTTGTTCTAACACGTCTATTCGATGCACATCTGCGCTGTTGAGCCAAACTGGCAAGCAGTTCTCTGCCCTGGAGTAAACTAGGCTAGGACCGGTAGTGCGTAGCACGTCAGCTGGTGCTCTCCAAGTAGTTCCCCTTAATCTGTGGAGTATGTTATTCCGCGTCTGTAGCTTCTTCCCTAACTTACTAATGTGTGGCGCATAGGTAAGATTGCAGTCAAGAGTGACAACCAAGTACTTCGGTGTAGGATTTAATTCGCCGTCTCTCTGAAGCAGATATTTGGCTCATAATTTGCTTCTTTCTTACAGAAATGGAATATCGCAACTTCTGTTTTACTAGCATTGGGCTGCAGTATCCATTTTTTTAAGTATTACTCAAAACATTCCAGATCGCAAGGAAGGGCTTTTTTCGAGGGTTTAAATTTGGCATCCTGGTTTGTGAAGGCGATGTCATCCATCAGCATACATAAATTTCCGATTCTCTGTTTTCGGAATCGGTCCTGACCCCACTTCTGTTCAACCTATACACACACGATATAATTATTAGGTTAAACAGGAGCGGGACCAGGACCAATCCTTGCGGTAGTCCATTGTTCAGCTTCCTGACTTTGCCTGAGGTGTTTCCTAGGTGGACGATAAATTTCCTATTGCTGAGCATAGAGTTGATTAGTCCCACCATCTGCACTACGGTCATGAGCTTATAGATAAGCCCCTGTCTCCATACGGTATCGAATGCAGCTGAAAGGTCGATAAAGACTGCCACGGTTTTCTCTTACCTTTGAAACCCAGCCTGTCTTTATGTGTGTTGTGAGCGACAAAACCTGATCCACGCAGTTCGGACCACTACGGAATCCAGCCTGCTCCACAGGAACTATTTTGTCAACTATAGGTTTGATTTGATTGTAGATTGGCTTGTCCAAAAGTTTGTAGAACCCGAATTCCCCGAATTACCCGAATTCAGTGTATGCAGTTGAACTTAGGTGGAATTATATTATTCGAGACTATGTCTAAATAGAACTGTGAGAGCCATGTCCTACATGTTGGTGCAAGGTTTTCTGAAAATTCGTTGTAAATACCGACTCACATAAATTGGGACTTTGATTCGAACCAGTCTTCATCCAGTATTGCTAAACCTAAAAGTAGAAAACGAAAAGCTTATCCTGCACTATGAAAAAGTAATATTGTAAAGAAGTTGAAGAATTCTGAGAAACAGTACACTTATATCAATGGGAACCTAGTCCACGCTAAAACCTAAAACTACGGGGCCTCCTTGAACATGGTACATGTTAACACGATAATTAAAGATACAAGTGCCTTTAAGAGAAGGTACCAGATAGTTATTAATTATATGCAAAATGATGATGATATCTGCATTTAGAAAGTTGGTATTAAAGCTGCATGCACTGATTATCGCTTACAGTGATGTTGTTACTGTAACAAAAGTTGATTAATAAAGGTATTTTAATCATTTTAATGTTTGCATAATAATTTTTATGTTACTATTTTCCAATAATACTTGATCGGTTTTGGGACGCATGTCAAAATTTCAACAAAATGTTTCTGCAATACGGCCACAACTCCAAGTACCTATCTTAAAGGCCTCGTATCTTAGAAAATATACACGTTTTATAAAAAAATACGTATTCATGAGAAGCGTTATATCATGTAGAATAAAAAAAGCTAAATTTAAAATGAATTGACCGAAAACTCTTGGAGTAAGCCCCGTTTTACTACCACGCACTACGCTGCCAAAACTTTAACAAGCGATTTCTCGAAAAAATGGTTTTTTGAGATGTGGCCGTATAGCAGGCAGGGGGCGAAATGTGTTGTATACCTCAAGTGTTACAAGTACAATACCCAGATTTTGTACCAAAAATCTCCGATGTTTAAGAAAACTTAATATATATTTATTATTACATAAATACGAGAGGAGATAATAAAAATATTATCTCCTCTCGTATTTATGTAATAATAAATATATCTAATTATTTTGTAAAAACATACAGTTAAAGTTATTAATTAATAAATTATCTTAGTGTCTAATAAAGTAATTTACTAATATTTTATTGTAGTGGTAACATTGTGGTAGTTTTTTGGTCTTGAATTAGAAATCGTAGTATACGCGATTCAACAGTTTTACAGTGACTATATCTATGTATGCATACCAAAATAGTCATTTGCGTTCAGTGGATTGGCCAATAGGTATTGTAAACAATAGATGCCGATACGGATGTTGTGGTTTGTTGTTTAATATTTACTTAAATGTTTATTTGTAGAGGGATACTACTGGAAGATACAAATACTTACAATCCGCGAGCGAGCACAAATTCTAGTCACATTTGACCAAGACGCTTTTTCGCTATTGCAAAGGAACTATTTTTTATCCAGAAATGTAGCTATAATATTGTTATGAGCACGTTACCAGACCTTACTACCCATATATACCCACCATCATTTCACATATATTAACACTCAAAGCGGTGATGAATAATAGAAATATGTCGGTGTCAGAGCCTGATGAACTAAATTCCAGCCAGTTGGTTGAATCGCTAACACAATTAAATGGAGTAATTAAACCGTGCTGCATGTTAATGGCCTCTGAGTCGACGGCCCGGAGGCCGGAGGCGTGCTGGCTGCGGCGCGGTGCTGCTAACAACTCCTCATTCGTAATTGCTGCTATGAAACTGGCGCTGTGGGATATCGCTCTCATATTGACATACATACCAAGAAAATCCAGCCTGTTAAGGACGAAAACTACGGATAAAACATCCCAGTGCAACACAGAGAAAAATTGGCCTCATCTCTTAGCGCAATACAATCTGTTGCCATTGACACCTCGCTATCGCAGCTGATATATACCAACGAGTAAACCTATAATGAAGTTATAGACTAATGTATACTCTCTCTTATTGCACAGGCGCAGGAGTGGCAGCGCAGTATGCAGACCAACGACTCACCGCCACCGCCCGGTAAGTATCATACATATGAGGTAAACTGGCAAGCGATCCTGCTTTTGCATAGATCGACTACATTCACCCACCCACCTTGGAGTGCTTTTTTGGGCTGTACTTTAAGTCGTATATTCCGCTCCGCTTCGGAATCAACCCTAGAAAAGCCCATCCCACTGCTTGCTAGGTTACAAAATCTGAGAACCATGAAATGTACATTGTAGTATATCGATACACGATTTGTAGGTAGATCTATGTTTTATATTTAATATGTTCGCGGGTATGCCGACTCGCGCTTGACAGCTTAGGCAGTCGTCATTAAATTGTGTTTGAAAACACACCGTGTTTTATTCCTCGCCCAGTACATATCATTTGGCGCAGTCGCGAACCGGTGTTTTGCGTTATAAAGTGCAAGTGTACCATCATGTCAGTGGGCAAACTAAAAGAATTCGACTTAAGTAGTGGGAAGTGGTCGATCTATTGTGAAATTGTTGAACAGTACTTCCTGGCTAACGACACAGCGGCCGACAAAAGGATACCCACATTGTTAGCAAGTGTGGGCACTGCTACGTATGAGTTAATGGTGGATTTATGCAGCCCGAAGAAACCAAAAGAACTCAAATATGAGGAGTTAATCGCGTTGGTCGCTGCACACATCGAGCCGAGACTGTCATATCTCGCCGAACGGTATAAGTTTCGTTTAACCAAACAGGCCGCAAGTGAATCTGTCGCTCAGTTTGCGGCTACATTGAAACATCTCGCGACAACATGCGATTTTAAAAACACACTGGATGATAACCTGCGAGACCAATTCATATGTGGCCTAAACAGTGACGCCACTCGCCAGCGGTTGTTTATTGAAGAAAATGGTCTTGATTTCAAAAGGGCATACAGAGTTGCGCTGTCGTTGGAGTCCGCGGCTAGAAATGCTGCGATTGTCGAACAAACGCCGTCCGGGTCAACGGAACACGCATTACACGCCGTTCACGCCACGCCGGGCTATGGGCGCGGTGGCGGTGGCGCGCGTTTCCCTCGGCGGGGCGGCGCCGGCTACGGTGGCGCGGGCGCGCCGACCGCCGGGCGAGGGCGCGGCGCCGGCTCATCGACTCGACCCACCAGAGGGGCCGCGGGACAGCTCTGTCGTTGCTGCGGAGATCGAGGTCACGACCACACCGGGTGCAGATTTAAAGACTATGTTTGTAAAATATGCCTAAATAAGGGCCACCTAAAAAAGGCCTGTCCCAACATTCGCGACATGAACTACACTTCCAACGCGGACGTACCCGACCTAGGACATGGGCATGATGACGACTCAAACGAGGATTGGGACGAGGACCCGGAGGAGCAAGGCGAGACGGGCGGCTCCGCGGGCCTGTACCACGTGGAGCTAACGGGCCGGGAGCCGGTCATGGCGGAGATTGAGGTTGAAGGGAAAACACTCCGCATGCACGTCGACACGGGCTCGCCCTACGCTTGCATAAGTGAAGACCTGTACAGGAAGATGTTCGGTCAGCATACGTTACGACAAGACGATATAAAATTGCGCGGGTACGATGGTGGACTGATCCGATCTCTGGGTTATATAAAAGTAAACGTGAAATACCTAAATGTGATACGGCATCTAAACCTATACGTCATCATTAATGGCGGCGTCCCATTATTGGGGCGAGAGTGGCTAAAATCGCTAGGAATGAATGTTATCGCGTCAAACTCGTTGTTAAAGATCGAAAAAAGTGACAAGTGCAGTGATGTGTTAGATAAGTTAAATTTAATGCGCGATCATGTGCGAGTGTTTCGCGAAGGCCTGGGGAGGCACGCGAGCGCGCGCGCCGAGCTGCGAGTGCGCCCGGGCGCCCGGCCGGTGTTCCGGCGCGCGCGCCCGCTGCCATTGGCGCTCCGCGCGCCCGTAGACGCTGAACTTAAGCGCATGGAGCGCGCAGGTATTATCACGCCGATTCCTTTTTCCGATTGGGCTTCATGTTTGGTTGTAGTTGTCAAGAGCAATGGTAGCCTCAGGATCTGCGGTGACTACAAGTCCACGCTTAATCCGGTTTTGGAAGTAGATAAGTACCCCCTTCCGCGTGCCGAGCAGTTATTCAACAATTTGAGCGGCGGAAAGCTATTTTCTAAGCTCGATTTAAAAGAGGCCTACATGCAAATCGAACTAAGCGAGGACTCAAAAAAATACACCGTGGTGAACACGCATCGTGGTCTCTACGCTTACAATCGCCTGGTGTACGGGGTCGCGTCGGCGGCTTCGATTTTTCAACGGGTCATAGAACAGGTGGTCGCCGGGATCCCCAATGTGACCGTTTACCAAGACGACGTTCTCATTACCGGAAATAGCGAAGCTGATCACATTAAAAACTTAAAAAGCGTTCTCAACCGTTTTGAAGCAGAGGGATTAACGCTCCGCAAGGAAAAATGCACTTTTTTCGCTAAAGAGGTCAAGTACCTAGGCTTCGTCATTTCCGAGGACGGTATAAAAACAGACAGTGACAAAATAAAACCCATATTGGAGGCCCCGGCACCTGAAAATACGTCGACGCTAAAATCCTTCCTAGGCATGGTCAACTTTTATTCTAAATTTATAAAGGGCTTTACTGAAATTTTAGCACCTATGTACCGGTTATTAAAGAAAGGACAGAAGTGGGAATGGGCTAAGCCTCAGGCAGACGCTTTTAATAAAATAAAAGGTGCCTTAACGGATAGTCCCGTATTGACACATTACAACGAGAAGCTACCGCTTATTCTTTGCTGTGACGGAAGTCAGACAGGGGTCGGTGCGGTCATCCTGCATCGCACGGCGGAGGGCGAGCGGCCCATTGCCTACGCATCACGCGCGTTGAATGCGGCAGAATGTAATTATAGCCAAATTCACCGCGAAGCATTGGCTATCATTTTTGGCGTAAAAAAATTTCACACCTACTTATACGGACGGCAGTTTACTCTGCGCACGGATCACCGACCGCTGGTTACGATTTTTGGGTCTAAAACAGACATTCCGTCCACAGCTGCCGGGCGGCTCATCAGGTGGGCGCTCTTGCTGTCGGGCTACCAGTATGACATAGAATACGTGAAGTCCGCAGATAACGTAGCCGATGGTTTATCACGTTTACCGCTGCCGGTGCTAGACCAAAGCGATGTTAGCGACGATTGTAGTTTCGTACAATTTATAGAAAATAATTTTCCTATCCGCGCGCTCGATGTAAAAAAAGAAACCGCCGTTGATAAAACTCTTAACTTAGTGACGCAGTTTGTAAAAACAGGGTGGCCGGTGTCAGGGGTGCCGCCCGAGCTGACCCCTTATCATAACAGGCGAGATGAACTAAACGTAGAGGGGGGCTGCCTGATCTGGGGCTCGCGCGTGGTGGTGCCGGCGGCGCTGCGAGCGGCCGTGCTGGCTGAGGTGCACGGCGGACACCTGGGCATAGTTAAATGCAAAAGTATCGCGCGGAGTTACGTCTGGTGGCCGAAGATAGACTTTGACATTGAGCAAATTTGTAATTCGTGCCGCACTTGCGCAGAGACTGCGGACGCACCGGCGCGGGTGCCTATTGTACCGTGGACTACGTCCAAAAAAGCGTTCGATAGAATACATATAGATTTTCTAACGTATAATTCGAAAACGTACTTAGTAATCGTAGATAGTTTCTCCAAATGGATAGAAGCGTTCCTTATGAGTTCTACGACAGCTACAGCGACCGCGGGTAAGTTACGGGAGGTATTTGCTCGATTTGGAATTCCGTCTAAGTTGGTCTCCGATAATGGGCCTCCTTACAGTAGTAAGGAATTTGCGAGTTTCCTTAAAACAAATGGTGTGACACATGTAACGTCGGCGCCTTACCACCCGCCATCAAACGGTGAGGCTGAAATAGCGGTCAGGACCATAAAAAAATGTCTAAAGAAAGCGGACAAAGAAAATGTGAACCCTCATACATTTCTACAACGCTTTCTGTTAGATTATCGTAACGCTAAGCACTGCACCACGGATGAGTCACCGGCCGCGCTGTTGCTGGGGCGTCAATTAAAATCCAGGCTCGACCTACTGAAAGACGGATTATTCGATACAATCGAAAAAAACAAACAATTAAAAATATCTCGTGGACCCCAAAATTTTAGACATTTAGAAATCGGTGACTTAGTCTGGGCCGGGGATTACCGTACGGGTAGGAAGTGGATTGAGGCTACCATTGTTCAGAAAACTGGTCATAATAATTTTAAAGTTCAAACGAAGGAGGGAATAATTTCTCGGCACACAAATCAATTGCGCGCACGCTGCGATAAGGAGATGTCGGGGTGCGCGGGCGACGCGGTGCCCGGCCCGAGGCCGGCGCCGGCCGCCGAGGCCCGCGACGCCCGCGCGCCGCGTTTTAACAATAAGGAACACAGCGTGCAGGTGTCTCCCCAGGTTGCAGCTAGTTTTAGGGTCCCGTCGGACATGCTGCCCGCGCTGGCCGCTCGGCCGGTGCGAGTTCGCAAGCCAGTTATCCGTTATGGTTTCGAAGAAGCATATCCATAATGGCAAATGGATGTACTTGTACGTAATCCATCCGTTTTGTATTTTTTTTCTCAATTCATTCAAATTGTCACGACATTTTTATGGAAGAAGAGAGAGTAAAATATGTATAAGGTTATAAACTATAATTGTAGGATTAAGATTATAGAATAAAGCATTTGTTTTTTACTTAGTATTAACTGTTAATAATAACTTGTTTAACAAAACGAATTTAAAATGTTAAAGTTTACCTACCTATTTTATGACGTAGGAAGTCATACCTATTTAGCTGTTCCTTCTTACTGATAAACTTATAGATTTAAGGATGTACCATTCCCATGTGACCAACAACAAGTACACATAAATAATAAGATACATCTTATCAGTAAGGGGGGAAGTAGTGTAGTATATCGATACACGATTTGTAGGTAGATCTATGTTTTATATTTAATATGTTCGCGGGTATGCCGACTCGCGCTTGACAGCTTAGGCAGTCGTCATTAAATTGTGTTTGAAAACACACCGTGTTTTATTCCTCGCCCAGTACATATCATACATGTAAAAACATCATGACATTCGTGACTGCCGGTAGCCAGACTAGCTAAGTAGCAGTGATTTCACTTTTTGCATGACATATTGTCACCCGCCTCCGAAAACGACGGGTGATTATTTAGCGCACGACAATGCGTAGCTGTCGTGCTAGAAGTCTGTAGATACTGGAGCATTTTTTTTAACCGACTTCAAAAAAGGAGGGGTTTTCCAAATCGACTCATAACTCCGTCATTTATGAGTCGATTTGGAAAATTCTTTTTAGGTTCATGAATAGACACCTCAAGGTTGGTCCCATAAAATTTTGGTGAAGATCGGATGACGAGATCCATGAGGAATCGAAGGAATTCCTGAAATTTTATAGACAGTCATAATATTTTTTATATATTTTCTAAAACTATTTAAGTATTTGCATATGGTAGCCATCATCTTCCAATGCTGAACTGATGATGGAAGGTACAACTCCTTAACGGTTATGAGTTAGGAGATAATTAAAACGAGATGCATTCCTTCAAGACCTCCCTGATCACCCCGCCATAAGTATTTTATATGAATCACTAAAAAGCGAAAAAAAAAATTTTTAACAAAAAAAAGAACCGACTTCAGTAAAACTAAAAATCCAAAAATAACCCGTTCAAGTACAGATTACATTTGACTCACCCTTTGAAGTCGGTGCCAAACCTCACGTAAACTTTAATATATGTATAAATATAATAACAGTGGTTTGGGATCGACTTCAAAGGGTGAGTCAAATGTAATCTGTACTTGAACGGGTTATTTTTGGATTTTTAGTTTTACTGAAGTCGGTTCTTTTTTTGTTATTTTTTTTTTTTTTTTCTAAGCTAAAATGGGCTATCTGAAATATATCCATTGAAATGGCTCGCTGTACAATAATTAATATATGCCAACACCAAACGACTTGTCGTTCAACGAGTTAAAATGTCTGCATTAGCTAGCTCACTCGAAACGCCCACCGGCTCCTCCTAGAAGCGCAGTACACTATCTTAATAAAAAATCTCTCATTTCCGCGCCGGCCCGTCACATCGCGTTCCTATAATAATATATATGAACACAGCGCAAGCGCCCTGTTCTCGTACAAAGCGCCGCGATATGCTCATCGCGCGATATCCGTCGCGATGTTGGTCGCGATCGCGATACTCGCCATCATTTACCGCCGGAAACTGCTGACGGAGTGCGCGGTTCCGAATATTTATTATAGTAAGAATATTTTTTGAAGTCCTAATCTGCTTATCTTTGTTACCTATGGCTTATAGCATTGTTCAAAGGTTACAAAGGTCAGTAGACCAGTAATATCTTACCTATGGCTGTAACTTTGCATTCTAATCGAATCCGAAAATGCTCTAACGTGAAAGCTACCACTAGTCAAGAAATTCGTAAAAAAGTAGGTTTTAGTGCCTCTATGTAATTTGATCATGAAATCTATATCTAGGTCGAGTAACATTTTTATTCATACCCCACTTTCTTCTTCTCGATTAAATATCTAATTCGTAACATAATTGTTTTGTAAATATGGCTCGTTTCATTTTTTGTATCTTCGGGATTTGATATTTATTTTTAGACAGATGTATATTTGTCTAAAACTAAATATCAAATATTTATCACCTATGGGAATCATGTTTCCCAAGGATGAAAGTATGCAACAAGGAGTTGCAGTGACTAAACACAAATCCTAAACTGAGTCTAATTTAAGCGCATCATAAAGTAACGGCAGGTATGCAAACAAGACACGAACCTAGCATAACAAACCTGCGCCACACTAAGCCTGCTAAGCCTTAACCGCCCTCCGTGTATGGCTTCCCAAGCGGCCGCCCGCCGCACGCGCCAGGCCGGCCACTGCGCAATAAAAATAAGCCCCCGTTTCAGCTGTCGAAAACAAGAAAAGCAGTTAGTTATGTAGTTCGTTAATACTAGCAGACCGATAGCATGCGGGGTCTGAATGTCATAGATAGATATTATTATATTATCCCAGAATGAGAAAAGCCACG
Source organism: Apotomis capreana (assembly GCA_947623375.1). Lineage (NCBI taxonomy): Eukaryota > Metazoa > Arthropoda > Insecta > Lepidoptera > Tortricidae > Apotomis > Apotomis capreana. The sequence continues at coordinate 29,509,956 of OX392504.1, forward strand.
TTATGTTTATAATTATTATTTATTTATTCAAATTAGTTACACAGCATTACAGTAACTAAACTAAGGCACTGTGAACTACAAAATCATACATAAAATAAAATAAACTTAAATCTAGTTGGATTTAGGCGACGTAACAGCGTGGCTCCGTTGCGTCGTCTAAAGAGACGTAACAGCGTGGCTCCGTTGCGTCGTCTAAGGAGACGTAACAGCGTGGCTCCGTTGCGTCGTCTGATCTGGCGCAGGATTCGGCAGAAGTATGGTTTGGGTTGGGTTGTGAATAATAAATACTATAAATACTCCACGATGCAAATGATGTACTCTCTGAAGGGACCCTCGACCATAAAGCAATTAAATAAACGTTTTGAACGACAAGCGGTAAAACAATTGCACCGTGCCCCTGACGGCGCGGCAAGAAAACCGTGATCCAAAATTGACAGAAATACTTTTAGTGGTTTGAATTCTAAAGTTTTTGATCATTGAAATTTGAACGGCTGTGGCCGTCGTTGACGTCAATGGAGTAGTTTACCGCTATCGGCCACAGCCGTCACTGGCCGTTGAAAGTTGTACTGTCAATACGGTAGTCGGTGGACGTGCGGTGTCATCAGGTGCCCTCACCATACATTGTGACGGACCATATTTTAGGTATCTTCCCCTATACTCGACTACGAGTAATAAGGTTTGTCGTGTGTCCCGTCCGATACGAACCTGCTTCAATGCAGCAAGTTTGGTGGTTTGATGTACCTATCCGTAGTCACTGTTTGAAAATTCATGAAGTGCACAAATGATTAGTGCTCTCACAGTGAGTGGGCGATGTGTGTAAAGGTGTGTGTGTGGCAGGTGTGGTGGAGCTACGGGAGGACATCCCGCTGAAGTCAGGCGCGCCGGCCGGCGGCGGCGGTGGCTGCGGCGGGCCGCGCCTGATCGCCGTGTGCTTCGCCGCGCTGTCGGCCGCGGTCACGGTGGCGCTCCTCACGCAGATCTACTCCGGGGACTACCAGGTGGGTGGTGTGTCACGGTGTAGAGGACATCCCGCTGATCTTCGCAAGTGACGTAGTGAGTGTTGTGTGCAATCCGGCAATTGACATTTTGTGTGATGATAAGGGTAGATTTTTGCCCTCGCTGGTGACGCCTGTATCTTAGCAGCCGCGCGGAGAGAGCGTTAGCGCGCAGTTTTCGATTAGCCACCGCCGCGACTGATCGTTGCTCCTGAAGATGAATCGTGTACCGATTCAAAATATGTCGAGCGATATTCGACTTCTTCGGCGCAAGGAAACCCGTTTCGTATGTATTTTAATATGTCTGACACTCACGGTAGTTTTCTATATAAAATCTCGCTGAAGTCGGGCAGTAGGCACGTCCGGCGGCGGCGGCGGCGGCGGCTGCGGCGGACATTCGCCGTCGCCGTGTGCTTCGCCGCACTCTCCGCGGCCGTCACGGCGGCGGTAGGTCTACAATGGATCTGTGTGTCAAGATAGAGAGGACTTCCCGTTGTGTCGTAACCCATAGAGAAATTGCCTCTTAAATTTATTCAATTATTTTATGAATTTACCATCATCTTCGCAGCCGAATGGCGTCCACTACTGGACAAAAGCCACATCCAAGAATCTTCGAGCCTAACGGTCGTGTAACCACTATCAACAGCTTCCCTTCCTTCACAAAATCGTCGGTCAACCTTTTAGGGGACTCGCTCACGCTCACACTTCATAATTTTCACGTTCATAATTTGTGTTGTGCAGGTAGTGCCACACGGGTCGGTGTCGAGCGCGGCGGAGGCGTGCTCGGCGGCGGGCACCGGCGCGCTGAAGGCCGGCGGGCGCGCCGTTGACGCCGCCGCCGCCGCCGCCGTCTGCCTAGCGCTCTTAGCACCGCACCGCACTAGCCTCGACGCGTACGTACAGTCCTTTCGCATCGTTGTCTCTGAAGTCTCCCATTACATACAAAATCTTACGGCTCACAGGTAGAGAGGGCTAGCCAGCTCTTGCCCGGTTCGAATTTTCAAAAAATAGAGCCCTAAATCAGGACGATACGGGGACCCTGAACACCAGCCGACGGTACCTGCACCGCCGTAAAATACTGAAAGATAGCGTACTTTTTAAAATAGATGGCCAACAAATTAATGCTCTTAATATCGTTAGCAGTAGGTACCTAATGATCAGTAAAAGGTTAAGCTTGCATGATGGCTACAATTTATAGGGTATTTTAAACCTCAAAAAAAAATATTATTAGGGCGTTTGTATGCCAGAATATATATGTTACAAATCTAAAGATTATTATAGCTTATTTTCTTCTCTACTCTATTGTCACATCAATACGGAAAGTTAAGATATTTCAGCTCTACCTTACTCCGAACATTGACATTTTCATTAATATATTATCAAATATCACAGAACCCCAAAACGATTACTTTTTAAATGTTAAAAATCATGAAATCAGCGTCATCGGCCCTCTAAGGAAAATTTGACAGTCACAACACACAAAAAGGACAGTGGTACAATTTCCATTCTAGATCTGGCATAGTAATAGTCCGACTGTATTATGATTTTCTGCACTGTGACCAATTACTGGTCGCCTCGCGCTTTTAGAATGAGGAACTTTTGAAATTAATTTTTCAGACACAAATTGAGATATTTTAGAAAATTTCAGAATGTGGTTACATTTCGTTTTATCCTGTATTTGAAATGTCGATAAATAGCCTGGTCAACAAAAAAACTAAATGTGGTCAATTGGCAACTCAACTTTCAAAAATACATATCAGTATTAAAAGATAGTAGGTAAATTTGCTTTTATACACCAAAGAGAAGGAAATAAGTCTGTTTGGCTACTGACTGAGTTAACTTGAGTTTAGTGGCGCCAAATATAAATTATATTTCCAGAATCTTCACAGGTAGGGGAGACCGGGGATGGTTGACTATAGGGGTAGGTAGACTAAGCCGAAATAACTCGCCACTATCACGTGTTTTCCGTCAACCAATCACGGCCAAGGACGCGTCTCCGCGACCCGCTAACTTGTGTGAAGTGCGCTGCCGCAGTCGCGCGTCGTTCTCGAGGGGCATCACGTGTTTGATTTTTAATCTCGGTAAGTAGTTTTTTCCGATCGTACTTTTTTTGTTATTGTGCCTATTTGTTTGTTTAAAATATTGTTGTTGTTGTGTCAGAGGTAAATATGATGGTCGTTTTCTATATTATACCGCATTGATTCCAAATAGCCTTAAGGTTTAGACAGTACATGCAGTTGAAATTCAAAATGGCGTCTGAGGTTGGTTGACCAATTTTATTAGGGGCAGGTAGACTAATTAGTCAACCAACCCCTTTGGTGTAAATATATTATTGAATCAATTTTTATTGCGGTAACTACGATCACCAATCTCAAAACATTGTCCTTAAAATAATATTTGTCACTGTTAGGTTGTTCTACATATTATACTACATTTAGGTATATTACATTTGTGTTTTTACAGAAAACCAGGACGTACAAAAGAAAAACTGAAAGAGGCGATGTACCAAAAGACGTCCTGGAAAGAGCTTGTCACGCCGTAATTTTCGATAATCATAGTATAAACGCGACATCAAAGACATACCAAATTCCATATAAAACTTTACATCGTTATGTTACTAAAATGAAGCAAAAATTGGAAAGTAATCTGAACCTCAGTAGAGCTGACTTGACCCTGGGAGAAGGCGAAGAAAGAAATAGGCAAATATTTAGCGATGACGAAGAAAACGAACTGGAAGTTTATTTGAAAGAGCTGCTGATATTTATTATGGATATTTATTAGCCGACATGACTCATGAAGGCTTTGTCGAAACGGCTGATCGACGCTTCGGGAGACCCCAGAGCTGGCGCCTACCTCTGCCAGAGAATCTCTCTGGCCATACAAAGAGGTAACGCCGCCAGCATACTGGGGACCATGCCGCAGGCGGACCTTTTGGATGGGGTATTCCTTTTATGTTATGACCCTTTTTTTTTTTTTTTCTAATATTGTATTTTAGGTTATTTAGAGTAAGGTTTTATATTTTTTTTTAATATTTGTTTTAACTTTTAGATTTAATTATGTAGATTGAGTTATGATTTTAAATATCCGAATAATGTATGTTATAATAAAGATTATGGATTAACACCGCAAGTTGATCTCTTAGAAGTCATTTATGTATAAGAATAATTTATGTTCATGTTGCAATTGCATGTTTTTGTTTCAACAATAATCAAATTTGATTATTGTCGAAACAAAAACCAAGCAATTGCTGTTCATAAGTGAATAGAAATAACAGTTATTTTTCTTTTGTTAATAGAGAATTAATCTGAATTAAAATTTTCTTGTAGTCCAATAAAAACGTTTAATCAAGTGTATTGTTTTATTGTACAATAATCTCCTTTATTTACTTACTAACTGTGCCTCGCTGTGTTACCTGCTCATCCCACGGGAACACTAAATTTATTCGGGGTGAAAAGTGTCCTATGTCCTTTCCCGGGTCTCAAACTATCTCCATACCAAATTTCATCTCAGTCGGTTCAGCGGTTTAAGCGTGAAGAGGTAACAGACAGACAGACACACTTTCGCATTATTAGTATGGATTGCCGCCTAGGTCAACCTTCCCCGTGCTCATGGCCAACCTACCCCGGAGATGGGGTAGGTTGACTAAGAGTCAGGGGTTTTGAAAATCGTCTAGATATGTATTGTAATGATAAATTCGTGCGTTTGAAACCAAGAATTTAGCTACCTGAATAGTTCTTCTACCTGTAACAACTATTATTTCCGTTATATTGATTCAAACATCGAAGATACATGACCTGAAGCCAAAAGTTAGTCAACCATCCCCGGTCTCCCCTACCTACTAAGGAATTATTTGAAAACATTGCAAACAGCATGGAATATCGAACATTGTCTATAGAATTATGATTTAGAAAGGCATGTATTTAACGCGGCGACAAATTAATCTGATTTAGGGATTTATAAAAAATTAAAGGGGGTAGCAAAAATAATAAGTTGGCGACTAATTGCGGAGACTAATAAAGTAAAAAGTAGCAGCTAAGTAATCAATTTTCGGCTTTGTTTCAATATAAACTAGCATCGAGTTTTGGCGACTGAATTAACTAATCAAGCGGAAACATGACAGCGGATAAAAAGTTGAAAATGGCCTACACTAATTGTTCAATGGTGATTGCATATAAAATAAATCAAGGTCATAAAAAAAATAAAAGGAGCGCTTTTTAGTGATTTAAAAAAAAAACAACCTAACCTAACCCGGCCGAGTCGGATCTTCTGCTAATATTAGTCGCCAAGTCATTATTTATAGTACCTCGCCTATGATTTCAGTAATCTTGTTTATTATTTCTGCTACCTACCTTAAAGTAGCTGTCATTATTTGAATTTTAAAATATCCTTAGTTTAAAGCTCATTTAATATAAATGATTGCCAAAATATTTAATCGCTGACAAGTTATTATTTTAGTTGCAAATAGTTTGCTGCTCTTTAATTTTTCTGTCGCCGCGAAAATAATAAGCCATTTAGAAATACATGGAAAGCTCTACATAGGAATTTGATAACCACGCCATCTTGTGACTAGTAACGACACCACTAAAGGTGACGCTTTATGCGCCAGTGTCAGCGCCCGCCGCTGCGCTCACCACGGCGCCACTGGTCGGTGAGATCAGGCGTAGCTATATTATTGCAAGGGGCTTTTTAACAAAATAAAATAGCAGGAAAATGAGGCAAGAATTCGGATAAACTCTTCGATACGTCTCCAATTAACAATTACCTACACATATATTGCGATAATAAGCAATTTAATGACCAAGGTCATTGTTCGACAACGGATGTGTAACTACGCATTCGTAATAATTTACCTACCTATTGCTTGTACTATTATCTATTCTGTGCTATTGCGTAAAATAAAATACACATTTTGATTCGTTGTATAGTGCTCTTTTAATTCTAGTAATTACTGGCCAACTTGAAGCAAGCGTTGTTATTATTATTCTCTGATAACGATGACAGAGATTATGATAACGATATATTATTGCGATTGCCTTGCACTTGACAAACGTACAACTAACCGATTTACAGATGTATGCAGAGTTCTGTGCCATTGAAAAAGAGTTTACAATCGCTCCAAATCTTAATGCATCCGTCTGCATACAAGTAGTTGCATCGGGGAGCGGCGTGAAGGGGCGGGGAATGTACTTGATGATTGTAAAAACACAAATAACTCGTGAAACCACACCTGGTGACGTCACGAGCTATGAGAACGTGAGCGCAGGCGGACACTGGTCCGCGACGCAGTTTCAATTGCAACACAATGCAAATATGTATCTACTCTTCATTAAACACCTAATAAAACACACCAAATAAATATGTATATACCAGAAATTACTATTCACTATCTTGTCCACAATAAAAATCAATTGAAACATGTATAGTCAGCTAAAATATTGGTTAACCACTTTTCGACTCCATTTGTTTAGGTACTTAGTATTAAAGTTGAAAAGCGGTAGAGCACTTTCTTCGCTGACCGTACCGACTTCCATTATTTGTAAATATTCAAGAATGTTATGAAACAATGTTTGACTTTGAATTATTATCTATCTGACGGGTATTTACAGTCAAGGAAATGGAAACACTTACCTATTTCGCTCTTGCCACAATAACAATAAGGGTCAAATAGGTACTCGTTTCAGTTTCCTTTACTGTACAACGATGCTTTAGGTTGACAAATAGAGGTATAAATAACGAGTCAAGTGCACTGAATAATATGTTTACAAGTCCAAACATATGATTGAAATATGTTTTTGAGTGTGTGCAGTGCACGGTCAATCACACCCAGAACCCATTACCTACAGTCGGAACCCATTAAAGTCTTCGCCGCGTCTACGTGCCCGTTTATCCCATTTTATTCAGTGCACTCGTTATTTTATTACTTTATTTATTTGTCAACCTAAAAAATTGTTTAGGAGTTCACTCCCAAGTAGCACACGGCGGGCTGCACAAGTACTTTATACAGCTTAAATTAGAGTTATAATGGCTGTACTGTATGTTACACTCTTATCAGCCTGTTTGCTACCTGGCCTATAAGTTATATGAACTCCTTCGGTTACAAGGCGGTTTCCAAATTCAGTCGGCTCTACTATTATGTACAATTGTATTATGGCTCTTTTCTGCTGCTTATTCGTACCAAATTCAGGCGCAATGAGAACCCACTATTAGGACACACAATATTATGTAAAAAGTGGTTTTCTCGATTAATAAAGTTTATCGAAGTATGGTGTTTTAGAATAAAGCAAAAATTTTGAAAATTTAATGGCTTAGGTGGGATATCGTAAACATTGGGTTTACGTTATCAGACGTTACTGCCTTAACAAAAATAATTATGATTGTAATGTAATACATAAATTTATGCTCTAAAATGTACTATGTATATACGTGTGCGACATAAAATTTACTTCAGTTCAGACTACTAAAATCAATGTGTCTAAGCATATATCTTAACAAATAAAATTAATGATAATTTGTAATGTACGCAGTAACGTGTTTACGGCAGATGAAGTGTGGCGAGCCGCCGGCGCGCGGCGCGGGCGCCGGTGTTTGCGCTCCGCGGAGACAATGGCGACCTGCGTAATCGAGGGAAAACATGCGTTACTTTACCCGCCAGAAACTAGCATAACAATCTCCATCTGTCGACTCGTCGCGAGAATACTCGAATCACACCTGTTCATATTGTAAATTATAATTTATATGCCACCTGATTTTCTGTGTAGAGCCGAGAGCGGTCTTATTCCACACAACCGATTTAAGCCATATTACTTTATGTTATGAGTAGGACTTAATGTTTCTTAGTTCCGACAATACAAAAAAATAAGCACAATCTTTAACATTTAATCAACATGTAGAAGAGGACTAAGTCCCTGGAGAATTTCTCAATAGGGAGGGAAACAGACGAGAAAGAAAGAGACGAGATCAAAACCTCGATTTATATGGAGAAATAAGCAGTGCTATATCCTCTTAAGTAAAAAAAAGTCCATGGGTCACCTTAGAATCGGCTAACCCCATCCACTTCAAATGTGGCATACACTCAGCTCAAAGAAGTCGCCTTCGATTCAATTGACGTGTTTGAGAGAGCAGTGCGATCACAGCAAATGGTAGTTAATTAGACACACACTACAAACAGTTTTCTGCGTAGAATGATGAAATCCGAGATTCGAACTTTATAAATGCTCTTGATAAGAGAATAAAGTTCGAATCTCAAAACTAAATGAAAAACTTCCTTATATTTTCCTTATATTCGCTGGCATTAAAAACGAATTTAGAAAACAATAACTACGCTCTAGAGCTTTTCAAGTTAATTGTTTTTTTTTTATTAGTCAGGTGTCTAAATGTATCTTAAGGTCATTTTCACATGGCATTGACGGGTCCAGTAGCTGACCCCTGTTAACCCATTTAAATTTTCCGCTTCGTGTATCGCAAATACATGACTGTATATATATGTTATTGGTGATCTCGAGCTGAATGTCCCAATCGTGACCGCCGATGACGTCGGCGAAGTGACCCGCGCACCAAATGCATCACAAACTAGATCGCTAACAATAATGATAATGACTAATACACCCACGCGTAACTGCATAATATATGTGGCTGAATCTCCCCAGCTTTATATCTGTATTTAGGTACATGTCAGTGCGCATACAGATACGACAGCAATTGACATTTAACCTCAGATACGAGATGCATAAAAACTGATTTACTTACTGTGATTGTGACAGTTACAAACATTAACAACCTCAAGAATTAATATCTTACATACGATGTTAATTTAGTCACAATTTGTCTTGTTTGTTTTTGTTTTCTCATTTGATGGTTTGTCTTATTACAATAATAAAAGAGAACGGCCTTTCGTAATTTTGTTTTAGGGTTCCGTAGTCAACTAGGAACCCTTATAGTTTCGCAATGTCCGTCTGTCTGTCCATCCGCGGCTTAGCTCCGTGACCATTAGTACTAGAAGGCTGAAATTTGGTATGAGTATGTGTATGTATCACGCCGACAACGGTAAAACAAAAACTAAAAAAACCGGCCAAGAGCATGTCGGGCCCCGCTCAGTGTAGGGTTCCGTAGTTGCTTATTTCACAATAGAGTTAAGTTACGAGACAGATTTCAAGCTTTAAAAAAGGTCGGAAACGTCAAAGTAACTGTAATTACTTATTACCTTCTGGAAGTCAACTTACGTCCTTTTAAGAAAATTATGAAATTTTGCGATAACTCAAAAACAGCTCAACCGATTTTGTTCAATATAATTTTCATTGAAAGTACTTATAAGGCCTCATTTTCATGAATTTTTCCATAATTTTTTGACCCGTGGTTGAAAAGTTAGAGGACGCTATTTTTTGGATTTCCGGAGCGAATATTTACAAAACTGCTGACTTTATCAAAAATAATGTTTGAAGAACCCTATTATTTTTAAAAGACCTATATTCAACGACACCCCATACACTAGAGTAGGAACAAAAAAAAATTCAATGAAAACTGTATTGAATAAAATCGGTCGAGCCGTTTTTGAGTTATCGCAAAATTTCATAATTTTCTTTTAAATTACGTAAGTGTCGCGCGGTATCCTTATACTTCGAACGTTACACATATTAGTTAAGTGACATACTTCATTAAAACATTCCGCTCAATCTGGAGCGCTTAATCGATTACTTCCAGAAGGTAATAAGTTATTTCAGTTACTTGGACGTTTACGACCTTTTTATAGAGCTTGATATCTTTCTCTTAATTGAAACCTCGGGCTTAAATCCGTTGTTTTACGTCCGTCTATTGTGAAGGATGGGCAACTACGGAACCCGACACCACACCTCGGACAGTGGCGATCAAATGTATGAAAGAAACGCGTTGCTACGCACACAGTCTAAGCTCGTGTAGGTGAATGCGTACCATGCTTGTGTGAGTGAGATAAGACATGCTAGGGTTGCCGCCATTTTGAACGCACGAGTCGGGAACACAATGTGCAGCAATATGAGATGACCTTGTAATAGCGGCGTCGAATTAATTTTGTGTGCACTGCTTATAATTAAACTAATGTTAAACTACGATTTCTAATTCCGCCCGCGTTCAAATTCGATAACCTCAATGACTAAAAACTCATTGCGCGAATTAGGAAGAAATAAGAATCATACATATTAAGCTGTAAGGTGGGTATCGAAGCTCGATTTATACAAATAGTTTCCTATTTTGAATCAGTATAAACGAAGTAACTAAATTTTTGTAAGGAAATTCAGGCCGCCAAAATATTACGTAAGTTGAAAACATGATTTTTTGTTCATATATATTATATTGTGTTGTTTTCAGTGTGATCTGATAGGTTTAGGTCGAAAACGGATAGGGCAAAAAAAATACTAAACATGTTACACACTATTGTAAGTTGATTTTCTACTAAAATATAAAAAACTTTGAAAATAACCGGATATGAACTTATCTTGATTCATCCAATGGGAATCTGTAGAACTTTCTTTTATTTTTGTTGTTTATAGAGCTTAAACAACCATACACAGCACAACACACGCCCATTACAAAAGTATTTTTGTTTAATATTTGAATATTATACGTGGCCTCCGCTCTGCGCACCGCGTCGTCGCGTCCTTGCCAGCCGGTAACTGCGAGGTAACCGAGCGGCCGCGGGTGGGCGGCACTTTCGGTGGGAGGCAGGGAGTGTCCATACTGTACGTTAGTACTCTTTATTATACTGTGCCGACACTGAGCGTGGCCCGACATGCTCTTGGCCGGTTTTTGTACTGTGTTCTATTCTATCACAGTTATGTACCTACAGTTCCCAAAAGATGAGCCACACATCCTCGCCACGAATGCTGCGAGCGAAAGTGCGCGAAAAATCTCGTGCAATGAAGTAGTAAAGAGTAAAATGCAAATTAGAGTTGACAAAAGCATCTTGGTAAGACATTTTTGGTGCTTGGAATCGAATCGCAGTCGAGTCGTTTTGTTGTGTGGCAATTCTGTGTTGTGTCTCGTGCTCTCGATTAGAAAGTAAAGCAGATACATGTTTGGTCACTGTGGAAAGGTAGCAATCTGCTAATAGGCGATGTAAATTGAGCATGTTTGTGCCCCACGCGTCACACGATCAACAGATAGCGTGTTTGTAAACATCGCGCGCATAGAACAACGCATGCACAGTGCTGGCGCACCACAACGCACAGGCGAATACTTGTCAAAACAAACCAATAAAAACAACTGCGATCGACTACATCTCTTATCAATTTTATTGTTTATCAGTGTACAGCGTATTTATATCGTTTTTCAATTACGCGTTAGAAGTACCCATATCGTCGCTTCTACTTTCAAATACCCGCAATATTTCAGCTTGCCTCATAACTGCTTCCGAGTAAATTTAATACAAGCATATTATAATGGCTCAATTGCATCATGTAATCAGTCCTTAATTAGCTGGCCCGACTGCAATAATGACGAAAGCTATCGTTCTGCGCTAACTACCGCACGGACGCGGTATAGGTATCAGCGGGTACGCAGCCCGCAGGCGCGGCTTGCGCGTGCACAACATCCGCGTTTCCGTGTCCTACACACATAAATGCCGGCGGTAATTGAGCCGATCGCGTTGTCACGAACGAGTGGAACCTCGTTCTGGCATCAATTAAAGCCGAGAAGGCCAAAAAACGCTCCCGCCGCCGAGGGCGTTCCCCCGAAAACTCACGCGTTTGTAGACCCGGCTACGAAGCCAGATACCAAGACCGCGACGCCCTCGCCGAGCGGGACCGCCGCATGGCTGGACTGTCACAACCGCTCCTTAATCTAATGGGATAATCAGCCGCCATTACATCACCCTTTAAAAACCCTAGTCATCTTTCACCATTTACGCCACAAGCAACATAAATGCTTTGATAAGGTTTGTCGAGGAGTTGGGGTGGTTGGAGTAGCGCTACCCCCTTTTCACGCAAAATAGGTACGTTGGATGTCGACTTGCGGAAAATGCCCAGCGCAACTAACTAACCATCACCATTTATCCCATCCATCTCCGACACACATCATCAAACACTATCACAAACACACATACACCTAAGCTGGTCATGGTCACCTCGGTGACACAGCATACTTACTATATTCACGTTGCGGGACAGGTGGTCCCCCAGGTGACTCCGCCGCACAATCAGACCGCCCTAGTACAGCCGAAAGGCTCGGGCCTATCACTAGACAAAAAAAAAAGCCGATCGCGTCACGACATTTTTCTTAAGTGCGGTTAGCGCAAGCGCATAGTCTTCGAACGAATAACATTCCGTTTATAATGTGACTGATGTAACATACGGTGTTGAGGTAATGTAGCTATTAAACTAATGTTGAGCCTGGAAGATCTAAGTATTCGATGGTTGTGTCATAGCATGACTCAAACTCGGGCAGCCCTCCCATTACAATGCAATCGTAGGCAACTTGAGGTGATCATTTGTAGATCGTATCTCAATGCAATACATATTATGTTATCATACAACAGAACGTTATGAGTACAGCAGCCTTGCGCTGCTTGATCCTGACTGACTCAGTAAAGATAACCGCATTATAATATGATGCTACGAAACTGACATCCATTGGGACACTTAGCTTTAGGAGTCTTTTAAGCATAATTTCCACTGACTAGTTTAAAGGATATAAATATCACCGCATATACCTACATAAATACTGAACCCAAGTACCCGAGTACTAACAATACTCACATTATCATGAAATCCAAGTAGTGGACTGTGTACATTCTGCCGTAATGTTCAGAATTGTATTGATTTTTATTATCGCTACTTTGACAAATGTTCACAAACTGCAGATTGGTTTCCAAATTTATTTAATGTCTGTTATAAAAAATCCTTAGACACTTACTAACCTTTTTTTTTTTTTTTTTAGCCCGGAGAAATGCATTGAATTACATACCACTACGTAACATGAGACCCTCGGGGGTAAAGTCAAATATTACGCATTGGTGATGTGGGGCTCTCTAGTAAGCGAGGGACTAGCCTACCCACTAAAACTCTGGGATGCTGCCAACCTGTGCCATAGTGGTGATGCCATGGGATCGCGAACATGCCACTACGACACCACCGGCACTTCGCCCTAGGGCGAACCCTCACCGAAAGACACACTGTAGCATAGCAGTGTGCCTTACCCTCACACACTTCCCCAAGCCCCCCAGGAAGCGGGGACCGCCACCGACACACGGTGCTTCGGCCCCACCCTCCTTGCTGAGGGAGAACAAACGCCCCTACCCCTCAGCCGGCCATGGGAGGACAAACGCCCCTACCCCACGACCCGCCACGGGAGGACAGAAGCCCCTACCCCGTGGGTCCCTCAACGCTGACGGAGGTGAAATCCAACACAAACACCGAAGTGCCCACCCGAGTCATGCTCCGTCAGCCTCCTCCTCGGTCTCCCTCGCCCGTCTTGGCCCGTAGGCCCCCTCCCTGGTGTCTCTTGGCTTCCCCGCGGCGCCCAACCGGAGGTACTGAGCCCCCCCACCACGACAAGGTGGACACCCTCGGGGGGGAGACACTTACTAACCTAGGCCAGCATATCTTGTTGCCATTTCGTTTGTCTCGCGACTTACTACCATTCGTCTCGCTGACACGGTATTGAAAGGAAAGTGACAGGTAATCTAATAAATATTGTGCCAGAGGTGTAAATGAAATAGATGTGACGGATTCTTCATTCAAATTATCAAGGAAACAAAAGACATAATTATGTATATGTTTTTCTTGAGTAGCTTCGCAGCTGAATAAAGACCTCCATTTTTTTTCGCTTCTTACTATTCGAACAAGGTTTCACCACTTCCTTATTCCTTAGTGTCACCCGATCGTCCCACCACCTTTACTTTGATCGTCTACCTGTGATAGTTACTATGATCATCTCGTAGGTACATACATACATGCTATATAACTTATTTTGGTCCGCCTTTCATCTTTTACTAGTTACCTACGTATACTCGTACAATGTCCATTGGTCAATCAATTGCATTCTGTTTTCGCCCAACATTGAGGTGACATTCCGTGTAAATATTATGTACATTTATACCTCACCCGACCCGCACACGCATAAAAAGTCAATGAGGTTCGGAGTGAGGAAAGGGAGAAAGAACCTCAATATCAACGTTGCGCAAACGCATGGCTATTACAGCACATTCCGAATCCGTTACTTTACGCGAAAAAATTGAGTTACTAATGTATTCATACATTGTTTTGTCATTAGTGTTACTTTAGGCATACCAATTATATTCTTGTGGAATAAAACTTCATTCTTTCTTTGCACTTCCTCGCCCTTCGGCAAAGCGTTAATTAAGACTTCCCTAGCTGTAGGTACTTACCTTGTAAATAACCATATATGTACTTACCTTTAATAATGATCAAGGTGTAAATATGACATCTTAAAGATCATGCAAAGTACATAAAAACTATATTTTGAAAACTGCTTTGCTAGAAGAAATGGGAACCGATCTGGGGGCACGGCAGTGCCCCCGCCAAGACGAGCAAAAAAGAAGCGGGGCACTACCTACCTTTTCTCGAACCGTTTCGTCTAATTTTCAAACCCTCATAGCTTCGTCCCAGTTAACACCAGAGCGCCCAAATTCACAGCTTAAGATGCAGTTAGGAAACATATAAAATGTACTGAATTTCATTGATCTAGCTTTTATACTTTAGGTTTTATTGGTACCTAAAATACGCCGATTTTGCCACTCACTTATATATATATACACTGACGTATCAAAACCTCTGGGGTACTTCCCGATGACCTAGAAAGCTGAAATTTGGTATGTAAGCTAGTTTTAGTACAAAAACAATAGAATAAAACGTTTACCCCCCAACCCCTTACACTAGGGGGTGAATGTTTGTATGAGACTTTCGCAAATTTTGATACTAGAGGTCTGAAAATTTATACCTATTGGGACTCATTGTTATAAATAAAATACACATTCTAGGACATTTAGAAAATCACCCCCCACCCTTTAAATAAGGGGATGGAAGTTTGTATGGGTTTCCCATAAACGGGGATAAAAGTGTATGTATATATGTGACGTTCCACGGGAAAAGGTACCTTATGGAGGTTTCTAGTTACGGAGATATTCGATGTTGTGTAAAAATTGGTAAAAATGGCGTTTTTTTTATTATTCCTATTTAGTAAAATATACGTTACGACACGTCTTTGCCTATCTTTATTATTGTTATAGGCGAATTAAAGGCTGAATAATATGCTTCTAAAGTTTAGTACAAAAGGTACTTTATGGCGGTGTAATTAAAAAATGTTAAAAATACTTGTCGTAACTTGCTCAGTTTTTGTCCTTCATCAGCTCTTCCCGAAGTGCTTCCTTTGCAAGCCTTTCCCGAAGTGCTTCCTCCCTAGTCTCAGCCCAGTTCCAGTGGTCTGCAGTCTGTTCCGAGACGTAAAAAGCCTACATGCTCATACTGTGGTGAGGCAGGTCACAGAAACCAAGTACGTAGCGGTGTATTTTTTAGGGTTCCGTAGCCAAATGGCAAAAAACGGAACCCTTATAGATTCGTCATGTCTGTCTGTCCGTCTGTCCGTCCGTCCGTCGTCCGTATGTCACAACCATTTTTTTCCGAAACTATAAGAGCTATACTGTTGAAACTTGGTAGGTAGATGTATTCTGTGAACCGCATTAAGATTTTGATGCAAAAATAAAAAATAATAATAAATATTGGGGGCTTCCCATACTTAGAACTGAAACTCAAAAATTTTTTTTTTCATCAAACACATACGTGTGGGGTATCTATGGATAGGTTTTCAAAAATGATATCGACGTTTCTAAAATATTTTTTTTCTAAACCGAATAGTTTGCGTGACAGACGCTTCCAAAGTGGAAAAAAGTTGCCCCCCCCCCTCTAACTTCTAAAATAAGAAAATGAAAAATCTAAAAAAACATATGATGTACATTACTATAAAAACTACCAACGAAAATTGTTTTGAATGAGATCTAGTAAGTAGTTTTTTTAATACCTAACTTTGCACCTAATTTATATGAGGCGCTATACATACCAGGTGCAAACTTAACTTAACCACTTAGGGATGGAAAGTGTTTGTACGGAACCCTCGGTGCGCGAGTCCGACTCGCACTTGGCTGGTTTTTGTAAGAAAAGGCGTTCAGAACAGACAAATCAGTAAAGTCATGTAACTGAGCCATAAGGTACCTTTTCTTTGCTTATATTGTATTTGTTGTTTTTAAATAAGATTATACGAAAGAACTGATTATTTTCGTTATTATTAAGTATTAAAATAATAATAGAGATTAATGAAAGCGTTTTTCAAAATGTAAATCACAGAAATTGATTGATTGTAGTGATGTACTAGTTGTTGACCTCCATAAGGTACCTTTTTATAAATGTATGGAACAAAGACTGTTATAGTTATGTAACTTTAAGTGACTCAAAAAGTTAAAATTAGAGTCTGATAACGTTGTTGAATGTTTTATATGATGTTAATTAAAGACTATTGTTGAAATTTGTAGAAAAAATATATTGTTTGTTACTTTAAAAGTAAAAACTGTCATTAAAAAATAAAAAAAAAATAAAAATAAAATAACATTTAAAATAAAATAAAATTTATTTACCATTTAAATTTGTACAAACTATGACTTTCCTGTGACCACCACACTAGGCAAAGCCTGTCTTGTGGAGTCATTTTCGACAGTTACCAATTTCATATTAAATTAACAACACGTTGCGAGTATTTACAAAAAAAAAAATGGTGATTAACATTTCCTTAAACCATTCTAAGGTCTTAAAAGATATATATCGATGGCAAAAAGCGAGAACGTAGTAACCGCCAAAATGCAAACTTTACACCAGAGCCAAAAAACTTTTCGATTTCGAGAAAAAAAATCATAACTCTTTCATTTATGAACGAAAATGCTTAATATTTGGATCTAATTCATAACTTATGGTTTTCTTTCAACTGGCATATTTAATATTTAACAAAAAAGACTGGTTTACGACTTAGTGGCGGTTACGACAATTGAACTCTTTTTTTCGTTACGCGAAAACGCTATAAACGCCAGAAGTAAATGTACTAAAATGGTGAAACGAGTATTATTTCCATAAAGCATAAATGCTGTAACCAGATGCATATTTATTTTAAGATTCAATAATTTTGACGTAAATGTCATTACGTTCTTTATAGGACTAACTGAAATGTGGTAAGTGTCTACCGGCAAAAAGAAACTGTGAAAATAAAACGACTTAAGTATCAATCAACTTTTATCAACATACTTTTTTAAAATGTTTCCAAATTTTAAATGCAGGTTTCTTACAAATTAAAAGCTCAGAAGCAACAATTACCGTCTTAACATATCAAATACTATCTAGTCTCAATTTCTCTGTATAAGAACATTACGAAAGTTACTTAAAACCTCCGTTGCTTATAACATTTCAAAAGGCTAATAAAATCTCTCATATTATAAAATCACAACCTTGTACTTATCGTGCTAAAAACAAACATAAATATTCTTAGGGTTAATCAGACATAATATTGTTATCCGCTAAAACTTAATATTATAGGTAATGAGGTTTAATATTCCCGTGAAAACTTTAAAACTCTCTACATTTTTATCTTCAGTTTTGGCATTAAATTGTCTTTTAAGTAACTTTTATCGATATAAAACTAACTACCTATTAAACCCACTAACTATAAAAGATGTTTTGAATGTAAGTATTACTTATTATATAAGTTTTCAACATAATTCTTAAACAATTGTTTGAACACAATTATCACCTCAATTATAAAAATATTTCTTTGAACTAATCTCACTGAACCATTAATATTTAACTTAAATAACTAGACGTTATATTACTATGGTACCGTACAAATTAAAATTGTTATTATTTATTTAAATAAAAACTCGGAGTCATTTTTCTTAGGCAGAATATCAATTGATATTAAAATAGGAACCTAAAAATTGCATTCCAATGGAATTCGTTTTCATAATAACATAATTAAAATAACTGTTCTTAAAAAAATACTAAAAATTCCACTAAAATGCATTGTTTTATAATAACACTCCTCAAAATGTTTGCCATAATTAACTCAAAAATCGCCCCTCTAAAGTAATGAAAATTAGTGCAATAGTGACTGATGGACATGTGCAATATGTGCATTCTTCCAATCCTGACCTACGGAGCGCAGACTTGGTCTTTGACAAAAGTTCAGAAGTCCACCCACAAGGTTTGTCAAAGAGCCATGGAACGCAGTATTCTGGGCGTAAAACTAACTGACAGAATTAAGAACACAGTACTGCGTTCCAAAACGCTGGTAGATGATGTAGCTCAAGCAGCCGCAAAGCTGTATATTATGTCCGTGATAAAACGAATGACGACAGTTGTCGCAGTGGTTTAAGCAGCTGCCTACTGAAATGAAATAATTTATTCAGTAAGTAGGCCACAGGGGCACTTTTACAAGTCAGATTGTGAATCTACCGGCATTTCGCAAGAGGAGACCGCTGTTGAGAAGAAAGCCGAAAGAAACTCAACAGTAAGTCATTTTTTCGTAAATAATACTTAAAACAATTACATGATACAGTTGTGTTATAACTAATTACACTGGGTACACGTAAAGGAGATGTATAGATACTCCAAATAAAATAAAAATTTAATAAATTTAAAATATTAAATATACCCAGAGATGTATAAAGTCTCTGGGTGTCACAACATGCAATAAAATAATAATTACTTAATTAATTTAATTCCATAGAGATGTATAAGGTCTCTAGGCGTCAACGTGAATAATTTAGAAAATAGTTATTAAACCTAAAATTCTTAGAGATGTATATGGTCTCTAGGCGTCATAACATGCAATAAAATATTTTAAAATGATTTAATTTCCTCAGAGATGTATAAAGTCTCTGAGTGTCATACTACACTAAGCTGTTTCTTAGAGATGTATACAGTCTCTAAGAGTTCAAAAAGATAAAATCAACATTGAATAACTTCAATCGAGTACAGGTGAAGTTTCTCACGTTTGCTTAATTTAACACTAGTATGCGGTTGCTACATATTTAATTTGGCCCTTGCTAGCATGAACAGACCGGACCCCACAAACGGCACCCGTTCACGAGTATGACGCATATCTCAGCCATCGCCTCCCTCAACCATATTATAGGGAAGGCTGCGACCCGATCAACGACGCCACCGTAAGCAAAGACCTTTAAGCGAGCATGACATGCTCAAGCTGCCGGGCATACTTGACTAATACTATTTGCCCGGTGAGAAACAACAAATTGTGCTCTCATGTTACATTAAAAATTACCTACCAAAATAATGCTTATTTAAAAATTTACTATTGACACACAACACTAAACTACTGGCTTAAAGGCATCACTGTCGTTTAGAAAGTCATTAACAGTATAATAAGCTTTATTCAATAAGTGACGTTTTATTTGCGCTTTAAATTTGCTACAGGGCAATTTTACTACATCAATAGGTATTTTATTGTAGAAGCGTACACAGTTCCCCACGAACGACGAGCTAACCTTACGGAGACGGTGGGCAGGTATTGCGAGCTTGTCCTTACTTCTCGTATTGTAGTGGTGAATGTCACTGTTGAGCTTGAATTCATGGAGATTTTTCCGCACATACATGATATTCTCAAGAATGTATTGAGATGCTACGGTGAGAATGTTTGTTTCCTTGAATTTCTCTCTTAGTGACGTACGACCTCCTAGTGCATAAATTGCGCGTACAGCTCGTTTTTGTAGCACAAAGATGGTTTGGATGTCCGCCGCTCTTCCCCATAATAAAATTCCATATGACATAACACTATGGAAATAACTGAAATATACAATCTTTGCCGTCTCGACGTTTGTCAGCTGCCTGATTCGCCTAACTGCATAGGCCGCGGAGCTAAGCTTACCTGCAAGAGTGGCTATATGCGCACTCCATTGCAGTTTAGAGTCTAAAGTAACACCCAGGAATACTGTTTTTTCTTCAAATTCCAGTACTTCGCCTTTCAGTTTTACCTTGGCACAATTGACTTGTTTCACATTTGGTAATGTAAATTTAATGCACTTAGTTTTCTTGGCATTTAAAAGCAAATTATTTGCAGTAAACCAATCCACAATAGAGGACAGTGCATCATTAATCACATCGAAGTTGTTTTCTTGCCTTTTTACTTTAAAAAGAAGAGATGTGTCATCTGCAAATAGTACTATATCATGTTTATCTCGCACAAGGTTTGGTAAATCGTTAATATACACTAGAAAAAGAAAGGGACCCAGAATTGAACCCTGAGGTACCCCCATAGCAACAGCTGACCCAGTCGATTGAGTCCCATTGATATCTACCCGTTGCGTTCTGCCTGAAAGATATGACGAGACAAGGTCAAGGGCATTGTTTTTGACTCCGTAGTGTTCTAGCTTACGTATTAAATTCTCATGATCAACGCAATCAAATGCTTTGGATAGATCACAAAAAACTCCAATAGCATCTTGAGCCTTCTCCCAGGCATCAAAGATATGTTTAACTAGTACCACGCCAGCGTCAGTGGTAGAGCGACCTTTAGTGAACCCGAATTGATTGCTGTGGAGTAGATTATTCCGATTGAAATGAGATATAAGTTGATTAAGAATAATCTTCTCAAAAACTTTGCTTAATGCTGGTAGTATTGATATTGGTCTAAAATTTGTGGGGTCTGATTTTGTACCTGATTTGAATAAGGGAATAATTTTGCTATGCTTCATCAAATCAGGAAATACTCCAGTATCAATACATTTATTAAAGATATCAGCTAAATATGGTGCAATAGATTCAACAATTGAATGTAACACTTTCACAGATAGGCCCCACAGATCCTCAGTCTTCTTTAAATTTAGCGATTTAAACGCTTTAATAATAGTGGTAGGGGTTACATAAATGAATTTAAAGATAGTTGTACATTCTGTTACATTCGTTTTCAAAAGTAATTCAGCAACATCGGGCGATGAATTTAAAGACTTTGTTGTGTCTACAGGTATATTGCAGAAGAATTGCTCAAAGTGATGGGCAATTTCAACATCGGAACTTATTACAGTATCGTCGATTCGAAGACTGTAATGGCGATCTTTTGGTTTCGTTTTCCCAGTTTCATCATAGATTACCTTCCAAATAGTTTTCACCTTATCACAGGAATTTGTGATCTTTTTAGACAAGTAATCAGCTTTAGCGGCGGCACACATTTGCTTAAAGGATTTGGAAAACATTTTCACGTACTCTAGGAACTCCGGTCTCTTATCGATTGTCCTTTGTTCATAAAGATCGTAGAGACGACGTCTTTTTTCATGAATATCAGATGTAGCCCAGTCGCTGAATTTAGTTTTAACCCTGTCTTGTACTTTCTTTAAATTGAAACAGGCATCAAATTCTTTTTTGATGCAGTTAAACAAGACCGAACACATACAGTTAGCATCCTCTTGAGTAAATGTAAGATAACATAGTCTCCTCTGAATGTTATGGTTAAATAAATCTAAGCGATTTTCAGAGATAGGTCTGCACATGGCGTCTTGTGGATCACTCTCAATATTTCCACTGAAGTTGAAGGAGGCATATTGTCCGCAATGGTCAGAGCTTAGTTTGTTTATGATAGATTTATCAATCGCATCAACACTACTAAATATGTTATCAATACACGTTGAACTGGTAGCTGTGATTCTGGTAGACTCAGAAAACAAATTCACTAGGCCAAAAGAATTAAAAGTGTTCAATAAACTCACACTCATAGATGATTCTTCACACAAATTAACATTAAAATCACCACACACAATAATACACTTATTACTTGAGAATATACTATTGAGCACTTCATCCATAGTTGACTCAAATAAACTATAGTCCGCTGATGGGGGTCTGTATACGCATATAATTATAAATTGTTCCAATTCAATACACGAAAGTTCAATCTGACGCTCAATGGACATGTTAACAATATCTTTGCGTTCTTTATGCTTTAAATCATGTTTTACTATAATCAAAGATCCGCCGCGGATGTGAACTTCTCTAGAGAAAGAACTTACGATACTATGATTGTTAAAATTGAACATAAATTCATGACCTTTAAGCCAGTGTTCAGTTATACACAAGATATGAATATTATGAATATCTATAAATAAACCTATTTCAAGTTCTTTACTAGTGAAACCTTGTATATTTTGGTGAACTATATTAATCGCATTATTATCAAAACTACTACTAGTGTTAAAATCGTCGGGGGGCGCAGAGCCGGCGGGGACACACGTTGTCGAAGAAATCAGTTTAAATCACCCGAAGACTCCGTCCCAGGAGATCCCGCGTCGCTACAACGCAACGCAAGATTCACCCTAGCACTACTATCACAAGTCATGCTAGTCATGACGGCGTCTACAATATTATATGCTAACAGATTAGCACAATCACGTAAGCATCTTTTCGAAAGATACATACGATTTCGAGTCAGGAGAAAGTTTTTAATAAATTTATTCGTATCAAAATACGAAATCGTGGAGGTATACAGACTAAGTCTATAGAATAGGGAATTGAAATATTCTATCTTATTATACATTTTTTCAGGCGTTTTGTCCGGAAACGGTAACGCACACACAATTATTTTACCTACACCTCGGTCGACAACACCGGCAAGAGTCTCGCAGAAGTCGACCACGTCACGCTTGGTATAACCCAAACTGTCTCCCAGCATGATCGCGACGGTGGTGTGTCGGTCGAACGCGTCGGCAGAAATAGACGAGGCGATGCGGCCGAGTGGAGCGCCTGGCAGACAGTTGTTGGTGACCGGCTGGTGCAGGCGCCCGGCCAGCAGCGCGCCGAGCCCGACACCGACCCGGTCCGTGTACAGCACCGTGCGGGGTGCGCCGGCGCATGGGGCGGCGCGGGGCGCGGGCGAGCGCCGCGGCGGGGCCGGCGCGGGCGCGCAGCACGGGGGGCTCGGAGTGTGGCGCGGCGGCGGTGTCGGCGCATCGGGCGCGCGCGGCGGGTGCGGGGCGTGGGCGGCGCGAACGAGACGCGGCGCGGCGCCGGCACCGGGAGTGCGCGGCGCGGTCCCCGGGTCGGCTCGGCTCCGGGTGTGAGGCCGGCGGCGCGCGGCGTGGGCGCGGGCAGGCGCGGCACGCGGGGCGTGCGGCGCGCGGGGGTCGCGCAAACGTCGCGGCGCGACGCGGGCGAGGCCGACCCGCAGCGGCAGGCGGCGTCGCCCCGGCCCGAGTCGACGGCACTCACCAGGGAGTCGATGCGGTCCGCGTTGCTGTTCCCCAGGTCTATGATGCAGTTCATAAACCCGATGTATTCCCGCATTTGGTTGCACGACAACTCGTACTTATCGTTGACGTCTTTCAAATTTGATTCTAAAGTTTTGAGCTCTTCATTCCTATTATGTAGGGCTTCGAGAGCATGGTCCAGTTCATTTTGACCACTTAAGAGATCATTCATCAAAGCGACATTGTTTTGTTTGAAAGAGACTGATTTAAATAGTGATTTGTGTCTTTTTAATAATATCTTTGATCTTTTAATAAATCTTTTCAATTTAAGATATTTCTTAATTTTGTTCGATCCTTGCATGGTTTTATTTACATTGCTGCGGTAATACATAGAATTTGTCAAATCTATGGTTTCAATTTCCGGTGTACTGAGCCGACGGTCCTGGGTTTGAATCCCGGCAAGGGCAAATATTTTTGTGATGAACTCGAATATTTGTCGAATAATATATTTGTGCCTGGGTCATGGAAGTTATTTGTATTTAAGTATGTATTTATCTTTACCAGTATGTTCACTTGTGTCCAGAACACAAGCCTCCTAGAGCTTACTGTGGTACTTGATTAATTTGTGTGAGGTTGCCCGATATATTTTTTTTATTCATTTATGCCATGCGTATGGTTATTGTGAAAATATTAATCGAATCAGGCACCAGTTAACCGGTAAATTTTAAATAGTGTAGTTGTTTATCTACCGCAGCTCAACAAATTTAGTGCTTATCTGATTCTAGCCCTTGGACAATAAAGATGCGGACGTGACACCCCAAACTAGTTTGATCCGGCTTGAGTCAGCTTTTTAGGGATTAGACCAATTAACTCTTAATGGTTGTAGTGAAACGTAGTAGATTACAGCAAAACTTTCTTCTAGCGATTACAACCGTAAACTAGATATACATATTATACTAATTAAAAAAAATCATAATTTCAAATCGAAATCAAAATTGAAATGTATGCCTATTCTGTAAGTAGGCCACTTTACATGTCTGAATCTGAATTTATCGGCATTTCACAAGAGGAGGCCGCTGTCGAGAAGAAAGCCGCAAAAAAGTAAATATTTTTTTAATTTTTTTTTAATCATCATGCGAGCGTTTGCTCGTATCTTTTGATTGCCTTTAAGCTGAAGATAAGCAGACCTTTGATGATATTTGATGTTAATTCCAGCTTTATACCTCCACGCGTTCCTGAGAAAAAGGTCTCGACAAATAGATAGACAGGCACAAAAGTGATCCTATTTAAGTTTAGTTTTTGGCGATTGAGGCACGGAACTCTCAAAGCTGCCGCGTCCCGCGCCCCAACATCGTTATTTTCTTCCAACAAAACGTAATAAAAACATTTTTGCTGTCCTTTCAATATTAATAAAGCAAATAAATATGCTAGTTATGTTTTATCCCAATACTCATATTTTCCATTAAGCCCGCAACATATTTTACATCCAAAAAAAGGCATGTACACAGACTACGCACACCCACTCGCTCCGGCGATCGCCGATAGACTAAATCACAGGTCGTATTCACGAGCCACATCGCCGCGAGCGCACATTTTTATTGCTGTATCTTCAAGCACTACCCACTTCACGTTGTGTTTCAAATGTCGTTACTGTAGCTTGCTGTTAATTCATTTCCGAATGAAATGTAGTAAGCGTCAATCATAGATAATTTATTTTAGGATATTTGCAGTAAGCTTGGTTCGTAATTTTTTCACTACATGCATAAATGCTGCAACCGCCACGGAACAAAATTTCGGCAACGCTGTAACCGGCACACCCTTTGATTTATGAAAGAACAAAATTAGCGTAAATGTACTCGTTTAGGAAATTGCTACTATTTGGGTGTTTACAGCAATTAGATGTAGGCATCGTCAAAAAAATACATTCGATTTGCAACGTAGTCCAGTTTTTTCTAAGCGTCGTAGAGCCATGGGACCCAGACCAGTCGACGCAGAAAAATTCGCTGATTCCGAATATGCAAAAAAAATTTTTTTGACCAAGTTGCGGTTACTACGTTCTCGCTTTTTGCCATCGATATATATATATATCTTAATTAATTTGCTTATTATATTATCATGCCAGTTTAACAGAGTGCGCTCATGTGTGTGTATGTGTGTGTGTGTGTGTGTGTGTGTGTGTGTGTGTGTATGTGTGTGAGTGTGAGTGAGAGAGAGTGTGGGTGACCCGAATAGTATGGGTGAATATTCATGAAGAAGCCTTAAGAAGTTGCTCTGTGGCACTGTAATCAAGAGACTGGAGCCACAGTGATACCCTCTTTTTTGCTTGAGGAACAGTGATGTCCCTGATAGGACATATTTTATTTACTGTGTTGTAAACGTGTGGGGAGAGGTAATCAGCAAATCTCTTGGCAAATGAGGTATTAGTGCGGGGGACAGGTAGTTTAAAAAATCGTTTACCGAACAGATCACTGAAGGCTTGTGTCTTGGTAACTTTGTGGTGCATGAATACAATAATTTTTATGATAGCAAGCTGACGCACGGTGAGCACTCCCATCTCTGTATACAACATAGCTGTCGAGTAATAGCGTGGTTTTCTGAGAATCACCTTAAGTAAGAACCGTTGAGCTCTTTCCAGAACCATCATTACTGAGCTGGTCGCACCCCCCCACACAGTTAAGCAATATGTTAATATTGGTTGACAAAGAACAATATATATGATTTTCAGCAAGCCTCTATCAACAGAATTCCTGAGTATTTTCATTGAAAATACCAGCTTCCTGATTCGTGCTGAGACTGCGTCAATGTGTTTAGCAAAGTTAAGATTTTCGTCCAATATAACCCCTAAGTATTTGATATATGTTGCTCTTTCGACTGAGCAGCAATTGCACGAAAGCCCTCCACCACAGTTAGGTATATGAATCTTTAATTTCGGGTTTCCCATTGGTGCTGACGCTTTAGTTTTGTGAAAGCACAAGAATTTTGTTTTGTCGACATTTAAAGTTAGCAGGTTGTTTTTCAACCAGTTCGAGACCAACATTATACCGGTTTAAGCGGACTCTAAGCATCGCGACCACGTGTTTTCATGGAATAGTATTACGGTGTCATCAGCATAACATATCATCTCCCCATTTTTTATAGGTAGGTATGCCAAGTCATTTAGATACATTATGAAAAGGGTAGGTCCGAGAATACTTCCCTGTGGGACACCGAATACCACTGGTTTTGCTGCACTAACTGTATTGCCGAGCTTGGTACATTGACGTCTATTAGTTAAGTAACTGCAGAACCAGTCATGCGCTATTCCTCTTATTCCGAGCAGTTCTAATTTTTGTAGTAAGATGGGCACTGACACAGTGTCGAAGGCCTTGGCCAGGTCTAGAAATGCACCAACGCATGTATTACCCTTGTCCAGGTGTGTACTAGCTAATTTAGTAAATAAAGAGACTGCTTCTTCAGTCGACTTGCCTTGCCGAAAGCCAAACTGTCGGTCTGTTAACAAGCCTTCTGAATTGAGGAAATCTATAAGCCTCTTGTTTACCAGTTTTTCAAGCACCTTTGAGCAGCTGGACAGAAGAGAGATCGGCCTGTAGTTCGAAGCATCGTCTTTGGCTCCTGCTTTATAGATTGGGACCACGGCAGCTGTTTTCCATGGTTCTGGAAAGGTACCTGTCTCGAGACTCTTGTTGCAAATGGCAGTAATAGGTTCAACAATGTTACAAATTGCAAGCTTTAGCAGGCGATTACTTATTCTATCCAATCCCGGGGAACTTTATCTGTATCTGAACATTATCTGTGATTTTGCATGAAAAATTAAAAGTGTTAATTTTCCTTCAATTCTCGTTTTATTTGTTATTTATTTTCTTTTGGAGTCATTATAGAATACTTAGAAATACAAATCTAACATTCTTATTGTCAAGAAAAGGAAAAGTTAAGCTAAACACGATTTCTTAGAAATAGGGTAGTAGGCATATTCATTGATAAATTTAAATGCTTGGACGTGTAATATTATGAGTTGTTGCAATATTCTCTGACAAACAGAAGCCCAAAGAATCATTTTCCGTTGCCCACTATGTAACTAACAACAGGAACATAGTTTTTGAAACAGTTAAACTTCAATTGCAAATTTCTCAAAATCGCTGAATTAGCAATAAATATTTCAAAAAATTATATCTCAGTAAGTACGCAATCTAGAAAGATGATTTTTTCTGCGATCGATAGCTTACAAGCTGTAGTTTATTAGGGTATGCTTAACTCCATACCCGCCATAAGGTACCTTTGCCCGTGGGACGTCACATATTATGGGGCTAAACGTAAGTATTTCTTAAAAACACAATTATTTTTACTTACTTAGAAACGCTACAGCACAATAAAATAAACCTAAAAATTTAAAACTACCTAACAAAAAGAAATGAGATCCCACCAAAAACATTTCATGTAAAATTGGCGGCCAAGACTCACATGCTCATAACACTTTTGCTATTATTACTACTTACTTAGAGATAAATAAATGAAAAAAAAAAACTAGGGCACCTTCCAAAAAGAAATGAGATCCCATCGAGAACATTTCATGTAAATTGGCGGCCAAGACTCACATGCTCATAACGCTTTCGCTGTAAAAAATAGCCAAGCCCCTAAGCCCTGAGTTTACTAATCCTACACCTTGGCTTCAAAAGTATGACTTGGCCGTTTCTTAGAGTAACGTAAATAAGTCCAACGGACTATCTGGCCCATACGGTATCAAGAAATTAAGTTTATGTCTTCCTTAGAATAATAACGCCTAGAAACCCAGTTCACGCGCAACGGTGAGGCCACTAAAAGTTGGCCAGAAATGGCTAAAAGCGTCGATCGGCTTGTCAGTTGCAAGGACACGTGACAGGTGTAAAGAGCTCCCGCATTTTCAATTATTATGACGGGTTGTGCAGTGATAGGGTGTCACAATGCATCTGATAAAAAGGATAAACATGTTAAGACAACATTTCACTCGTAAATATTATTCTTTAACTCGTATTTTTACGTAAAACAGTAATCAAAATCTCATATTTTCTATAAGCGGCATGACAACGTAGTGTTTCCAGTGTAACGGACTTTTTTTACCCATAATTCTGTCCTGATAATATACTGACCTATTTTTGGGAGCCTATAATACAAATATGAAAAAATTAAGAAGATTAATCACTTGATTTTTATTATCCTTTTATTTGACTTGCCGTGTATGTTAGAGTATGTCTGGGTCAAATATTGCAAATCAAATTTGAATCGAGTTTAAATTTTGTACACCTGTTTAAATCACGTGAGAATGCATTATTATGGTACTACCAAGCTGGTCTGATGATGAGGACGGAAAAGGCGGCCATAGTTAGCTCCTAAATTACACAAAAACACAACGTGTTAGGGCTCGTCACAAATGTCTTGATGATGAGTTGACGACTGTGCAAATAAAAGTGTTACGCCGATGGATTAGGTCAAAAACTTCGAACATCAATTTCAGTGCTTTAGAAGCGTTTTCAGGTGGCTGAAAAGTCATTTCAGGATTTGACCATACCTACTATTTACGATTTTATTTATTTTTAAGTGACATTGCAAATTAATAATAATTAAAAGAAAAACCTTTGTTTAATGTATTTAATAGTGTTTGAAGTCAACACCGGGTCTATGATTCAATTAAAATTTAGAATGTAACCAATCACCACTGGCATGAGTATACCCCCAATTTCAGGGGAAAAGTGATTGCGCTAGAAACATTATTGCTGTGTTTGTGTGCGTATCGGCGCGTCTAAATACGAGTTGTTCACAACTACATGAATCCATTTTATGCCTCACGTGTGGCGCCTCGGCCGGTTGAAACTATCCTTCTAGGCGTTATTATTCTAAGATGTCTTCATGATAAAATACATAGACTTAATTCCTTACCATAGGCCGGACAGTCCGTTAGACTTATTTACGGTACTTTATGAAACGGCCAAGCCATACTTTTGAAGCCAAGGTGTAGGATTAGTAAACTCAGGGATTAGGGGCTTGGCTTTTCCAGGGATCTGATATTTTTTTTTACAGCGAAAGCGTTATGAGCATGTGAGTCTTGGCCGCCAATTTTACATGAAAGGTTTTTGGTGGGATTCCTTTGACACTGATGACTTTAACATGCCTGAAATGCCAAAAGTGTGGGCAGTTTAAACTTTAATATTCTCATAGAAATAAGTGTTTATTATTCATGTAGATATTAATTATAGTTAGGTACCTAACTAACATATACCTATTATAACTACGTTTTGAAACATTTAGCCTTATATGCCGCGCGAGTTTTAAAAGTTCAGCAGTTTAAATATAGCGTAGCGAGTGGGTTCGACGGGCGTTATTAGAACTAATTGATTTACGGTCATTGTCCGCGAGCTCGTGTCAATCGGCGGCAACATTGCGCGAGCGCGAGGCGTCACGTCATACCACCGCCGTAAAACATCGTTTGCGGGTGTCGAGCCGCCCGCGCCCGCGCAGACGCGTGCCGTGATTTACCGCCACACGTGTAGCATTGAGTACGTGCTAACTTTAAGTAGGTAGGGACTTTTATCACTAGATTAAACTAGATTGCTAAAATCTCCTTTCGCCATGGCAACCTGGCAGTAGCGTGGTATCAAAATTACCCAAAATTAGCTAGATCTTTTTTTACGGCTGGGAAATAAGGATGCTCATTCATAGCTTGTGGTACTTTTCAATGAACTGAAATTGTATTAGTATTTTCTTAACAGGAGTGGAAGCCTGCTGTACTGGGAATATAGATCCCGGGCTGCGCGCGCGGCGGGCCCCCTGGCGGCGGAGTGGGGCGGGCCGGGCGCCGGCGCCGGAGCGCGCGCGCCGCGCCTGCTGGCCGCGCTCGCGCAGATCCACGCGCAGCACGGCGCGCTGCCCTGGCGTGAGGTGCTGCAGCCCGCCATCGATCTCGCTAGGTCAGTGCTCACATAATCATATCATACGATAAATGCGCACTGCTGGATAAAGATATATCCGAAAACCTCCACAGCTTAAATACTATTCACCCGTCAAAAATCTTTCTGCTGGACGATTGCCAGTTCTACAATCAACGTACCACCATTTGTGACAGGTGTATTGATAATCCTCGAAAGTTGATGAGAGGAAATTCCTTTCATATTTATAGTAAATTTTCGAACCCATTTGACCCTCGATGAGAAAGCTGGTGGTGACAATGATTTTCGCATTACATAAATTCCCAACAGATTTGAAAACCATTCAGGAGCTTACCGCTGCGTATATGCTGTGACACGACGTTTACGTGTGTTCTACATCCGGGCTCGTAAAATACCCACTGCCATTGCCACCTTCGTGTGCTAGAACTGCTAGATCCACGAATGTAGAGAAATGTATGCAAGAAGCGTACTTATACATATATAAGTAAGCGTATTGGCGTATCTAAAGGTTGGAGATCTCTGCTACTGCTACTGCTACAAGGAAGGGTGAGATCACCTGCTGCCACTGTGTATCACAAATGCTATTCGTTGAAGGTATTCATCATATTATATTTACTCGTGACCATCGTTACGTGAACTGGGTCAAAGATCACTTACGAGATGCATTAACAAGGTTTCCCACCAACTCATAAAAAGCGTTGAGATACGATTACTTGCAGTAAAGCCCATTTTTTAATTAAATAAAGTAATCAGAATAAATATGAAATAAGTACGTTCAGGATGTCTTAACATTCCTTTTTCTGGGACACACGGATGACAGCTTTACCGCCAGCAGATCACCGCATCACGGCCGCTCGGCTATCATCCGCGCTGCACATGCGCGTCATTTCCACTCGTGTAGGTACTTATAACAGGTTTCTCCCCGTTACCATATTATCTATCTATCAAGTGAACAAGGACGCAGAATTTTTAAACTATGTTAAGAACTATTCAAAATTGTTTAAGCAAGTGTGCATAGCTGCAAAAAAAAGATAACAAAGTGAAAACTATTTGGAATGTTATTAACAGAGAAACTGGTAAATCCAAAACTCGCAATTGCCAAGTCAACATTGTCAAAGAAAACGGTCAGACTATGTCAAATCATGATGTTGCCTCGGCATTCGAGGATTATTTTTCCAACATTGCAGTTGATACCACAAAAAGTTTACAATCATCTGCATCTGAAGCCCATACCTTACTTTGTGCTAATTGTAAAAAATGTGATGTTAAGTTTGAATTTAGTCAACTGGACTGTAGATGTTATTAAAACATTTAGATGTTATTAAGGATTTATGGGGAACATCAGTAAAAATCATTCATCATATCATAGATTCAATTTCGCCTTACCTAGCTTTGATTTACAATAGTTGCATAGCAGAGGGAGTTTTCCCAAATCTTAAGAAAATTTAGTAGTCATACCTCTTTTTAAATCGGGTGATTTGAGTGATCTGACTAATTTCCGTCCGATATCTATACTACCTGTTCTAAGTAAAGTTTTCGAAAAATTAATGTTGAAAGATCTATTAGGACACTTCAATAGAAATAAATTACTGTCCAATAAACAGTCCGGTTTCACAAAGGGACGTTCCACGACTGATACAGCATCTACACTTATTAAATACATTTATGACAGCTGGGAGGAATCTTGTGATGCAATTGGGATCTTCTGTGACTTTTCTAAGGCATTCGACTGCGTTCATCCTGGAACACTCATTTTGAAATTAGAACATTATGGTCTGTCTTCAAATGCTTTAAGCCTTATGTCTTCATATCTCAGTGATAGAATGCAAATAGTGGACGTAAATGGAACCCAGTCCAATGGAGATATAGTTAAGCTAGGAGTGCCACAGGGCTCTATTTTAGGTCCATTTTTATTTTTGGTTTACATAAATGACTTACCATCTATAGTAGATAATCTTTGTAATATAGTACTATTTGCTGACGATACATCGTTAATTTTCAAGGTTAACCGGAAATCAACCGACTATGCGGAAATTAATTGCACACTAGATAAAGTACTTAACTGGTTTACTACTAATGATCTTCTGTTAAATGCCAAGAAAACTAAATGTGTTAGATTTGCTTTACCAAATATTACGGCGGTAGATTCTACTATATTACTAAATGGTGAATGTTTAGAAATGGTGAATAATGCATTTTCTTAGGTATAACATTGGACAGTCATTTGCAATGGAGTCCACATATAGCAGTGCTTGCAGGTAAATTAAGTTCAGCGGCGTGCGCTGTTAGGAAAATTAGACAATTGAGTGATGTTGATACAGCTCGCTTAGTTTATCATAGTTATTTTCATAGTGTCATGTCATATGGTATTCTGGTTTGGGGCAAAGCAGCTGACATTCAGACTATATTTGTGCTACAATAAAGAGCGATTCGTTCTATATATAACTTGAATTCTCGTGACTCCTTAAGAGACATTTTCAAAGATATAAACATCATAACTGTAGCGTCCCAATATATTTATGAGAGTATTATGTATGTTATTAAGAACATAGATTCATTTATAAAAAATTCCGATGTCCACAATTTTAACACTAGAAATAAAAATAAAATTGCTATTAGAAAGTTTCGTGTTCTTAAAGTATATAAATCATTTTTAGGCCAATGTATTCATTTTAATAACAAGTTACCTGATCATATTTTAAAATTAACCTTTCCATCTCTCAAAAATTATTTAAAAAAATCTCTAATGTCAAAAGCATATTATACAGTAGAGGACTATCTGACAGACAAAAATGCATGGCCTGAACCAGAAACCGAGTAACTGACTCCCTAGATTGTACCTGACTAGTTTAAGGGACACAGTTCTAATAATCAAACGTACATAAATTGTGTTAAACCGTCACATAGACTGGTAGAAAAATCAAGGAGCTTATATTTAAGACAACAGGAGTGCGAACTCAGAATAAGTGTTCACACAAAATTAAATCTTAGTATAGATACATAATAGTAGATTGTACGACAAGTGCATAAAACGCATCATTTTACACGAGACGTTTATCCATCCGAGCGAGCTTGCGAGCGAGGATGAATATAAAGTCGAGTGTAAAATGCGTTTTATGGACGAGTTGCACACTCTACTTTTCACTT